>PVKZ01000086.1:1270067-1768733 GCA_004027375.1 Macroglossus sobrinus
TTGATGTTCCACTATGTAAATAATTTTATATTCCACACTTTTCACTTAATATTGTATTATTATATGCTTTTCCCACACTACATTATTTGTAAACATCATTTTAAATGATGCATTATGTTATATCATAGGAATGCATAAATTTACTTAGCTATTATCCTCTTTATTGATATCTTACATTATTTCTATTTAATGTTTTTATCATTAATGCCATAATAAATATCATTGCTTATATAACAACTACATTTTAAAATTATTTTGGGAGGTGTGATTTTAGAATATTGATTGCAAATGCTCTTGGTTTTTCTATCAGTTTTCATTCCAGAAGTCTTTCTACAGTGTTTATAGGAGGGCCTATTTCTTTCCTTGCTTAACCATCTTGAGTATTTAAATTTCAAAGTCTATATTATTTAAGAGAACATGGTATCTCTTTCTTTTAAATTAAACTTATTGGGGTAACATTGATTAATAACATAATGTATTTCAGGTATACAATTTTAAATGTAATATCTTTATACTCTATTACGTGTTCACCATCACACATCTAGTCTCCATGCATCATCTTATATATCCCCTTTACCTCTTTGTCCTCCTCCCACTGCCCTTTCCCTCTGGTAACCATCATGCTATTGTCTCTATCTACAAATTTGTTTATTTTATATCCCACATATGAATGAAGCCATGAGATTCTTGTCCTTTTCCACCTGACTTATTTCACTTAGCATAATACTCTTAATATTATCCATGTTGTTGCAAAGGCAATATTGTATCATTTTATATCTTAGTAGTATTCTGTGTGTGTGTGAGCGAAGGCAATATTGTATCATTTTATGTCTGAGTAGTATTCTATGTGTGTGTGAGCCCATTTACCTCACATCTCTATTCTACCATCTAACAAAAGATACTGGGTTGTTTCCATATCTTGGCTATTGTAAATAATGCTGCAGTGAAAATAGAACCCAGGTATATATATAGTTATGAACGAGTGTTTTAAAAAATTTGGGATAGACAAACAGGAAAGGGATTGCTGGGTCATATGAAAGCTCCATTCTTAATTTTTTGAGGAATCTCCATGTTGGTTTTCATAGTGGCTATAACAATTTACTTTCCCACCAGAAGTATATGGGGGTTCTTTTTTCTCTACATCTTCTCCAACATTTGTTATTTCTCGTCTTCTAGATAATAGGCATTCTAACAGATACAAGGTGGTGTCTCATTTTAGATTTGATTTGTATTTCCCTTATAGCTAGTGATAAGCATCTTTTTATATATCCATTGTCCATCTGTATATTTTCCTTGGCGAAGTGTTTATTCAGGTCCTCTGCCCATTTTTTAATTGGATTATTATTATTTTTTGTTGTTGTTGAGTTGTATTAGTTACATGTTTAAATATCAGCCCCTTATCAGAGGCATCATTTTCAGATATCTTCTCCCATTTGGTTACCTTTTTGTTTTGTTGATGTTTTTTTTTTTTGCCATGCAGGAGTTTTTAGTTTGAAATAGTCCCCAAATGGTATCTCCTTTGAAGTGTTTTCTTTGACTACTAGTAAGGTTGAACATTTTTCATATATTTTATTCATACATCCAGCATATATTTATGAAGGTCTTTTATATCTCAGGTAATGAACCAGGAACTAAGGACATAGAAAAAATAAAAGGCCTTCATCTTGTTTAGAAAATGTAAATATCAGTAGAAAATGAAGCAAGGTAAAAAGGTAAAAAAGAATGGAAATGTCTACCTTTGGAAAGACTAGTCAGGGAATACTACTCTGAAAATATGATATCTGAATGAAATATAAATGTAGTGGATGGACAAGCTGTGGGAATATCTGGGGGCAAAGCAGACCATGCAGGAGGACCAGTAGGATAGTGGCTTTGAGGCAGCACATGTCTTGTGTATTTGAGCAGTTGTGAGGACAGAGTAACAGGTGTGGAGTGAGGGATGTGAATAATGGTAGGAAATGACTTTAGAGTAGTAGCTGGGCACAGATTGGTATAGATCATGCTAAAGACTGAGAATTTTATGGAAAAGTCTATTTTTTCCCCACTAATCTGTAGTGCTTTCTGTTTAAGAGTCCATGTTTATGTGTGGGAAGTAGTACAACTGTTCTACTTCCCTATTTGTCTGTTCCTGTATTAATATCACATTGTCAATTATTTTTGCTTTAAAATAAATCTTGATATTTGATATTACAAATATTCCCATCTTTTTTTTTTCTTGAAAGATATCTGGAAGACATTTCACTTTCACAAATTTTAGAAATCCATCAATATCAGAAACTGTAATAACAAAAACAATTTGTTAGGTTTTGGTTGGTAATAAATTGAAACTATAAATTAGTTTGGGAAGAAGAGAAATTTTTAAAATAGTCTTTTAATCCATAAATATAATATGTCTCACAGTTGATTAAGGTCTTCTTTAATGTTTCTTAGTAAAGTTTTATGTTTGCTGGCAGAAGTCTTACATATGGTTTGCCATATTTATTACTAAATATATTTTATACCATTATAAGTGTTATCTTCACATTTATTTATTGTATATAGAAATAACATTTATTTTTGTAAATTTATTTTGAATCTAGCAACATCAATAAAACTCTCTTATTAAATAGAAAAAATTATTTGTAGATTTTGGAAATCCTACATATACAATCACATCATCCATAAATTATGAGGCTATTGTTTCTTCTTATCTAATCCTTAGACCTTTTATTTATTACGTATTTATTTGTTTGTTTGTTTATTTATTTATTTTATTCCATTACTGGACTGAATAGGACTTCCAGTATGATATACTTATTTTGTACATTCAAGAAAAATATTTTTAGTATTTAATCATTGAGTATGAGATATCTGTGTTTATATCTATCTCTCTATATAGATGTATATATTTTAAAAATAGATACCTTTTATCAGATTAAGAAACTGGCTCTGTTCTCAGTTTCATGAGTTTTTTTCTTTTAAATAGTGTATTCACTATAATTTTGAATTTTGCCACTTTATCACATTTATTGCAATAACGTAATTTTCTATTTAATCAAATAGTCGATTTCCTAATATTTAAAGACCTTGTCTTTTTCTCAATTTGGTTATGATGTATTATGCTTTTTCTGTATTGTTGAACTTCATTTTATATATTTTGTTTCTAAGATTTTTTGCATTTATGTTCATAAATGAAAATGGAAAGTAACTTTACTTTCTCACTTTTTCCTTGTTAGATTTTGATATCAAGGTTAAGATGGTCTCGTAAAATGAGTTGAGAGTATTATCACATTTTTTTGTTTTCTGATAGATTTGTAACTCAGGACATTTTTTTATTCATTAACTTTTGGAAAAATTTTTAGAGACCAAAGATTTCTTTGTAAAAAGGTTTATTTAAATCAAAAACAAAAACTACTGATTCTGTTTCTTTATTGGTTACAGAATATTTCAAGATCTTTCTCTCTCTTCCCACCCTCTCCCTCTTGAGTTTTAGTAAGCTACCTTTTTAAAGAAAATTGTCCATTTAATTTAAAATTCCAAATTTATTTTCATAAAGCTTAAAAATATTCCATGTCATTTTAATATCTGTAGTATCAAGGGTAATGATTCTTGTTACATTTCTGATATTGGTTTGTCATTGTTTCATGATCACTACTCACTCCCTCCCTGCAACTTATTTATATTATAATTATTTTTAACCACTTTTTATTCCTTGCTGTTATATATTTGTTTTCTATTTATTTCCTTCTGTTATAAGCAGCATTTTCTTTATTCTATGTTCTCTGAAGTTATTCTACTGTTCTTTTATTTACCTTCTTGAGATTAATACTTAACTCAATTTTCAGACTTTGTCTCTCAGTACTGCTTCATCTTTATCCAAATTCAGTTTAAAAATATTTTCTGTTTATTGTTATACTTTATTTCTGACTTATGTCTTACTTGTGAACAGTTTTCTTAGTGTCTATGTAGAGATTTTTTAGTTATCTGTGTAATTTCAGTCCTTTGGAATTTGCTGACTTTTGCTTTATAACTGAATATTGTCAGTTGTCAATTTAAAAAACTTTCACTTGTGCTTATAATTAATGTTTATTCTGCAATGTTCTAAATATATTTAATAGGTCAATTATGTTTGCTATTTTTGTTCCTCTTTTGTCCTTTTGTCCCTCTCCTTCTCATATGTTACTGAGAATGTGTTAAAAATCCCCACTGTGATTATGGGTTTGTCTATTTCTTTGTAGGTCTTTACATCTTTTGAGGTTCTGTCATTAGGAATAAATAAATTTATAATTGTTATATCTTCCTGATGAATTGAACCTTTACAAATTATTAATAAAGGCACACTCATTCTTTTCATCTAGTTTATTAATCTTTGTTATTTAATTGAAACATTTAGGCCATTTATATTGTCTTTAATTGCTGATATATTTGGAATTAAGTCTGGTATCTTATTTTGTGTTC
Organism: Macroglossus sobrinus; assembly: GCA_004027375.1. NCBI lineage: Eukaryota > Metazoa > Chordata > Mammalia > Chiroptera > Pteropodidae > Macroglossus > Macroglossus sobrinus. The sequence continues at coordinate 1,274,505 of PVKZ01000086.1, forward strand.
CCTAGTTGTATGTCTATTGTCATTTCATTGCTTTCCTACTTGTAGGTTGATTACTTATCATTTCACTTTTTTCTGCTTACTATTCAGGTGTTATACATGCAGTTTTTATTATTTTAGCAGTTTTCCTAAATTTATAACATGCATCCTTATCAAAGTCAAAGATACATCCTCCTGGCTAATACATGGACCATTTTATCTAGAGTTTCCAGCTTTTGGGGGTCCCAGCTTAATGCAGGGTGGATATTATTTGACACTCACAACCTTGGACAGACTCTAAGCCATTATTTCTGCCTTTGTAACTTAAAGCTGCCTAACTACAGCCCAAGTTTTGTCCTCAAGGCAAAAGCAGCATACCTCTTCTGGGTTCGTGCTTCCTCCCGAATTTAGCTACAAAGTTCTCTGCTATCTTGATAGTTCTTCAAAACTTTTAAGGTCTATTTAAAAATGCATTATTTCGTGATTTTAGTTGACTTTAAGAGAAAATTTGGTACAAATAATGTATACCATTTGAATGGAAAAGGAAGACTCATTTTTAAAAATAAATATATTAAAGGTAGTAACCTTCTACTACTATATTGGTGGCAACTTTAAAAATTATTATTTAACTTTTTATTTGAGGATGCTACTTTTCCACATGTGTTTAGGATGGTTATTTTACCCTGTAATCACATGAATATTTACATTTTCATCTAATTTACTATAATGTATTTTTTAATACCTGTATTCTTTGATATGAAGCATGTCCCGAGGAATGAAATAAATTCTTTTCCCCAAATAGCCCTAAAATGTTACCAGAATACTTGGTTGAAATTAATTTCCAATATTCTAATAACGTGTAATACTGCCTTAATTTTCTGTATTAGTTTCTTTGATATAAGTCCATACTTGTATTAGTAGCATGGGAACTTAATTGTTACACTCTTATAGTATATTTTAATCTCTCTAAAGCCAGTCTTATTACTCTTTTCCTAAAAAATCAGTATGAGTACTTCAATAGTGTAACTTCAAAGTATTAATTCAATAAAATAGTAAGAGTATTTTTATTTCACAATTACAAAAAATAATGCCCTTGGCTCATTTATGTTAATGTTAACAGAAAGTGAAAACATTACAACACCTTTCATTGCCTGTAATTCAGGGTGTAGTATCAGCCAACTGTAAATATTGTTGGCCTAAGGCAGACTGGAGGCACATATTGAAGCATATACATTTTATTTATAAAATGAATACATTTTACTCATTTATTTTGAGTATCCTAAAATAAAAGCATGAAGAAATAAGATTCATAATTTTAAAACTATTTGGATGTGTGAAAACAGAAAAAAATATAGGTTAGATAAATGCAAATATTTTAGATAAATTATTTATGCAATTACAAACACTAGTAAAGAAGGCTCCTGTCATCTAATTGTAAGTTCAACAACATCCTGGATTCTGGTTATTTTCAGTGAGAGAGATGTACCACTCAGAGAACATTTATTTTGTGACCGTCAGTAAAAGAGTATTAAGGGAAGAAAGTCTAATATAGATAATTTAAAAAATCATTGATTTTTGACCGACAGTTAATTAAGAAATTTGTCAATGTTCATGTGATTAAAAAACATGCATTGTTTTTATTCAGGCTGATCATTCTGACAAAATAACAATCTTTTTTAGATATATTAATACATAGCATAGAACCTGTTCATAATCATCTTTAATTCAAGAGCAATGAATCTCATTTTCTTCAGATGTTCTCTGATCAACAAAGGGTCCTAGGAAAAGTATGACAGATGTATAGGCAAGCTTATGTCATTGTTTTAAAAAAATTTTCCGTTGTTATTTGTTTGCATTTAGTCTCATTTTTTTCAATCACTTTAAAAGCTCTGTTAGGAAAGTCAGAAATCCTTTTCTTGATATTAAATTTATGTTTTGAAATTTTAAGAGTCGTTTAAAGAGAGGCTTCTATACTGACTCTGCAGTCAACGCATTTTGTTTTTTTTGTGGCAAAATGAGACTCTGGAAGAATTTTTCTTCTAGGATCAGTGTATTCATTGTTTGTAACAATCAGAATTTCTAAGAAAATGTTTATAACATAATTTTAGGCAAAGAGTATGTATAAAAGAATTAGATTCCTAAACTGTTGTCTCATAGAACAAAAGTATATTTATTGTTATTGTGAAGCTTACCACTATTTGTGCCACTTTAACAATTCTACAGATGCATGTTACTGCTTATATATTATGATGTGTGGAGACTAATAGTTTTAAAGTGCCAGTTAAAAAACATTCCAAAAAAATAATTTTTGAGAAATCAAAATCTTTATTTTTCATCTCAGATAAGAACTTATTTTGAGGAAATATTTTATGTGCTGTGCCATGTAGTTGCATGTTTAAAGTAATCAAAAATTGAAACAAATACAGGATAGAAGGAACTTGACATCAAGTGAAAAATAGAACCACAATTTTTAATTACTCACTTTTTAATAACACGGAATCTTTTGAAATCAAATTGCTTCTTTTTGAACAATATTATCTTAACTCTTCTGAAGTGCTTTTGTCAGAAAAAACTTGTTCTGAATTCATTTTAAAAGAGATCTCAATGACCTAGTGCAGTTTAGAAAGGACCAATATACAAATCTATTCTTATAAACTTCTTCCTGGAAGCCCTACATTTATTTTATCATCCACCCCTCTTGATGTTGTATTCTTTTATACCATCTTTTTGGGCTAGCATTATGGACATCTGCTGCTTCTCTGGAGGGTGTCGGTCTCTCAGATAGCCATAATGTCAGGTGAATCACCTCCTGTAGGTCATAAAAAGGCAATTTTAAAGTAGTGAAACCAAGGCGATGTTGAAAGAAATCCTATAAGGGATCATAAAATAATGAACAATGATTGAGAATTGAGATTTGGGCTACAGGATCTGTGTCTTTGAACTTACAAAGCATAGCCTATAAAAATTTATTAAAAAACAAAATAAATGGCATGAAAAGGCCTCTTCTGAGTTGACTTGATATGGAATTATAGAAAGGATACATACATATTGCAATATTTTAAATGGAAAAGAACTATACATGATAGTAGTTCATCAAAAAGGTGCGTTTGAAAATCTAACACTTTGATGTTAAAAGAGATACATAGTCAGAACACGAATACAATTTCTTAGAAACTTATAGTGTTCCTTACCTGATTTTAAAATATTAGAATAAAGAGTAAAAAAAAAAATGTACTCTTGTGCATTGAAAGTCATGAAATTCCATGTACGACCTTGGTATCTTTGAGCCTCATAAAGCCCCAAAAGCCTACAATGAGTTTTCTGCTCTCATCAGGATTGCCCCTCACCCCGTAAAAAAAGGCTCCACTTGGCTAGCTCCCCTTTCAATTTGATAAGCTGCACTCCACTTGGACCTTAACCTACTGGATTCCTTCCTCATCAACCAGTAAAACTACTCAAAAAACCAATCTTCTCCTCCTGTCAGAACCAATGGTCATGGAGCCCTCTTGCCACTACAAAACCAGCCTCCCACAGCCCCTGCTGTTAAACTCTGCTCTTTAGTACAATCCTCATGTGGCCTTGCATAGCATGCTGTATCTTCCTTTCCCAGATACGAGTGTATGTGACATATACACTGCTGTTGATATTGTCTGTCTAGGGTCAGGTATTGTGCATTAGGCCATCTCAGACCTTTTAGCACCTGAGATTTCTCTTTCACCAACAAGGTGAGTGGGAGGTGATCAGAGTAAGAGGTAGACATATACTTTGGTGTTCCTCTTATCTTTTTCCAAATGTGTGCCACCAGTCCTTTCAGCTTTAACCAAGGTCACATCAAGAAGTAGCCTCTTAGGAAGCTTTTGCCTGTTGCCAGTTTTTGCAATAATTTGTGGTAAGTTCTCCCAATGCACTGCAATGTGCTGTTCTTTCTCTGCCTTTTAAAGATAGTTCATTAAGTTCTAATTCAACAGTCCAATAAAAAAAGAACAATAGAGATATAACAGTTAAAGAAACCATAATCCTTCTTATAATTATTCCTTGAATCCAGTCCAGATTGGACTGGTTAGAAATCGGTTTCTAAGAAGAAGGATTACTTTAAAAAAATAATTTTTATGGACTCTTGTTAGTATGCATGGAGCAGAACTTTATGACACTGTATGAAGGAAATAAATCATTCTAATATGTTTACCAAAGCTTATAGTTACCAGTGACAATGAAAATGGGAGTTAAGTCCATAGATTAGGGCATGCAAACTCAAATAATGACAGGGGCCAGGCAGGTAATTAAATGGGTGAAGCAGGGTGGATGATGATATAATTTTAAATGAAGGCAACTAATTAAAATGTTTCAAAAATACTAAATAAGCCAAACAAAACACATCTGTGGACCACATGTCTAAGGACAACCCTAAAGTAACTTTGAAAGCCTACTAATTCTTCAAGGTCTGCATTGTGTGCCTGCCTTTCCAAGAATCCTATTAGCAGAGGCAGCCCACACTGATCCTGACCTTCCTGGAACTTTTATTGAACTCGTAATTAAATTATAAGTATAGCACCTTTGCTCTCTCACTGTTTCCTCAATGGGGCTTTTATTCCTCATGACACCGAAGGTCCTTGCAAACAGAGACCATGTATTAAGTTTCTCTCATTCTCTCATATTGGCAGCATTTTATATTGTTAATAATAATAATGATAAAAATAGTAATAGTTGTGACTAACATTTATAAAGCTCTTTCCATGAATATGATACATTTCTGTTAGCTTTTACATATATTAACTAATCCTCACAGCAACCTTGTGAGGGAAGTACCACCATCATTCCACTTTACTGACCGGAAATGAGGCACAGAGGAGTTAAGTGATCGGTCAGTGTCACACAGCTGGTGAGTTGTGGAGCCAGTAAATTTGGCCAGTCTGTTTTCATAATATGTTCACTCAGCCACCATGCTGCAACTGTTAATTAATTCAATATAATTTATTTTAGCCAAGAGTTTAAAACTTTTGTACAAAAAGTGTTAGTGAGTCCTAAGATGGCTGGCTAAAATACCATTCTGTTTTATTTGCATTCTTATTCTCTTTCGGTCTTTTGTCCATTTTTGATTCCTAGTAAGAAATGGAATAGTAGAGTTAACATAGCATAGTTATGCCCATAAGATGTCAAAATAGGCAAGTAATTTTTCAAACTCTCCATTCAAATTTAATTGTTATATCAGTTAAATTCACCAGTCTGGAAGTTTTGTGTTTGCAATTGGCAGTTTGGCAGATAAGCAAGAAATATTTAATAGTTTCATGAGAAGAATTTAGGAGGAAAGAGGAAAACCGTTGGTGATAGGGAAATTGCTCTTTCTGCAATTGACTGCTGTGATGAACAGGGAAATGGTCTGAATTTTGTGACTGTGGGTATATTAATCTTTGATACCTGCTTCATTAGTGTTTCTTCTCTACATGGAAAAAAACTATACATTGGGCTATTTCAGTGTTCATTCAGGATTACAAAAATATCTGATAATCATTTATAAGAGCAAGTTGCTCTGAGATTGTGTTACTAATTGTGACTATTCTTTGCTTACATAAAAATAGAGCTCATTTTATAATACACAAACAACAACTGTATCTTCCTTCTCTAAATTTAAGATAAAAATTTGCCCTTCACACTCACTCATATATTTTCTGGTATGTTCTGATACCACTTGAGAATTGCTTGGTTCTCTGCTACTGAGAGAAATCTTAATAGTTTGATTTTTAGTGCTAGGATATATGCACTTGTAGGAAGCTATGGAAAAGAACAAAGGGAGACTTCTTCATCTTATCTATCACAATTCCCATCCTGGCTAGGATAACTTCAAATGTGTCTGCACAGTTGCATGGACTCATGGCCTTTGGACACAGCTCTTTGACATTACTGTGGGCATGATGTGGCTACTTTGATATTTGTCCTTAAAGCTTCTCATTGATGCTCAGGCTGGAACCCAACCTCACCCCACCATATATCTGCACCTAACATTTGTCACCACCACCATTTCAGCCCTTCTACTGGCAATCAAAGTTTGTTGATCTTAAGTCCCATTTCTTCAGGATCCTGCATTCTTTTATATAATAATGGGTGTTAATGGGCTAGTTTGATAGACTAATCTCTGATAAAGTTACTTAAGTAAAAGTCTATTTTAGCCTAGTTAAAATGCATAGCACCTTTAGAAGGTCTTTAAGGAGTTACAAAAATATTAGAGATTTCTGACAGACCAACCAAGAGTAGATATTTTGGTGAGTGTGGCCTTCTATAATTTTACAACTTTTGCCAGCTAAAGAGAGCAGCTCCCTAAAACTCTTAAATGTGCATTGACTTATGTAAGAGTGAATGGTCATTGTGCCATACGCATACTCCCCTCCCACGTACACTCTTTGAACCTCTCTCACCTCTGCAGGATACATAAACGTTAACATACTTGTGCACTTACTGAAAGTATAGCAATGAAAAAATATGAATTCAAATTGTGTAACAAAAATGTATAGAAAATTTTATCCAATTTTCTTTGACATTTAAAAATTTAGTTTGTGATGGTTGCCAGAGAGGAGGAGGGTTGTGGTGGTTGGCTGAAAAATGTGAAGGGATCAAGAAGTACAAATTGATAGTTACAAAATAGTCATGGAATGTAAAGTACAGCATAGGGAATATAGTCAATAATATTATAATAACTATGTATGTTGCCAGGTGATTATTAGCTTTATCAAGGGAATCACTTTGTAAATTATATAAATGTCTAATCATTAGGCTGTACACCTGAAACTAATATAATATTGAATGTCAATAGTAATTGAAAAATAAAAATGAAAAAAGTCCTAAAATCAAATTAAAAAATTAATTTGATATAATCTGACGATGCTCAAGAACTTTCAACAACTAAAATATTTTCCTGCTGAGAAATGTTTAAATATATTTTGATATTCCCATCAATATGTGTTATATTACATAATTATTTAAGTAGTTACAAAATAAGGTTAAGTGAAAAAAATTCTGTAATATATATGTGTATATAAATGTGAATGTGTACATACATGTACACACACATACATATAATTATAAAATCATACATATTTCAATATAAGACAGTAAGTCTATATAAAATGATACCTGAGTAATGTTTATGTGTCTGTGGATGCTTTTAATGTTCAGTTTCAGAGTTCCTTGAATTATGGACAATGGATTATTTTTAAAATGTTCAATTGATATGCATGTTGATAATAAAATTAAAAAATCTACATGTGCCCTGATAAATCAATCTGGGTTTACTGCCACATCAAGAGGCAGGCAGGCCTCCAGTACTGCTTCTCCTTAACTACAGGATGTACTATGACTACATAGCCCTGACAAGCAAGACCTACTGTTTCTGTATTGTGATGGGAGAAGGAAAAGGATGACTAGTGCCTCATGAAGCACGAAAACCAGTATTGATGCTGGAGCTTCATCTAGGGCATCTAGGGCATGCAAAGCAAAGCTACTCTGAGAGAAAACGAGAGAGCAGGAGACATCTTGAAGGCTGCCCTCGCTTAGAAGACAGCACGTTCTGCTGTATTTATATATGAAAGTCACTGCCTGTACTAATTCTGTTTCAGGAATCTCCTATGACCATATTTCCTACGGGAAGGTAAAAGAGCCCAGAAGTTAGCCATAGTAGCCGAATGGCCTGTAGGCTGATGGGACAAGTACATTTTGTTGAGAATCATCCCTAAGTGACTGCTTTAGGTCAAGATCTTTTGTGTAGGGATTGCTGCAGACTCTGGCCTCTATGGTTATCTCAACATCCACTAAGTCCAAGGAGTTTTACTAGTGCCCTTCAACCTTTCTGTTAAGCTGGGTTAAAAGGGGCAAATAAGATTTTTTTACATTAAAATAAGTGCTAGAATTCTGCTTCCATCCCTAATGCAACAGCAGAGACTGAATTTGCCCAAGTTAAACAACCAAATCCTGAAAATAATTTAAATAATGGATTGTGGAGATAGGGCACAAGGCAGCACATGGTACCTTAAGAGAGGAGAAACAAACAAGATAAGTACTCATGACTGATCCACCTTACTGCCTGGAGAGAGTTTCCATGCCACAGCACAAGAAGGGAGAAGACAGTTTGAGTCCAGTAGCCACCCTGAGTTTGAGAGACAGACTTCAAAATTTTATTAAGCCAAGGTGGCTGAAAATTTTAAGGCAGAATACTGATGAGGAGAGAACTGCACACAAAATGAGAGATATACAAAAAGAGCACTTTGGGGCTATGCTCAGGACCTTCAGGGCTTCAGATGATAATAAATGCATGCATCTGAGGAAACTATTTGAAGCCAAAGAAGAAACTACTAGAAAGAGAAGACAGAACAATCCAGAAAACTCATACAAGGCCAGAAGAGTTTGTGTTAATTTAATTAGCATGGAGAAACTTCGTAGTATACAGGGCATCAGAGTACTCAGAAGACTGCTTGGTTGTGGGGCTAAGCTGATACTAGACTAAAAACTATTCTGGTTCCACCTAACAAAACTTGAAATAAAGCCTGGAAATGGTTAAAATGTATATCAGTAACTTAATTGCACGTCAGAACAAAGCTCAAGGATGTTTAAAGAAATATAAAAATATCCAACACTCATTAAGGTAAAACTTGCAAAGTTTGGCATTTCATCTAAAATTACTAGTCAGGCAAAGAAGGAAAAAAATTCAACCTATAATGATAAAAATCAATAGAGACAGAAATGACACAGATGGTAGAATTTATAGCGGAAAAAATTAAGAGTTATTATAGATAGATTCCATATATTCAAGAAGGTAGAGGAAAAAACATATTATGAAGCTATATAGAATATATGGAAAAGGCCCTACTTAAACTTTTGGAGAAAAATATATAGTGTCTGAAATGAAAAGTAGAGATAATCAGATTGCTAATAGATTAATTATAAATTAAACATCACAGAAAAATGAACAGGATGTCGTGATTGTAGAAACCATTTAAACTGAAATATATAGTTTAAAAAAGGACCAAAAACTGAACCATATTAACTCTGAGGTAACTTCAAGTGTCCTAATATATGTGTAATAGGGAATGCCCAAAAGAGGGAAGTGAAGTACAGTGACAGTATTTGAAAAATTATGGCTCAAGAGAATGAGAAAACAGAAATATTTGTAAAGGACAAATCTGATAAAGGACTACTATTCAAACTATATAAAGAAGTTTTAAAACTCAGCTATAAGAAAAATAAACAAAAAATGGGCAAAAGATCTGAACAGATACCTCATCGAAGAAGATATGCATATAAAAAGGTGTTCAACATCATGTCAGAGGGGAATTGATATTTAAAATAGCAATGAGATATCACTATTCAACAACTGGAAAAGCCAAGGTCTAAAACACTGGCAACACCAAATGCTGGCAAGAATATACAGTAATAAACTCTTACTCATTGCTGATGGGAATGAAAATGGTACAATCACATTAAAAGAGATTGGCAGTTTCTTACCAAACCACATGTACTCTTAATATATGATCCAGCAGTGGCACTCCTATATATTTACCCGAATCAACTGAAAACTTGTTTCCACACAAAAACCTGCACATGGATTTTTATAGCAGCTTGACTTAAAATTATCCCAAACTGGAAATATCCAAGATGTTCTTCAGTAGGTGAATGGATAAGTATACTGTGGTACATCTAGACAATGGAATATTATTCAGCACTAAAAATAAATGAGCAATCAAGCTATGAGAAGACATGGAGGAAACTTAGATTCATATTACTAAGTGAAAGAAGCTAATCTGAAAAGGCTAAATACTGTACAATTCCCACTCTATGATATTCTGTAATAGGCAAAACTAAGGAGTCAGTAAAAAGATTAATGATTGCCAGAGATTGTGGGGGAGGGTGGGATAAATAGGCAGAGCACACAGGATCTTTAGGGCAGTGAAACTTCTGTGTGATACTACAGTGGTAGATGCATGTCATTATGTATTTATCAAAACTCATAGAACATATCCGATTGAACTCTAAATTATGGACTTTGGATGAAAGCGATGTGTCAGTGTAGAGTCACTGATTGTAACAAATGTACCACTTTGGTATGGGATGTTGTGTGGGGACAGGGTTATGTGGAAAACTTCTGTGCTTTACACTCAATTTTGCTATGAACTTAAAACTTCTCTAAAAAATAAAGTTTATTAATTAAAAAATAATGGCTAGAATTTTTCTAAATTTGATAAAATTGGTAAATTCAGAAGTCCACACACACACAAAGTACCCAACCAAAACTACACCACAAAAATCCCAATGAACTTTTTTATAACCAGCAATAGGGAGAAAATCTTAAAAGCACTTAAAAAAAGATACATTATGTAGAGGCACAAAGATAAGCATAAGAGCAGAGTTTTTCTCAGAAGTAATGGAAGCCAGAAAAAAGTGGAGCAACATCTTCAAAGTATTGAAAGAAACAAAAACCTGTCAACCTAGAATTCTAAGCTCAGTAAAAGTATCTTTCAAAGAAAGATAAAATAAAGCCTCTTTGAGACATACAAAAGCTGAAAGAATTCATCACTGGCAGACTTGCACTCTAAGAAATGAAAAAGGAAGTTCTTTGGAGAGAAGAAAAATGTTACCAGATACAAATCTGAGTATACACAAAGGAAGGAAGAACACTGGAAATAATAAAATGGTATAAGAGTCCTGTGTTTTTCTTTTATCTTAAAAATCTTTTAAAAGTGGACTTGAATGTTTAAAACTAACAGCTGAATTGGGGAGTTTATATGTAGAAGTAAAATGAATGACTATAACAGAACAAAGTCTGGGAGAGAGAAAATGTACGTATACTGTGGTAAGGCTCTTCTAGTTTATGTGAAGTAAGTTAACATTAATTGAAAATATACTATGATAAGTTAAAGAGGTATTCTAAAATTCCCAATGCAACCACTGAAAAACAAAAGAAAACAAACATACAAAAACCACTCCACAACGCTTGTAGATTAATAAAGGAGATAAATTGGAATCACAAAAATATTTCATTCAAAAGAAGGTTGACAAGAAGAGCAAAAAATAATTGGGGCAAATAAAAAATAACAAGCAAGATAGTATAGTCAAACACAAGCATATCAGTAACCACATAATATGTATATAACCTAATATTCCAATTAAAAGGCAGAGTCATATGTTAGATTTGGAAAGCAAGTCCCCAATATAAACTGCCTGCTAGACACACATTTTAAGTATGAAGACACAAATTGGTTAAAAGTAAAAAGGAAAAAAATGAAATAAGACATGCTAACAATCAACAAAAAGTGAGAGTGGTTTGGGTTTGGCTGAGATATGTTAAATTGGACACAAAATGCATGAACTATGAGAATAAAACTAAATAGACTTTTCTCAAAATTAAAATGTTCTTTAAAAGACACTTTTACAGAAATGAAAAGGCAAGTCATTGACTGAGCAAAATATTCTTACAATATGTATTTGATAAAATATTCTTACAATATGTATTTGATTACAATATGTATTTTATATTTATACTACATAAGGAATTCTTATAATTCAACATTAATAAGACAAACAACCCAATTTAAAAATGGCCAAAGATTTGAACAGGCACTTTACTAAAGAAGAAATATGGATATTATATTTGTACTTTACAAGTTGCTCAATATCAATAGTTCTTTATGGAAATTTAAATTAAAACCACAAAGAACTACTCATATATTACCTCTAAAATCACTAAGATTAAAACAGTAATTATTTTAAGAGTGGGCGAGGTTTTAGAAGAACTGGAACTCTCATAAAACCTGGTAGGAATGTAAAATGGTAAACCACTCTGGAAAACAGTTTGCCAGTTTTTTCAAAAGGAAAACATACACTTATCAAATGACCCAGACATTCCACTCCTAAGCATTTATCCAAGAGAAATGAAAGCATTTTTCTACATAAAGACTTATATAAATGGTCACAGCAACTTTATTTGTAATTGCTAAAAACTGGAAACAACACAAATATCCTTCAAGAGGTGAATGGATAAATGCCTTGTGGTATAGCCATATAACAGAAATCTAATCAATGAAAAAAAGAGAATAAACTTCTAAAGCACACAATAGCATGGATGAATCTCAGCATAATTATGCTGTGTGAAAGAAACCAAAATGAGTACATATTGTTTGATTCTATTTATATGACATTTTAAAGACTGAAAAATTATGTGACATAAAGCAGATCAATGGTTGCTTGGGGAAAGGAGTCATGGACGTTTGGGAGAGATGGATAACAAAGGGGGACAAAGAAATGGGGTGATATGTTTATCATCTTAAGTGTGGTGATGATCTCATGAATGTATGTTTATGTTAAAACTAATCAAATTATAGTCTTTAAAATGTGTAGGTTTTTTTTTTTTATGTCAGTTTTACCTTAGTAAAGCTATAAATATTTTTTGAAGATGCTAGATGAGATGTTTGTAGAATGGGGAGGGCCTCCCAGAATATGGTTACTTGAATACAAAGTATAGTTCTCTGGAAGCTACTTCTGCACAGGGTCAGGGTTTCCAAGTTTATAGCAAGGTGACACCTAGTGAGAGAGTTTCCTTTAAAGAAATGACTTGTTGGGGCAGTCTATTATACTATTTAGTTTAGTATGCTTTACATCCCATTGCACTGAAATGTTGATCAATGGAAAGGAGAAAAGGGGAGTATTTAGGTTAAACAGCAAGGTAGTACAATGCAGCTAGTAGACACTGGCTTTGATAGTCAATGGCCTTAGATCATAAACAGATAATAAAAATGTGTGGGAAGTGATCTGGGCTAAAAATCATTGAGTGGTTTTCTGGAGCTACATATAAAAATTAACCTCATCTTTGAATATCTGAATATGTTCATATGCAGTCACAATATATTGGTTGACATTAAGGTGAAGCAATGTACAAATATTTTTTATTTGAAATAGATTGATTTTGTTTAAATGTTTAAACAGAAATTGAGTTTTAAATGTCAATGTAATAATATGTCAGCACAACTGTATTAAGGTGTTATAAGAAATATAATGTTCCTGATACATAACTTGAAAAAGATGCTGAAGGGAGAGGTACACTTTATTACTTATTTATTGGTAGAACCAAACTTAAGGTGAGAAAACCTGAATTCAGCAAGTCAGACTTTTATAGTATTGTTTGTTGTGTTATTATCATGTTGCATGTGTCTAGAGTCTTCAGAGTCTTACATTAACTTCTCTCAAAAGGAATTGGATAAAGGGCCCCCAAAAAAATGGTGGAAAAAAGAAAAGTGTTAAATCATATAATAAAAATGACTGTGGTTATTGTTGCTTTCAAAACATGAAAATAGAAGTTAATAAGTTTAGAACATTCTTCAAGTCTGTAGGAAGTGTTTACAACTTCACTAAATATACTATGTAAATAGAGAATATGTTATGGTTCATTTTGTTCTATGGCATTCTAAAAACTATAAATTTTTACTTATCAGGAAAAGCTTCCCCTAATAGGAACCTTAAATATGTTAGATATACTCTATCTTTGTACTATATGTTTCATGCTGTGGGCTGTGGATTTATGGCAACTGAAAGCAGATACTTCTGTATAAAATGCAATTTATTTATATTGTTTTTATTAATTTTGGTATGTAATGAAGTATTTGTTTTTAATAGAGGAAAACAGATTGAGATTACTTGAGTAAGACTCTCATTACTTGTAATTTTTTGAACATTCTCTGTTAAATTTTATGGCATAGACCAAAAGTCCAGAAATCATTTATTAGTGATCCACATTCTTTGTGCATACCTATACAGTGATCTTACATAGTTGAGATCCACATTGTGGATGTCAAAAGATGCAATCAGAGATTAACATTATAAAATTTTTTCCCAATTGAAGTCAACTATATCTAACTCAGTGGAATTTTACCAGGAAATTTGTAAAAAATTTTTTGGTGATAGGAAATCTTTAAAATACTTTAGTAGTTATGAAAATATATTAGAATAATGGTGAATTCATGGGAAAACTGACTATAACAAAATTACATTTTAAGGTACAAAATGTAATGTGTTCCATGGCATGAAACTCTCATCCTGCCCGCATATTAGTCCAATATTGTCTCATTATGTAGGTGGGTACAGTATTAAACAGGCTAGCTTCGACATAACAAATTTTATTTGTGTCCTAATCATTTATCATTTCCTTGTATATCTTCAGAAATAATGGCTAATTGAACCATATATTCATATGGGATATTGCAGAAGATTTTAATGAGGCAATTTTAATATCACCCAACATTTCAATGGGTGATAGGTTTGACTCACGTCAGTTGGAAGTTATGAACTGCTGATTAAGAAAACGTTGGTAATCTGAGTAATCTATATTGCTTGTCCAGGATTTATGGCAACCATAAATTTGGAAATAGAATAATGATCAGGGATTCCCATATGTTGTATAATATTTTTGTATAAAAATTCTAATTACATGTCTTAAAGACAGAACTAACATAAAACTCATCAGTTAAAGGTGAATCCTTATAATTTTGTAACTTTAATTAGTAAAACTCACTATTTTGGTTTATTGAATTTTTTGCTGTCTGCACAATAAAAGGTGAAGAGGAAAGTTAAAATTACTGCTTAACTAGTTGATATGATCAATGTAAACAGTTTAAATAGTTAATACAGGTCTCAAAACATATTGTTTTCCCCAAAAGAATTGTATGGTTTGTACGACAAGTAGACTGTATAATTGTGAAATAGCTTATTAAATTTGCATTGTTTGAACCTAATTTCACCAATTGACTGCTTAACAACTGATTATGTAGAGTCTACATGGGGAAAAAATACTCACTGAAGAACTCAGAGAAAATTGTATGAAGAATTTTTTGACATGAAATTTTTTATAAAAAATTTTTCTCAATGGAGAATAAGGGCTTCCGGAATCGTGCCATGCACACTTTTGCTTCTGTCATGGGTCTTCAAGGAAATAGCTCTTAATGTTGCAGTTAAAATCATGCATCTTTGGTCCTTTTAGTTTTGGATGATAACGTATTTGCTTTCTGTATAAAAGTCTGGCTTTAATTTACCAGAAATTATAGTTAGAAAGTATAGAAGACTATTTGGTAGAAAAGTACATTATTCATTATATTTAAAAGACAATTCTGATCAGCTAAATTACCCTGATTAAAATGCACAAAATCTGACATTAAAATTTTGTTCTCCACATGGAAATTATTTGTTCTTGGACCTTGATCCACTTATTACAAAAGAATATTATAAAAAAAAGATAACAATTATCTATGATGCTTTGTCACAGTGTCCATTTTTCTCACTGAGGAAATGGCCAGTGTCATCTGAGAACATAAAACTCTCTTATTTACTAATGATGCCTGTATTTTTTCTTTTTGTAGTTTTTTTCTTCCTATATATGTGGCATCTCATATTTTTTTATGCTTCTATGCTATTCTGCTGTGAGAAAGAATAGTAATTACATCTAATTAGAAAAGATTAAAATGCTATGACTCACAGAAATAATGAAAGTTGATTATGTTTTATACAAGACATAAATCCCAAACCTACATTTTACACTCGAAATTAGTTTACAACCTGATCAGCAACATAATAACAGTGTTGTGAATGTTCATCATGGTGCTTATTTTGCTAAATGCACTCCTCACACTCCCTAAGTCTCAGCCTTGTCATGAAGGGCCCATCTTCCTTTCAGCAGAAAACAAAAGACCAGTTTGATTTTTTAAAACCTTAGTTTATAATGTTTTGATTTTATTTATCTTAATATGTTAAGTCCTAGTAACATGTGAGAACTGGACAATATATATGGTTATAAAAGAACTTACAAAAAAATTCTTAGTTTTCCCTTTTAACAAGCTCCAGAACAAAAACACTATTTTCAGTTTTAAGATTTTCTAGTTTAAGAAAGATAAAATACAGTCCAGAAGTGATCATTTTTTTTTTAAACAATGAAGACTTCTTTTTCATCACGGTCTCAGCATGAGTGTTCATTTCAGTTATAGTCCAGTGCACAAAGATCCCTCTTGAATGCACGCACTGTAGTCTAACATATGCACTTTTATAGTGGGGCAGAGGGAGACATTACCACAAATAGATTTGTGCCATAAACACATATGGGCATAAGGGATTGTCTAGGATGAAAAGGGAAAAAGAAGCCAACATATAAACTTCAAAAGGATTGAGTTGCAATTCTAGAATGCAAGAAATTCTTATTTATCTACCCACCTGTATGACATAAAAATTATAACTTTCTGAAATATAATATGTTAAAATGTTTTTTAAGTCCAATGATAAGATAATTCTGATAACACATGGGCATAGCATGACCATTGCCCCCTTCATCTGAGTCAGATATCCTCTTGGGGAGATAAGCCCCTTTTACTCCACAGGTGGGTATATGTGAGCTGCAGCCATATTATATGTAACTAAATCTGTGGTCACAGTAACTATGAGAATGAACAAGATTAGAAACGATGAAGTGTATTTATGTGATGAGACAATTTTTCTGTGATCTCTCCTCAGATTACAATGAAGAAAAAAAGTTATTGAAACTTCTATTAACAACTTTGCAGGCAAAAATAAAATAGGAAGCATGGAAAAGAAATGTACAAAGTTACTTTAAGGGGAAAAAAAACAGTAAATATCACTCCATTCTGAATTAAGAGGAGGAAAATATAGTGCCTTCTAGATACTGAGAGTGTTTTTAAAAGGAGCAATTCTTTTATTGTAATATTTGTATGCTTACCTCTTCTTTGATTGCTTCTTTTGCAATGGTGGCATTTTATTGGAAACTTGTATATTATAAAATGAGAGTGGTATTGGATTCACAAAATGGATTCTGTGAAGGTTATAATATAGAAATAGTATTCTGTGTTGGAAACAAATGAATAAATATTTGCTCTCAAATACTATCTCATGTAAAGCTAAAGTCAGAGTTCAAGCCATTCCCATGGCATGTATTTATTTACTTGGACCTCTCTCAATTTCCTTCCTTTAATGTAAATTTTATGATCACTCATTATAACCATACTTTCTTGAACATCCCTTATCCTCCTGAACTTCTCTTGCTTAATCAGACTCATTTAGCAAAACTACAATCCAGGCAAAATTCAACTCTCACCCTGCTCTGTACCTGCACCTGTGACTAGAGATAACACAAAACAAACAATGAAGCACAGCTGCTGCCCTCTCCAATGACCACAAACCTAAGAATCTCATTTCTGGTCCAGCACTTTTTCCACTGTCCTTCACACTTGTTATATCTTCTCCTCTCTTCTCAGACTTCCAAATTCTATCTCCCTTTCTAGATGATGTCCTTGCTTCCTATTTTTCTGAGGAAATTGAAATAATCAAGAGATATCTCACAACCTACCAGCACCAAGCACTGCCTTTTTTTCTTTTTATAAGGCAAACTGAGTTACTTCGTAAAGCATGTCCCTTAAAATTGTGCACAAAATCTATCCCAATTCACCTACTCAAGAACATTGCACCAATACGTGCCTTCACCTGTGTCTAAATTCTCCCATCTCTATGAGATCATTCTATAAAAATACACTAATCCCGTACTTTTGCCAATATTAAAAAATCTCTATTTTCCCCATCAGTTGATACATTTCTCTGCTCCCTTTTGTAGCAAAATTTCTTAAACAGTTTGTCTACACCCGTGGTCTACAATTCCATTTCTACCCTTCTCCCTTCAGTTCATTCCAGTTGGACTCTCATCCCCACAACTCCATAAAAAATTGCTTTTGAAAAGATCACCAGGGACCACACACTGAAAAGTTCAATAATTGTTTCTCAGTCCTCTCTAACTTGACTTAGCAGCATTTGACAAAATAGATCTTTCCTCTTTGATACACTTTTCTTCCTTAGTTTCAAGGGTAACACGTAATCTTGGTTTTACTCCTATAACACTCTTTTTGTTAGTCTCCTTTAATGGCTGTAATAGGTATTTTCTTTGCTTTAAGAATATTTAATACTAGCATACTTTATTGATTTCATTTATTTTTTGTTGGATTCCTTAGGGTTTTCTTTATATTGTATCATGTCTATAAACAGTAAAAGTTTTACCCATTCAATTTGGATGCCTTTTATTTTTTTCTGTTTAATTGCTCTGGCTAGGACTTCCAATACTATGTTGGATAAGAGTGGTGAGAGTAGGCATCCTTTCTTCTTCCTGATCTTGGAAGAAAAGCTCTCAGCTTTTCACCATTGAGTATGATGATAGATGTGGGCTTGTCATATTGAGGTAAGTTTATTCTAGATCCACTTTGTTGAGAGTTTGTATCGTAAATGGATGTTGAGTTTTGTCAAATGCTTTTTCTGCATCTATTGAGATAATCATATGATTTTTCTCCTTTTTTTTGATGTGATGAATCACATGAATTATTTTACAGATGTTAAACCATCCTTGTATTTCTGACCTAAATCCCACTTGATTATGGCATATAATTTTTTTAATGTATTGAATTTGGTTTGCCAGTATTTTGTTGAAAATTTTTATATATGTGTTCATTAGAGATATTGGCTTTTAATTCTCTTTTTTTGGTAATAACTTTGTCTGGTTTTGGTATCAGGGTAATACTGGCCTTGTAGAATGAGTTTGGAAGCATTTGTTTCTATTCAATTTTTGAAATAATTTAAGAAGGATAGGTATTAATTCTTCTTTAAATGTTTGGTAGAATTCACCAATGAACCCATTTGGTCCTGGGCTTTTGCTTGGAATTTTTTGATTCCCACTTCAGTTTCGTTGCTAGTAATCAGTCTATTCAGATTCTCTGTTTCTTCCTGGTTTAGTCTTAGAAGGTTGTATGTTTCATCGATTCATTTCTTCTGGATTATCCAAAATTAATATACAGAAATCTATCATGTTTCTACACACTAATAAAAAATGATCAAAAGTAATTAGGAGAAATTAGGAAAAAAAGTTCCATTTACAATTACATCAAAAAGATGTAATATATATGAATATTACTTAGAATAAATTTAATGAAATTGATAGAAGACCTATACTCTGAAAACTATAAAACATTGAAGAAATTGAAGAGGACACAAATAAGAATATATTGTGCTCATGGATTGGAAGGATTAATATTGAAATGATCATACTTCCCAAAGAAGTCTACAGATTCAATGCAGTCCCTATCAAAATGCCAATTTCATTTTTCTCAAAACTAGAACAAATATTTCTAAAATTTTTATGTAATCACAATATTCTATAAATAGCTAAAGCAGTCGAGAAAGAACAAAGTTGGAGGTTCTATGCTTGTGATTTCAAACTATACTATAAGCCTGTAATAATCAAAACAGTATGGTACTGGCACAAAAACATTCATACATCAATGGAACAGAGCAGACAGCTCAGAAATAAACCCTTGCTTATATGACCAATTTATTTATGACAAAGGAGGCAAGAATATACACTGGAAAAATGACTGTCTTCAATAAGTGCAGTTGGGAAAACTGGACAGATGCATGCAAAAAAATGAATCTGGACTACTCTCTTACACCAAATGCAAAAATTAACTCAAAATGAATTAAAGACATAAATGTAAGACCTGAAACCACAAAACTTCTAGAAGAGTACATAGGGAGTAAACTATTTGACATCAGTGTAACATCTTTAAGGGAAACAAAACCAAAAATAAATGGGACTTCATTAAACTAAAAAGCTCTGTACAAAAAGGAAATTATCAACAAAACAAAAAGACAACCTAAATGGGAGAACAGATTTGTAAATGATACATTTATAAGCAGTTGATATCCAAAATACATAAGGAATTCATACAACTCAATAACAAAAAAACAATCTGATCAAAAAATGGTTAGAGTACATGAAGAGACACTTTCAAAAGAGACATAGAGATGGCCAATAGACATATGAAACAATGCTCAACATCACTAATCATCAGGGAAATGCAAATCAAAACAACAATGAAATATCACCTCATACCAGTTAGAATGGCTATTATCAAAAGGTCAACAAATAATATCTGTTGGTGACGATGTGGAGAAAAGTCATCATACACTCCTGGTGGACTGTAAAATAGTGCAACCGCTATGGAAAACAGTATAGACATTCTTCAAAAAACTGAAAATAGATCTACCATATGACCTAGCACTTATACTTCTGGGTATTTATTCAGAGAAAATGAAAACACTAATTTGAAAAGACATGTGCACCCTTGTTCATTGCTGCATTATTTTGCAATAGCCAAGATATGGAAGCAACCTGGGTGTTCATTGATAGATAAATGGATAAAGATATTACATATATATATATATATAGTATATGCATATATGTATGTATATATGTAATATATATATGAATATTACTTAGAAATAAAGAATAAATTTCTATTTGTGACAACATGGATGGACCTAGAACATATTAGGCTAAGTGGAATAAGTCAGAGAAAGACAAATATATTTCAATTATATGTGGAATCTAAAAAAAAACAAACAAATAAAACATAGAAATGGAGATCAAACTGATAGTTTCCAGAAGGGAGGTGGGTGGCAAGATAGGTGAAAAAGTGAAGGAAAATATAGTCAATAATGTGATAAGTTTGCATGGTAGCAGATGATTACTAGACATTGTAAGGTATATGTGTCAAATCACGTTATACACCTGTAACTAATATATTGTATACTAACTAAAACAGAATATCTAATACTAGCATGGAAAACTAGGGAAACTAACAAAGATAACTTACTCTGCAAGTTAATGGCAAGTTACAATCACTAGCTAGGAGTAAAATCCCCTAAACCGTCCTAACAAAGTAAATCTGTGTTTGCTCTGGGCACCTTTCATCTGCTATGCTCCCTTGCCTACTTTGAGCTTTAGTCCTGATTTCCACCCTATCTGCAGGAAGGCTGACGAGGCCCAGAGAAAGGAGTGTAAATGTTACGTTACATAATAAAATTAGATTTGGGTAGTGTGGTGTTTTCTAGCATATTCGCACCATATTCTATTAATAGATCCCATGTTTTCCTTCTTGCTTTCCATTATATGTTTTAATTGATTAGATAAAGCATTGCTTTAACCATCTTTATTTGATTTGTGAAACTTTTTGTTTTATGATCCTTGGAATAGCTTCCTACTGGTGTAGGTGGCAGCTACCACTACTTCATAGTGATTTCTCCCTTGCAAAAAAAAAGAAAAAGAAAAAAAAGAAAAAGAACCAAACTTCTGCCCAATCTTTTATTATTGGAATGCTTTTGGGTACAGAATTCTTTATCTTGTGCTCTTATCTATAATTCATTCCCTTGATGATCTCATTTATTCTTATGACTTTAAAAACCACCTACATATTCTCATGCCTCCCAAATACATAGCTCTAGTTCAGATCTCTTTAATGAACATTATGCCTTTCTATTATATATCTCACGATCCAGTAAATATCTCAAACTCTGGATGTCCAAAACTAAACTAATGATTCTCCAAATACTGTTTTCACCTATAGGCTTTTCCATCTCAAACTTGATGACAACTCTGTCTTTTCAATTGCTTGTGCTTAAAACCTCAGAGTCACTGTTCTCTCTTGTCTCTTTCTTATAACTCACATCCTCTCACCATCACATTCTCATCATCCAGATCTATGCCATCAGCACTTCCAACCTGTATTACTCCAATAGTGCATGGCCTGGCATCCTTGATTTTATACCTCCAATCCCCATAGTCTATTTTAAACATAGTAACCAGAGGTATTTTTAAGATTATAAAACAGGTCATAACTCTGCTCACAATCTAAAGTGGTATTCTATTTTATTGAGAGTAAAGTCAGTCCTTTCACTTACATGATTTGGCATCTGGACCATAATCTTTCTGATCCCCAATACTCTCCTCTCCTTTTCTTACTCTAAGGTTTTTTTTTTTTTTTTTTTAATGAATCCTCAAACATACTAGGGTCTTCGTGCTAATTTTTCCTCTGTCTGGGTTGCTCTTCTTTCCAGATATCTATGTGGCTAAGTCCCTCATCTTTACCAAGTCATTGGCATAAAAGCTACCTTTTCAATGACATCTATCCAGGGCATTCTATTTTAAATTATAAATTGGTCTTTACCCTGACACTCCCAATTTCCTCTTGCTTTTTCCATTACTGGGATCAAAATATATCATTTATACATTTTGTCTCTTTTTTTATTGTCTGTCTTACTTCCCTCTCCTGGAATACAGTTTTTCAAGGAAAGGGGTATTTGCCTGTTTTGTTCACCTAAATCAGAAGTCTTCACACTTTAATATTCAGCAGAACACCTGGAAGTTTTATTAAGTTACACATTTCTGGACTCTACTACCCGAATTTTCTGATTCTAAAGTATGTTGTAGAATCTAAGAATTTACAAATTTATCAGGTTCCCAAATGAGACTAATGTTGCTGGTCCAGGGATCACACCTTGAGAGCAACTGACCTAAAAAATTCCTGGCACATGGTAAGTGCCTAATAAATAGCTGTTAAATGAGTGAATAAAATTATATCTCATTTTTATTAGTATTTCTGAGTACTTTTGGGATTGAATAATTCTAATATGCAAATTGCTGTTTTTCTTTTCTTTTGTAAATATTTGTTGTTCATTATCATCGTTACTCAGAAGTTTATTAATTTTATTTATTGCAAATATGAACTTTTGTCTGCCACATATTTCTTATTTTGGCTTCCTCCATTTAATATTGTTTATACATTTTTATAATGGCAAATTTAAATTTATGCCATCAAAATTATTAAGAGCCATGTATAAATTTTGACTTTACATGTTGATTTAGAAAGCCTTGCCTCATCCTAGGATTAGATACATCATATTCATTGACATTTTCTTTTATTTTCTTTATGCCTTCTCACTTTTTATTTAACTCTTTAAGTTGTGTGATATTTCACATATAGTATTTAAAAAGGTCCATTAACCTAGCTTTCTAAATATGAGCCAATAACTAAAGATTTACATTATTGTATCTCTATGATAGCTTTTAATATCTAATAAGGCAATTTCTTATTTATTTCTCTAAAGAATTTGATAATTCATTTTATTATTTTTTTAGGAGAAGCTCTGTCAGTTTAAAATAAGTACTGTTGAAAGTTTTAGTGGAATTGCTTTAAAGTTATAGTTTAATATGTAGAGCATCTTAATACCTATAAATAGTTTCCATATACTATTTTCTCATTCCATTGCATTAGCCAGAAATTTCAACATTTGTTAATACAATACTGGTGTTAGTGGCCATCTTTTTTGAAGTTAATTATTTGCTTAAGGATATTATTCATTTATATGTTACTCAAGTACATACCCATTATTAGTTTACAGAGATATTTAAACTCAGAAATAAATTGGATAATTTTGTCAATTATACTTTAAATTGATAAGGCTTTTATTTGGGAAATCTGAGGAAATTGCTATGTCTGAATTTTTGTATTCCCCCAATTATATGTTAAAATCCTACCCCCAAAGATGATAATATTAATAGGTAGGTCCTACATACTGGGACAGAAATAATGTCAACAAGTATGTGAGGGTTGAAATCATACCAACCATATTCTCTGATCATAATGCTTTGAAACTAGAGATCAACTTCAGAAAGAAATCAGGAAGAATCACAGCTACATGGAGATTAAACAACATGCTACTGAAGAATAACTGGGTCAGAGAAGAAATAAAAACAGAGATCAAGAGATACATAGAAATGAATGATAAGGTTGTACATCATATTAAAACTTGTGGGACATGGCAAAAGCTATCAAAAGAGGAAAGTTCATATCATTATAGGCCTATCTCCAAAAACAAGAATGAGCCCAAATAAACAACCTGACACTTCATTTTTAAATACTAGAAAAGGAAGAACAAATGGGGCCTAAAATTAGCAGAAGGAAAGAAATCAAAATGAATGAAATAAATGAAATTGAAAATAAACAAAAACAAACAACAATAGAAAAAATACAACAGGGAACTGGTTCTTTGAGAAGGTTAATAATACTGACAAACCCCTGGTTAGACTCACTAAAGAAAAAAGAGAAAGGACACAAACAAAATTAGGGATTAAAGAAGGGAAATTATGACTGACATCACAAAAATACAAAAGATTATGCAAGAATACTATGAACAAGTATATAACAACAAATTTAATAATATAGAAGAAATGGACCAGTACTTAGAAAAATACAACCTTCCTAGACTGAATTAAGAAGAACTGGAAAATCTAAATAGACCCATCAGCAGTATGGAAATTGAAATAATCATCAAAAAACTCCCAAAAAGTAAAAGTCCAGGTCCAGATAGCTTCACCATTGAATTTTACCAAACATTCAAAGAAGATTTAATACCTATTCTCCTCAAATTCTTTCAAAAAATTGAAAAGGAGGCAATTCTTCGCAATTCATTTTCTGAGGCCAATATTACTCTGATACCAAAACTTGGTAAAGATAAAACAGAGAGATCAATATCTCTCATGAACACAGATGCAAAAATCCTAAATAAGATACTAGCAAACTGAATACAGCAATATGTTAAAAAGATTATGCACCATGATCAAGTGGGCTTCATCCCAGGGGCACAGGGATGTTTCAACATATGCAAATTGATTATTGTGATACACTACATAAACAAATTAAAAACTAAGAATCATGATCCTATCAATAGATGCAGAAAAAGCCTTTGACAAGATATAGCATCCATTTATGATCAAAACTCTTAACGAAATCGGTATAGAAGGAAAGTACCTTAACATAATAAAGGCCATCTATGACAAATCCTTAGCCGACATTATACTGAATGGTGAAAAACTAAAAACCTGCCCTCTAAGATCAGGAACCAGGCTAGGCTATCTATTATTGCCACTCTTATTCAAAATAACGAAGTCAAACTGTCACTGTGGGTGACATAATTCTCTATATAGAAAACCCTAAAAATTCTACAAGATCATTAGTAGAAACAATAAGAAAATACAATAAAATCTCTGGATACAAAATCAATGTTCAAAAATTCATAGCGTTCCTATACTCTAATAATGAAACGTCAAAAAAAGAAGTGGAAAGAGTAATGTGTTTTGCGATTGCAATGAAAAGATTAAAATACCTAGGAATAAATTTAACAAAACATGTGAAGGACCAATATAATGAAATCTATAAGACTCTATTAAAAGAAATCAAAGAAGATACAAAGAAATGGAAAGATATTCTATGTTCTTGGATTGGAAGAATCAACATAGTTAAAATGACCATATTACCGAAAGCATTGTGCAGATTTAATACAATTCCCATCAAAATCCCACCAGTGGTTTTTAAAGAAATAGAACAAAAAATAATCAGATTTGTATGGAAGCACAAAAGACCCTGAATTGCTAAAGCCATTCTGAGAAAAAAGAATGAGGCTGAAGGAATCA
Source organism: Macroglossus sobrinus (assembly GCA_004027375.1). NCBI lineage: Eukaryota > Metazoa > Chordata > Mammalia > Chiroptera > Pteropodidae > Macroglossus > Macroglossus sobrinus. The sequence goes on from PVKZ01000086.1 coordinate 1,299,856, forward strand.
CTCTGCCCGACTTCAAATTATACTACAAAGCGACAGTAATCAAAATGGCATGGTATTGGCAGCAAAACAGATACATGGAATAGTGGAACAGAATTGAGAGTCCAGAAGTAAATCTATATTTATGTGGGCAAATAATTTTCAACAAAAAAGCCAAAAACATTCAGTGGAGAAAGGAAAGCCTCTTTAATAAATGGTACTGGGAAAATTGGAAAGACACTTGCAAAAGAATGAAACTCGACTTTTGTTTAATTTCAAATACTGCCATTTGCGACAACCTGGATGCACCTTGAGATAATCACACTAAGTGAAATAAACCAGAAAGAAAAAGTTGAAAATCACATGATATCATTTATATGTGGGATATAAGCCTAAAAGCAACAAATCAATAGGACAAACAGAGACTCAGGGACATGGACAATGATCTAGTGGTTACCAGAGAGTAGGAGATAGGGGAGGAGGAAAGAGGTTGACAGGGTAATGGGGGTCAAATATGGGGGGATTGAGGGAGAGTGAAGTGGGTAAAAGGGATCAAATATATGGTAGCTGAAGGAAACTGGACTCGATGGTAATCACACAATAGAATATATAGATGTCAAATTATAACACACTTGAAAATTATATAATTATATTAACCAATGTTAGCCAATAAACTTAACAAAAAATAGATGGGAGGTGATTAGGTCATGAGGGTAGAGCTCTCATGAATGAGGTTAATGCTCTTATAGAAGAGATACCACAGAACTCCCTACTTCTTCTACCATGTAAGGATACGGTGAAAAGTCTATAACCCAGAAGAAAGTACTCAACTTACTATAGTAGCACCCTGATCTCGGACTTCCAGCCCTCAGAACTGTGAGAAGTACATTTCTGGTGTTTATAAGCTCCCTAATTTGTGGTATTTTGTTACAGCAGCCAACAGGCTAAGATAGGAATGAATGTACTAAAAAATCTAGCACTAGTGATAGTATAGAAAATTATTTTCTACATTGTTCAAAGGTGAAAATAAAAACAAATTGTAGACTTACAACTTTGTAATAGAGATTTATTTATTTAAAAAGTTTGAGCCAGGTGCATGTGCATGCGCGCGTGCACACACACACACACACACACACACACACACACACACTGCATTTACAAATTTAAGTTACAAAAGATGAAAAGAATACAGACAGAAAATATCACACTATTGAAATTTCACTGTATCTTGAAGAATGTTCTAATTTATATTCTTGGGAATATTTTTAAACCTTTAAGAATTATATTTATAAATATGTTTCTGTGATTCCTCTGCATCTAGTTCTTCCTGTATTCTATGGTAAATAATAAGTAATATGTTATATAGTTGATGCTTAAATAGTTCTACTAATGTATTTTGTTAGACCTTTTACCATAAAAATATGAATGAACGAATATAGAACAACAACAAAATTTTCAATATTCTCATGACATTCTGAAGTTTTTTATTATTAAATTTTCTTCTTTTATGTTAAAGACTGCTTTACCTCCAGTTAGGAATTCTGCAGCAGTTTATTCTCAATTGTAGAAAATTATCTTATGAAAATATTTTTTACCTTCAGGTCTAAATGCATCTCTTAAGCAGGTAAACGAATAACTAAAACTCCTATGTTAATATGAAAGTAATTTTTTCTGCCTCAGTCTCTTTTTGATGTGCCATTTAGCTTTTTTTAGAGACATCTAATTTCCTTTCATTTGAATTAAACAGTTGGGATATTTATTGCTATAAATTTTGTATTAAATTTATGAATCATTTCTTTATTATCTTCTTTAGAACTCTGTACTATCGGCATTACTGCATTGCAAGTTCCAAATATGACTCTTACTCTAGCCAAATCTTCATATCACGTTGTCCTTTTCTGGAATTCTGTGAATAAAAAATTACTAATAGTATCTTCTCTCTGGCTAGTAAGTAGTAATAAGTAGTAAGCCATACTAAGTATACAAAAGAGAATCCGAAACTTCACATATTACTTTAGCCTCCATATTATTCATCCTCATTATTTATCACAAAATGTTAATAAGTTGACATGTGTACTCTATGTGAAGGAATTAATAATACTTAGAAATTTGTATTCTCATTTAGCTAAAATGTTGATAAGTTGACGGCAGTTTTGAAATGTCATTGCTGCCAAGAGGGAAAATTTTTTCAAAGAACTTTGATAAGAAACATTGCTTATACCTATTATTCTCAATGGGCACAGCTTCAAAACCTAAGTACCCACAAGGACTTTGCTCATTATTTCATTTCCCAGATGCTACTCATAGAGTGCCCAGGGCAGAGAACACACTATGACAACTATCTCTTTCCTGAAATAATTACTTTATGAAGACATCAAGAGGTACTGAGTGCAATGAGATGATAAAATACAAGGAGGGTCTCAAGTTCAAGGGTGGACTGGTTTCAACATGGGGAATGTGCCATTTATGAGTGAAAACTGGTTGATCTCATAAATCCAGTTGTTTCTTCTTGAAAAAAGATTCAGAAAAGTTGGTGGACAAAGATAAGGGCTTTTTGAGAGCTCTTATACAGAGTGTCCTTACATTCAAGCGATAGGAAAAACAAGTGAGAGCCATAGCTACACTTACTACTACATACTACTACAAAGCCATACTATTTCATTTTGTTTTGTTAATTGATATTGTGAACTATGTAGTTTGTTCAGGTTTAATGCTAACATCTCTTTATAAACTACTACGGCAGCCTCTTCTATGCTTCCCCTCTCATCTCTGTGTTGTCCATTCCTCCCACACATATAGACCTAGCATTCTTTTTTTTTAAAGTCTGTCTGATCACTGTTACTTTAAACTCTATAGAATTTAAGGCTGTTTTCCTGGCCTACAAGGCCCAAAAGGGTCTACCTCCTTCTGACTTCTGTGACTTCATCTCATAGCTCTCTAAGCCTTGCTCATTATCATCTAACTATCCTGATCTCTTAGCTTTTTCTCCAAGAATTTAAATTTGTTTTTACCTCATTTGTTTTTTCTCTCCCAGAAATATCCTTTTCCAAAAGAAAAAATTATTATTTTTTTGGTGATAATTATGAAGAATTATTTCTTCATAATTCAACCCTCAGATGAAATATCATTTTCTGTGATATATGCCTTTCTATTTACTTATTTTAAATTAGCCTCTCCTATTCACTCATAATATTTTATTTTCTAAATATCTCTTACAACAGGAATTATAGTTTTATTTACTTGTTTTCTTTTTCATTTTAGGTTTCTTTCACCAAAATGTTTACTACATGTGAACAAAGTACATGTGTTTTGCTCAAGGCAGTGCCCTAGCATTAGGGATAGTGCTTTACACACGGAAGGCACTCAGTGGGTATTTGCTAAATGTGTGATTGGTTAACTCAATTATGAATAAATAAACCTAGTGATCTTTAGTAGCCACATTCTGTGAGTAGAGTAGATTTTTCTATGTTCTAGTTAGTAACTCTGATATGCCCTAGATCTCACTTAAAACGGCCTAAGGTCATTTCTTGGTTTATATTAAGAAAATCTTACAGAAAACCAAAATAAATTGTTCATTTATATTTTCATTCAAAACAAATTCATGATTAAACATCATAAGGAATATATAGATCCTTCCCTTTGTCTCTATAGTTAATTGTTAAGAGCTCTTAGCAATATCTTAAATAATAGGATTAATAATGCAGATCAAAGGTCAATGTGGGGGTGAGAGGATAGTTCCAGAAAGATAATAGAGGAAGAGGAGAGACAAAATGTTTTTAGAATTAAGAGTACAGTTTGTAGATTTTGGGAATCTGAGTATGACTGACCTTAGAATGACTGTGGAGTGGTGATGAGTTTAAAAAGATGGAGAGGAAGTAATCTGGAGAGATTATCACAACCAACCATCAGTTTGGTGTCCACTTTTATAACAAATACCAAGCTACAAAACTGTGATAGCCAGGTCAGACATGGAGGTATGGTTGAGAAATACAGAGCAGTGGTAAAACTTAGTAGAATATTATAGAGTAGTTCTCTTACCAGCTGAGGGGAATGGTGCTGAACCGGACAAAGCATAGCATTTGGGTTTGTTGGGGGAGGTTGCTGAGGGGACAAGACCACTGATGGATCTGAGAGCCAAGTCTGGGCAATTTGAGGCTTCCTGTCCTTGGAATATGTGTTCCACCTACTATTTCCATGTTTGTAGCCCTTTTCAAGGATGCAGCTTTGAGAGAGCAATATGCTGTTGAGACCATTCGGATGGTGTATGTGACAAGCCAATTAAAGCCTCTATATAAACATTTAAGCTTCTGGCGGGTGGGTATAGAGATCTACTTATCTTACTGCACCCAAGATAAACCTCATAAATAATTTCCCCTTGTTTATTAAAATGGCTACCTACCATTCTGGGGTGTTCTGCTCCTTTTATTGGTCTCATCTTGCCCTCCATGTTGGAAGCTCTCATGATATTTTGAATCAACAGGGTTCAGGCATCTTAGTGAGACTACTTGCTGGCTGTGTGACTTTTGTCAAAAGTTGTTTAACCTTTGCAATCCCTAGTTTCCAGGGCAAGATTGCCTATGACTGGTTCCAAATACCACTATTTGTACATTTTAGAAGAGTTATTTTAGAGAAATGCCTTAGATATGAGTAATATGCTACATTGTCATTTTAAATCACTCATGATAGCTGTGTAAAGAAAATATTGACATTGCTTGCTAGAGCTGTGTTGTGAATGAGTTGTTGAAGAAATTGGCTGAGATATTAGACCAGATATCTACAGAAAAGCTGAGATGAAGGTATAAAGGGGCCTTCACAAGAAAAATAAAGGTTTGGGTCATGTCATCCACAGTAGCAGATAATAGTTTGTTCCTCTGTGTAGAGCTAAGGTAATTAAAAACCCTATTCCTTTCTTGAGTCCTGGTGGGAAGGAGAATTGCTTTGAAAGAGGGTCAGAGAACTCACACGGCTACCTGACTCTGGAAGCATCACAGAAACGTCCAGCTCTGTCTCCTTAAATGAAAATTTAGATGAATGATTGCTGTCATTTATAGTGCTTTTTTGGATATGCCAGGTAGTCTTCCCAGAACATATGAATTAATTTGTCTTCACAAGAATATTATGATGTAGGTATTGTTACTTATCCCAATTTTTTAGGAGAGAAAACTGATTTATAAAATAACTTCTGTAAGGTTACACACTCCATACACATGTTGGAGCTGGAATTCAGTTTCTGACATTCTCGTCTGTGTGGGCTGCTTGACCATTGTTCTGTAATGAGGCCATCCTATTTTCGTAGAGGTCAGATTTTAAGAGGCATCAGAAACATTTAGGAACTTTATTAAAATACAGATGTATGGGCTCAGTCTCTAGGAAATACATTTTGGCCTAAGTATCTATATGTTTTCCTGGCTTCTCAGGGATTCCACTTACGTCCAAGTGTAAGGAGCATTGCTTAGGTCTGTGAGTCAAATTACCTTGAAGTGGACCATATTCTCTTTCATAAAATAGTAACTACAATGAAGTTTAGTAAGGATAGAATTGAGAAACTAATGAGAGAACTTTCATAAAAGCACTTACCAAATCACACTCAGACTGGCCAAAAACACCCAGTAAGTAATTATAGTGAAATCCCAGGTCCTTGGCACCACCAACCTGCTAAATAGTATTGATTGCTATAGGAGGCAGCATGATTTGGTGGCATATAGTGTTTGAGTAAGAATGATTTTAGTTCAGGTGACATGTGTACAGTTTATACTTTGTGATACTCTGAATATCACTGAATTTCTCTGGGTCACACTTTCTCCTTGGAAGAGTGCAGGTGAAAATTCCTTTGTAGCCTCTGTGAAGATTAAGTGTAGTGGTTCCTCTGAGGCTCTTGCTGGTACACATCACATGTTAGTTGCTTTCCTGTGGAAGTGAGCAGAAATCTCACATAATTTTAAAGTCCAGAGCATTTGTTTTCAATGATAAAATATGCATTAGTTTTTATTTTCCTGCTGTTTAATATCCAGTCATTATACTCTTATAGAAAGAATTTTTGCTGTATAGACTTTAATCGTTATCTCTCAAACTGCCAGATGGTTCCATCAGCAACTTAAGAAGTTTATGAAATTAATCCCTTCTAAACATCACATTTAATTCTGTTTCAGTGGCTTTAAACTACAGCTTTTATTTGAATTCTGAGAAAATTAAAGAATGATTTTCCTCATAAATTCTAAAATGCTATTTTGCTGGCCTCTTTTGAGCAGTGCCTGATTCAGCTACAAAGGGATAAACAAGTCGGGCACACAATTTTGCATTCGGCTCCAAGAGATTTCATTTTTCTTCACAATCTTATTGAAACTGAAACATCAGTTTCAGAAAAGTTGGGTGGGAAGAGTGGTTTTTTTTTCTATTGAGTATTGTGTTGTATTCTTTTTTGGATAAGTTTTCATTAGAATTCAGCAGCAAGAACTAAAAAAGGGTTAGAAAAGTTCACATTTCTCAAGTGTCATCCCACCCTGGCTTCATCACAAAAGTCACTTCAATTTCATTTCAATTAGACCAAGGATTTTAGGTCTGCACTATAGTGGCCCAAAAGATATACTCATATCTAAGGCAGACACTGACCCCATGCCATTCTGACTCACACAGATCCTCAGTGTGAAAACATTTTCATTATAAATTATTATGTAAGTTTTCCAAAAAGGGCTTATTTCCCTTTTTATATTATAATGGCTTGTAGTCATCATCAGTTCTTGTGTTTATTTAGGAGAAATATTGCTGCTGCTTCTGGATCTGGATAATAATGACTGAGTTCCATTTTTAGCTGTATAACTTATTACCTATGAAACCTTAAAGCAGCCACCCTTTATGCAATTGTAAAGTACCATATAAATCAGTGTTTTCTTAAGAGTTGAAGTTTTACTGAATGCAGTACAAATGTTAACTGTTAACTAGATATCCAGAGTCCCAGAATTCTTCCTAGAGAGTGGCAATTTAGCTAAGAAATGACTTGAGTTATGAGCAAATTCGGGGTGATACTTCAGTTTATATTAAACCAAATCATTCACTAGGGCCAAATGGGTAGGGCATTGGGTAAAATGTCATTTACTGCAATGAATTATATCATCATTATGAGATGTAATTACAGAACCAGCACTCAGGAATGAGTATGCAATTATATTTTCTTCTTCCTACCACTGATGAACTCCCCATCATATTCCCTGAAATGGCTTTTCTGAACCTTATCATTGAAGCCCATTTCTTCCTGCCCTTTTTAAAACAATCTTTCTACTTTAATGAGAAGATAAGATAATCTGAGTTTACGTTCCTCAAAATTTTTTGTCTCCGTCATACTTTCTGTTTCTCTACCTGTCTCCTCAGGTGAACTCTGTAACCTGTTTCTTGACTCTATTTACTTTCAATTCTCTGAGACATTTCTTTTTATTTTGCATTTTTAATCAGTCAGTAAATCAATTTCTCTCTCCAGTTTTTCTCCTTTTAAAATATGCTTATATTTTTCTCTATATTATAAACATAACAAATAAAAGATGTTTTCCTTTTCCCTAAAATTATTTTTATTGCCTTTCTTAGTCACAGACTCATTGGCAGAGTAGTCTCCATGTTCTGATCCTCTGACTTTCCATCTCCACTTTGCTGACTTGCCATGTGCTGACACTTTTACTCCCATGCCACACTCCCTTTTCATTGATCACAGATGACTTCTTAGGCACAACTTTCTTGTTTAAGTCTTCATCCTTCTCTACTCCCCTCTTTCTCATCCTTCTCTATTAGCATTTCCAGGACGTTTGAAACTTCTTTGTTTATAAAACTCTTCCTTCATACCTTTCATATTGATTTTCTGATATCATTATAAATCTTCATTTCTATGCTTTACTGGCTTCTTTGTCCTTCTAACGCCTTTCAAATGTTTATCTTTCCATGAATATTTTTATCCTTTGGCTAATAACAACAAAAGTTTATGTCTCACCTTACATGCCCATCACAGATTAGCTAAAACTTTTGTTTCTCTGATTCGTCATAGACACAAGCTGATAGACGAAGGATCCACCTCAATGCATACATAAAAAATCTCCAAGGCAAGAGGAAGAGAATGTAGTAAATCATAGAATGGTGGTTAAAGCTTCTACCTAGAAGAAATTCATATCACTTCTGCAAACATTTCACTGGTCCAAATTAGTCATATTGGATGAGCCCAACTCAGTGCAATCCTGTTATATATCATAAGAAATGTCACTGTAATGTTGAGTCAATGGCCCTAGTGACTACCACACAAAACCCAGGCAAATATTATTTCTTCGTAGTGTCCTGTCTACATTAAATTCTAAGTTTGTTGAAATTACAGTCTACAAGGAACTTTACTACAGAGTACATAGTATATAGTCATGAATCTTGCTGAATTAAATTGAGGGTACTGTGAATCAATTTTAAAAATTGTGGATATAGATCTAGAAATAAAGTAAAACTCTTTGCTGTAAAATATTTGTTTCTTTGTTTTCTCTTATAATATATTAATGTGACCAGGAAGATGCAAGAAGAAGTGAGCAAAATAGATCTAGTGAGCTTTCTTACCAAAATGACTTAGAGATATTATAAAATATGCCAGTGCTAATATGAGCTGGCTAGGCCTTTCCTGCTTCTATCTTAGGTCCCATTCTTAAAAATGTTCTGGTTCTCTATCTGATCTTAACACTCTCTTTTCAACTTTTTTTTACTTGGAAAGAATGCAGAACGCAGGAGAAGGAAGTGACATTTAGCACCATACTTGATTCATTGTCTTTATCAGATTGTGCATGGGTGCTTTCTCATTCTATACTCACTTCTACTCTATTGCTTCTTTTCTGGCCTCAGTGAACTGCCAAGAAAATATTAGGACATATGTATTATGTATTATATATACATAATCCATATGTAGTAATAAGCATATTTCAGTTAGCTGAGTTTTTAAAATTGAGAAAATGCCAGGTTCTAGTAAACTTTCATAACCATGTCAAGTACTTTGTGGAATAAAGCGAGAATATAAGTAAGTCAAATAAATATCTTAGGTCTACAAATAAATATATTATTGAAATAAACTCTGAGCTGTGCCTTATTGGAAGCTGGGTATACAGATAAAATGCTTTTTTTTTTTTTTTTAACAAAAATCAAACTGAAAGATCTGGACAAAAGAATTATAATCAAGAGTAGCATGAATAGAGATGCCTCAACAAGAATAGGAAGGATAATTGAGTATCATGAGAGACAAAATTCATTAGATAGTATAGGAACTGGTTCAAAAGACATTTATGCTGATCTGAAGGAAGGTAGGGGAGTTATCTAAACAGAAAAACAGCTTCCCCCACCCCATAATTTAGAGCAGTGCACTGAATTATTAGCCTGAGATTATTCTATGCCTCTCTCTGTCCCCTCTTACTCAACAACCTATTGGCCCTACCTATGGGCAATTTGTTGTGAAATATGTCTTACTACTGTTAATAGACTCAACCAAATTACTCTAGTTTGTGAAAAAAGCATACTTATATATGACTGGCACAAGCTTTGCTAAGCTACTAAATAACTCTTTTAGCTTTGGTTCCCCATTAAAAAAAAACCTTTTTTAGGGAGGATTTCATGAATGGCTTATTCAGTCAAAGAACTGTTTTTTAGTTTACCTGAATAACCAACCATCTCATCAATATTTAGTGATCTTAATAATTATATGACATTTTTAGTGATTCATTAAGTAGTGGATTACAGCCCCCCTTTTTTTAAGGCAAGGCAATCCTTGATTGACCACACAGATTGCAAGGACCTTGTCAGCTTACAGTCCCTTATTTTTTATTTTTTACATGTATAGCACCTGGTCTTCCTAGTTACAGCCTTTTTTTTTAACATCTGCTTCTGTGTTACTTAAAACTTGGTTTCTCTGTTATTTATCTTAAAGTTAATAATTTAGTCAGTACAATGTCTCTAATTCTGATATGCAAATCAATTTGAATTTCTTTTCAAACACAGTAAAAATGATTTAGATTGAACAGAGAGAAATTATTTTTTTTTCCTGAAGTAACTTCTGCAACCATCTCACCAATTGAATGGCTCCCTATGCAGCAGAATCTTTTATACACAAACATTAATTTGACTGTAAGATTGCAATAGTTTCCAGTTACAAAATTGGGTTTATATGTTTGCATGTTTTTCTTGCATAGTTTTTTTTTCAGTTTGACTTCTGAAAAACTGGCCATTCCTACAAAGTTCAGGGTTTTTTTTGACAAATGAACAAGTGTATAATTTCTTCTTCCCCTTTGAAGTTAAAAAAATTAAAGCAAAATAGAATTGTTTAACTGTGAATGATAGCCTTTCTTTTGCTAGTCAAAATGGAAGGCTTTGAAAATATGCCTCCTTTATTTTTTGCTCATTTTCAAAAAGATGTATCTGACGTCTACCTGTCTACCTATGCTATTGTAAATTGGTGAAGGAGATTTATTTCTAAGCCAAACAAAGCTGTCTGATATTGCCATTATAGAATGGACATATTCTAAATAGTTTAAATCGATAGGGTCATAAGATCAATAAGTAGATGCATGATTATTAAATCAAAAGAAAGAATTTGAGGACTAGAGTCTGTCTGTATTCATCCTGCAAAAAACAAAAAAGTGAAAAAAAGAGGAATAGATTAAAAATATCTCTCTTCCCTCTTTTTTCTTGTATGTGTTCATTTCAGCTTGTAGTGAGGGAATAGGGAGAAATATTGGTTGTTATTATATTGTGCATGGAAAGTCAGTTTTCCTTTTCCAGCCAAATGGGAAGTAAATCAGTTTGTGTAACTTCACTTAAATCGAAAAAAAACTTTAAACAACACTATCATACTACAGTACTTTCAGTTCCATCAATTCTTGATGTCACTTTGGATAATGTTATTGTGCATTGGTCTCAAAGAGATGTCTGTACCTTATTTCTTTGCTTTGGCCTGTGGAAAATTTGGAAGTAGTGGCTTGGTAAGTTAGGTTAACCTTGTTCTCAAAGAAACAACATTGTTAAATATGGTATGTGATAATAAATTTTTTCATATTCTGAGCTATTAGTTTAATGCTCTGTGAACAAAATAATAGTTTACTTTTAGTATTAAAATTATAATTAAAATTTATTTTTGCATTTAGGGTTGTAATTTTACTAGCTATCAGTATTTTCCAATAAAGAAGCCAATATGTGGATGTTCTAAAAAAACCTGCCTTTAGGTAGATTGTCTCTAATTAGACTTTCTTATTACACTATCTGTCCTTGGTGATGCATTGTTTGAGTTCTAAATATTGCGCATGTGCTTCATTTTGCAAGCAGGCCCTGAACTCTACTACTACCCATCCTATGTATTTTAAGAAATAATTGTCTTTTTCAATTGCATTCAAATAAACATTTTTGGTACTCAGTACAACCTGATTCTGATTATGTAACATGCAAAATTCAAGGGATCAAATCACTTGCAATTTGCTTCCCCAAGTTGCTTTCGTAAGTCAGCTTTTAAATAGATTTATGTTGCCTGTGGATATAAAGCAATAGAGTAAAACTAAACCTTCTTGATTTCCAAATCAGCATTAAAGAGCTATAATTCATATTTAATGAAGAAAAACAGCTAAATAAGCATCCACAAGCATTTAACTAGAGACTTTATGCTCATAAAGTTTTTATCCCCTTCTAAAAACCCCTTTACCATATCTTTTTATTATACTTTGATGCAAAATGCTAAAAGGAAGTTGGATATTGTTAGACTGCTATTAAATTATATACGAACAAATATTAGGAATAAATTTCAACTCAGTTAACTAGGACAAGATTGGCAATTTTCCTAACTTGTGCTCAACATTTTAGTTTTTATTGCCAACAGAATATGAATATTGAGACCAGATGACTTTGACCTTTTGTGTAAGAAGAAAGTACTTTCTAGTTCAAGGCTGGGCATCCTGTTTATAAATAGCTACATTGTAGTGAAAACTGACTTTGTTTTACCTGTGAAATTGGGTTTGGCCATTTCCCCTGAAATAAAGATGGGAATTGGAGGGCCACTTGCTTGAAGGTAAAGTATGAAATTGATAGCATAATATACATGTATCTGGGGCTTTATTATTGCTCAAGTATGTATGCCTTGAATCTCCACCATTTAAAAGCATCCCATCTCAATGTCAAAGCCCAGATCAGGACTAACTGAAATGAAATCTGTTTGAGAACTGATCCCCTAAGATGTTTTATTAGTTACAGGTCTCAGTTTTGCTTCACACTGGTGTTATTTTCTAAACCAGATTAATATTAAATAGGAATAATGAGGCGTGTTTAGTGAGTATGAATAATCAAGTTTGTTAGTTTAAATAGACACTGAGACTTCAGCATGTATTAAATCAGTGTCTCACATTACATTTCAGGCAAATAAAATGACACCATTGTCTTCAAGCAAATGATGCAGTTGCCTAATCAGCTTCAAGCTCAAAAAAGCCCTACTAATTAATATTAAAGTCACTTATTAAGCTTTAACTTTTGACTCCAACTCTTTATTAAGTTATTATATATGGAATTTTTTAAGTCTAATAACTTTGAAGAGCAAAAGAAAACTATTTAAGTATTTATTTGTATTTAATGTTCTGAAATGCACTTGCCTTTCCAGAAAGGACAGCAGGATATATAGCAACACATTTTTTTCTTTTCTGTGGCACAGTTTTGATCAATGTTTAAAAGCTAGGTGATCCTTAAGAAATCTTCATATACTTGGGAGTAAAATTTAAACTGAGCACTGACTCAAAGTCTCGTGCTTAAAGTAGGATAACTGTGAATTTCTTCTGCATTAAATGGAGTGCTCTATTGATCTCTGGAATGAAATATAAGTGGTACCCAATGGAATGCTGTTTTAATGCAACAGAGCAAATTCAATGAATTGCTCAGTTCTCTAGGGCCCTTTAGAAAACTACTGAGAGCATGGTTTTAATGGAGAAATGACACAAGGAAATTGAGCACAGGGTCTCACAGTGCTCATCTATTAGGGCCATGACAGCTGAATCATTGCCTTAGGATTATGTAAGACCCTAACAGAAAAGTTTAAGACTGGAGTGGGGTCTGGTACTCAGGCAATAGATTCTTTGTGTAGAAAAGCTCACTGCATCTAAGTGATACCTGCATCTATTGACTTGTAGACTGTTTTTTTGAGAATAAGAGAGTCCTGTAAATGTCAGAACCCTTAATAGAGACTATTCTCATACTCTGCCACTGTTGTAAACATACACAACACACTTTAGAGGGCAATAAGCTTTGGGAAGTCAGCTTTGGAGTGTCAGGTTAACAACTGTGGACTGACCTTCTATGTACTTAGTACTCATCATCAGCTTCAGGTGGACACTTCATATGACTGGAATGGATATAATTTTGATAATCCAATACAGGAGTGTATTTATGTTATTTAGCTTTTCCATGAAATAATATTTTTAAAATAGCAAGGGAAGTATAAAATTGATTGAATAATAGATGTGTATCTGGAGCATTGATGCTGCTTGAGTAGTTATATGCTATATATATGTTGAATCTCATTATGAAAACTATACAAGTTTATAGAAATTTGGAATTTGTATGAAAAGTACAAAGTACAGCTTAATAATTTAAACTCTTACAGCTTAAATTATTTCCTATATATTAGAAATATATATTATAATATGTTGATTTCCTTTCCATTTTTACATGTTAATAAATATACTTCTGCTCTATTGTTTTAATTGTTTCATTGTATTCTATATTGTTATGACATGATTTATTTAAGCAGCTCATCAATTAAAGATTTTTAGATTGTTTACAAATTTACAGCATAATAAAAATGGTGTCATATAAACAACCCTTTATAGAAATCTTTGTGCAATCTCTGCTGCTTCCTCAGGATAAAATTTAAGAGTAGAAGTATTATAACAACTGAGTCATTCATTATAATAATTCTTATGTACATTGCCAAGTTGCTTTCCATAAAAGTCATACCAATTTTCATTCCTGCAAACATATTAGAATATCTGTTTTCTCATACTATAACCAACACTGAGAATTCCTATTTTAAAAATATTGGCCAATTACTAGACAGGAAATGCTATTTCATTTGTAAATTCATAGATTAGATTATTTAAAATGTTGAATGTTTTTCACATGTATATCAGCAATTTACACATCTTGTTTGGTTTATTGTCTACTTCTGTCATCTGCCCAAGTCTTTCCTATGGGGTATTTGCTCTGTTCTTATAGATTTTAAGACCTCTTAATATATTAATAATATCAACACATCTTTTTGCCATATGTGTTAAAATATTTCTTTTATTAGTTTGTGGTTTGGAACGTGGCATTTTCCAGCAGGTTTTGTTTCTATATTTTACTTACAATAATCTGGAAATGGGTAGGCACAGCGATGCAACTTTTGAGAATAGAAGTAAGTAATGTAGATGGGGAAGAATGGTGGAGTGAAGAGAGGTGACAGGAGACCAGAGCTCATGTTTATATATTGTGAACTCATATACGAAGGCACAGAATTTACTATATAGTCTTATATAACCATTTAAGAACCATTAAGTAATTTGTGGTGGGACAGATTAACAGACAAGTGATAGGGTAGATTAAGGTGAATAAGCTATTTCATGTGATTAAGGTGACAATTAGAGAGGTCCATTAACTCTTGAGGTCATAAGCTTCCAAATGGTACACAGCTGTGGAAATTTACCAGTGACCATTAAAAGCAGGTGAACTTTCAAATGTTTTTTTAGGTAGATTAGGATAAAAACTCAAAGCATCCAGCCAGTGGGGCTGGGGAGACTATATGGCCTGCACACACTCACATATTGGGTGCCATATTTTGGGCTGATAGCATCCATAATGATCAAATTACTTAAGACTGTGCTTTTGGCCACCTGCATTGTCTATCTGTCTGCGAGGTGTTTAGGTATTGTTTTTCTCCAGAGCTCTTCCAACTCTAGCTGAAAAAATCTTGTCCCCTCCTGGGAGCCTTATTTATTTCCTTTTTGACTGCCTTATTCAAGGACTTTAGTACTATTAGGGAGATGGATATTGCATGTTCTTCCATGGCAAACAAATTAATTCTAATCAAGAGTATGTCACTTTTTATTCTGTTCAGTCAGGGCTAGAATGTTGAATTGACTTCCCTAACAGCTTTCAGGAGCCTGTCATTTAAGATAATGGATAAAATGGAACATTTTATTGAAGCAGGGTTCATTTCTTAGCATGGCATGAATACACTTACATCACTCATGTTAGTAATACAAAATGTGTGTTCAGAGAGGGGATATATTAATGTTATATTGTAATAGTTTTATAATTCTTTAGTAAATTTTTGTCTTTTCTCACTTCCTCCTTATTTGTAAAGATGTGGCAGATTCCTTTTTTGATCACAGCATGTAATCCTGAAAAAACATTCTGGGGAGCTTTAATGTGTACCATACAGTGGGTATTTTGAGTATTAAAAATGAGAAAGCTTAGGAAAGTGCTTTGAAAAAAATATGAAGCACTTCATAAATGCTAGATACAAAGATGATTATTTGCAACTTTTGAAGAGGTCACTCTGACTGACAAAGATAGAGTGTATCTATCTTATAAAGGTGAAGATGGAGGATAAAAACTTCAGGACAGGAAAAGCATGTCTGCTAAAATCATTAAGCATGGGAGAAGACAATTTTTTTTGAGGGGGAGTGGGCAGGCAGTGAGGTTGCTTTTTGCTTAGACACTTGTTTAGACTCTTAATCATCACATGGAGCCAACAAGTTTTTAAAGTTGCCCTATTCATCATGTTGTTGAGTCAGCATAATAAAAAGGAAACAGCCTACACTATAAGTAAAGGGAATTGAGTATGAGTCCCAGTCATGCCATGAACTACATCAGTGACACTGAGAAATCTACTTATTTCATCAATTTCTCCATCTAAGAAGAGGTGTTTGAGGGTATTGGTACTTACAAAGGTGAGATATGTATAAAGTGATAGTAATTAAAATAATTTAGATGGTATATGCAACATGTTATTTATTATTCTTTTATTTTTATCTATATTATAATAAATATGATTACTATATAAAGCATATAAATTTTTGGATGTTAATGCTAAGTAAAAAATATAAAATGTTTAAAAGTAATACTACCAATGGGATGCAGATATGACAAAAATCATGAAGGCCATTTGGGAAATGCTGGGCTAGATTATCTTTAATTTCATGTTGAACTTTAATATTTAAGTACATAATTTCTTAAGGGAGACAAGGTCAGTGGCAACTAGATTACAGTGGTATACATCTGTTCATTTCTATAGGTTTCTGGACTATATTAGGCCATAGATACTCCTCTGTGTGGCATCAGTAATTCTGGAAATTGCAGTATGACTTTAGATCACAACAAGTAAAGCTGGCATGAATCTCAATATGCATCAGAGACAGGACAAACAAAAAGAACTGTATCCAGTGATAGGCCAGAGCAATGATAAACTTCAAATGCACAGAGTGGTTCATGGACTGCTGACTCCATCAGGTAGGTCACTTTTGTCACATCCTCTTCATTGCATTACCTCTGCAGACAAAGCTGCCCTATATACTGTGTGATTTTACTCATTCAGTGGGTTCTCAAAAGATGAACCATCCAATTCAGGAAAAGGAAATATATAAAAGCCACCATGACCCTTCCTGTGACTACTTGTGCCATTTTATTAGCCAAATGTTTTAGAGAACTTTTATTCAAAGAAGAGAATTCTTAAACCTTTTTGGATGCTACTTATAGGAGAATTTTGACCAACCATGTGACTGCTTCAGAATATCCTGAGCAGCTGATTGCATTGCTTTATTATTCAGTGATGAGAGAAGCAATAAGACTGCATTGTCTCCTGCTGAATCTGTGACAGAAATGAGAAGAGCACCCATTGGGTGGCATCTATTCATCAATAATAATCAAGTACTTAATAGAACTCTTACCAAAAGTTACAAAGGTACTTGTATCCAATACTTTTGGGACAGAGAATTGTAATCAAACAGTTTTTTCTTTATTTTGCTCTTTCTATCGAATCTACCAGACTCACTAGCAGCTGTTGATGCTGCAGGTTCTAGTTTAAATGCTCTTTTAATATTCCTCAGGTGAGACACAGGCAGAACAAAAAGTAAGAGGAAATGCGTGTTTTCTCAGAATTAGTACAGCTTTTGCAGAAGGTTGGGTTGCTGAGTTCTTATATATGTATTTATTTCTCTCCATTTCTTAAGCATAGCCTGGTCCTCAAATCTTTTAATGTTTGGAAATAATATGTAATTTATAATATCATTTCTATATGATGATGTACTTAAAATTGATCATTTCATTGCTATTCTGCTTGATGTTACACTCATTGTCATCCAGCATATAGTTTTATTCTCTTCTTAGATATGACTATACCTTAAGATTTATACATGAATGTAGTATAACTGTTGTTACATCTAAAGTTTGGATAATGACTTGTCATTGTACGCCATGCCTGATCCTAACCAAATCACAAGTGGTGTTTGCAGTTAGCATTTGCTGAAAGGTAAGGAGTGGTTTATGTGGGCATTTTGACTTAGAATTTTGGGACATTATTAATGATAGGGAGAAGGAAAACTATATTCTAAGCCCTTATAGTGGCAGGTACCATGCAAATTACTTAAGTGATTTATTTCATTTAATCCTTACAACAAAGCTATAAAAAGGAAATATTAATACCATTTTACAGATAGCATTACAGGCCAAGAAACATGCCTAAGGTCTAAACAAAACCTTAGCTTGGACCGAAATTGGAAATCTATAGTCTTTATAGTATTCCAGTTGCCTTACAGAACATCTAGAAAAAGTTTTAAAAAATTATTATGAAGGAATGAGGCTGGAAGAGTTGTGTTTCTTGTTTAATTTTATGAAGTGAATTCATGACAGACCCAGGACGGAAATTAATTTTTTTGGTTTTTAGTCCTTTATAATTTTTATATTGTCTGTTTTACCAAGGGAATTATGGCATAGACTCCCTGCTGATTTTGAATACAGCTTTATCACTTTTTGAATGTGTTATCTAAAAAGTCTATGAAAAGGAGACTTAAACAGAATCTACCTCTTGGGTTACTGCAATCACATATATGCAGAGATCTTGTGCATGTAGTAAGTGCTCAGTAATGAATATATTCTGCTGCTGGTGGTAACCCTAGAATCATTTTCTATCTCTTCTTTTATCAATGGCGGATCACAAGAACAAATCAACTGTTACTTTTAAAAACACTGGTATAAATAAATTCTATTTATTAGCTTTCTTATAGAATATTTTTTATATTGTGTACCTATTTCTCATTTTATCAAAGTTTGCTGGTTACAGTGAGAGGAAGGGAAAAATATTTAGAAACTGTATTGATACAAAGGAAAGGTATATAGGCATTTTAGAGAATTCCTGAAATGTTATTTTGTACAAAGCCACCTACCACCTTTATGCCTGAGGCCTACAGTGGGATAAGGAGTCTTTGTTTAGAAATAGTGTCTCATATAGTCAGGAGTAGACATATGTAAAGCCACATACCTTAATGACTGCACAGACAATTTTGGAATAGACAGCTGCTTTGGGATGCTAGTGCAGAGCTCTAGGACAGTTTATGTAGGAAGCAGTAGTACCAGAGAAGACAGATGGGACTCTTCATACATGTATTAGGACAAGAGCCAATTTGATCCATATTTTTAAGGAGCTTGGAAAAAACTCTAAACTAAGATTTAGGGGTATTGCTTTTGAATCCTGACCTTGATACTAACTACATTTATCCCTTTGAAAAACCACTTAATTTTGTATTGTATAAAGTAGTAGCCACTGGTCACATATGAATATTTAAATTTGTATCGATTAAAATGAAATAAAATTTAAAATTCAGTTTTTCTGTTGCATTAGTCACAAGCGCTCATTAGCCACATATAACTAATGATGTCCATATTTAACAGTGTAGAATAACATTTCCATCATTGTAGAAAGTTCTACTTGACAGCACTGAAAACCTGGCCTTGCTGTCTATCTGTGTAAAATAAGATATCGGACTTAATGATCTCTCCTAGTCTAATATTCTAATATTTGTGTGATGACAACTTACACTGGAATAGGTGAGCTCAAGGTGTGTTATACTATAATTTCCAGGACAATTGTACTGATGATATATGGAAGAATTCGACCGTAAGCCCTGTCACCAAGAGCCACTGCTTTTTGTCTTTTTTTCCCTTTATTTCCCTCTTTCTTCTCTTCCTCTTTTCCTTCTTCCCTCTTTTTCTTTCTCTCCACTGCCTCCCCTTCTCTCCTCCTCCTGCTCCTTCTTCATTTTCTTTAAAGGTAAAAGTTATTTGACTTGAATCATGTAGGTGAGATAGCAAATTTCATAGGCAGCAGGTGGCTAGCTTTGTAAAGTTAACATTATTTGCCACTCTTAACGTGGTGGTAATAACTGACATAAGTTGGATTAGAACTGGTAATAAATAGTTTCCACACCTCAAAAACTTAACACACAGGTTTATTTCTCATGTTAAATACTCACCGAGGCCCACTGTGGGCTCTGCTTTGCATCATCCTTGCTCTTGGGTCCAGGGTCTTGGAGCAAGCAGTTCTTCACTGTAGCAAAGGGAAAAAAGAAGAGATGAGTGATACCCTGCCACTTGAAGCTTTTTCCCAGGAGTGCCACATGTTATTTATGCTCACACTTCCTTGGCTGAGGTATATTTACGGCCACATATAACCTCAAGGATATAAGGAAGTACAGTGCTACATTATCCTTGAGAAACAAACTGGAAATATTTGATGGAAGGAATGAACGACCACAATATTCATAGGTTGGTATCCAATAAGAATTCTATCCTTGGGACCAGTGAGGAAGATAAACACTTCAAGTGCAGTTTCTGAGTGACACCAGCTACTGTAAATTACAGACTCATACCCATTGTCCTGTAAATTGTTACTTCACAGCAATGCTTGATCAGGTCTGCCAGATCTTCCCCTTTTCCCCTTCCCTTCAAGAGAAGGGGTAAATATATATTGTTATATGAAGTACCTTTATTTAAAAAATTTTGGCTCATTGTTTATAAACATTGTATGAATCAAAGAATGGACAATACAGCCAAGAGAAGTACCCATTTACAACTACTAAGACAGTAAAAGAAATAATAGAGAGACAATGGCCTGGAAGGTAGGAAATCTGAGTGCTAGTCTTAGTGATAAAATAAACTTCCTATATGCTATCAAGTGAATCACTTACCCTCTCTTTCTTCATCTCTAAAACATAGGTAGATTGTGCAAGATTCCTGACTGGGTTAAGTATTTTAGAATGGTTCTAGCAGTTTTAGGAGCTACCTGAAGTAACAGGCAAAGTTGTTTATCCATCTCCTTGCACCTGATAATATAAATTAAATGGAAATTGCACCATAATATCTTTCTCCATTCTTTTAGGAACTGGGGCAGAGGACTAGAGATCTGAGAGAGGGAGATTCAAGATTCATGGAAATGTGAATAACTCTAGACACAGACCTCACTCAGAACTGACCTAGGAACATCAAGATCTCTTACAGAAAAATAGTGGAACTGTGTAGTGAATCTTGAAAGATGAGGTAGTTAATAAATTTAGAATGTCAGCTTTGGTATTATACAGATTTGGGTTTAAATTGTGCTTTGCTAGTTACTATGTGACCTGATCTCATCATTCATCTTCTGCCTCAGTTTTTTCATCCATAAAATAGGAACGATAAATAGAGTAATGGTATTTACTTAGTAAAGCTGTTGGGAAGTTTAAATTAGATAATCCATAGAAAGTGCCTAATATTAAAAATGTCTCAGTTATTATTGCTACTGTTGTGTCTCAACTTATATCTCTGCTCAGCTCCTCCCACATATGTAGCTTCTGGAATTCTGTGATTCCATAGCTTTCACTGAAATTGGGCTCAATGCGCAACAGAAGAAACTGCCGGAGTTATGACTTGCCAGTTTTTCTTTTTCTAATCGGACCGTATGTATATGCAGCTTTGTACCTCTAGAATTAGCAACCTAGAAAGAGATGTCTTTGTGAGGATTCTTGTCTTGGACTTGTTTTACATGAACATTTCATTTTTCACATTATATCTATACTAACCAGAGGGGATTTTTATTGTGTTACAAGTCTGGTAAGAACTTGAAATAACTGCTTAAAGCTTTCGATACCATTGATTTGAATCCAGTTGACATAACTAAGGCAGCAAAATTGTTCTTCGGACTCTGTGTCTCCAAGTCAGAAAATTTGAAACAGGTTGGCAAATAGCAAAGTAACTGTTTCTGGAAATTTATTGAGGTTGTAGTGTGTGTGTTTTTTTCTTTTCTTTTCTTTTTCTTTTTTCTTTTCTTTTCTTTTCTTTTCTTTTCTTTTCTTTTCTCTTCTCTTCTCTTCTCTTTTCTTTTCTTTTTTTCTTTTCTTTCTTTCTTTCTTTCTTTCTTTCTTTCTTTCTTTCTTTTCTTTCTTTTTTTTCTTTCTTTCTTTTCTTTTTTTCTTTCTTTTTTTTTGATGAATTTGAACACCTGTGGGTTCCAAGGCTAATTGGAATTATTTCAACTTCAAAGTACATTATCCTTGATTTAAAGCTTTGAAGACCCTCTGAAACTTAAGCTAATGTGGCATCATTTTATTGGGTGTTTATCTTATCATTGTAAAGATCAGTGTTGATTGTTGCATAAAAGAGTATCAATAAAATAATTAAATATATTACATCTGTGATCCTAGGTAAAAAAGTTTATTCTTGCTGGAAAACATCGATTGTGTATTGTTAGATTATACCTGAGTAAAACCTCTTCACTGTCTGTTAACATATACCATCTGATTTCGAAACTAAATTTAAAGATGACTTTGGGTTCTTGTGTTGTGTTTTTTAATCATGAACACTCATCTGTTAAAACATTTGGTTTTTATTATGCTCATTTTGTCTGTGGAGAAATCCTACTTTGTTTTTCAAAGGCAAAATTGAGCTGTTTTTTTCTCCTTCAAGTAGATTCTGTTATATGCTAGTTATTAGATTCAAAAAGAACATACAGTTTTTAAAATCAAGTAAAATTTTAGTTCTACTTTGTTGGAGCTGTTGCACAAAAGACAAAATCTATGTCAGTTTTTTATGGAAGTACAATATGCTCTTTTAAGAAAAAGGCTTACTGCTCACCCCCCACCCATTTTAAAATTATGCATGCTCATTGTAAATATGTAGATGTATCACATTATCTAACCGTGCAAAAATAGTACTGTTGATCTTTTAAAAATATTTCTTTCTTTTGGTTTCTTCTGATGCATATAACAGCATAAAATTACATCCCAAATAGTTCCAAATTACTTATAACAGATTTAAATGAAGGCATTTTTATGTGGTCATATTTTATTCCTCCTTTTCAAATATCTAGATTCCTAGTTATGAGACATTTTCTGATGGAAATTATAATTCTTGCTCAGATCTTCAGGGATAAAAATTCAGTCGATGGATTCTCTTTGCCTTTCACTTGCCTTTTCTGCCTTGGACTGACTGGCTTTTGATCTACGATAGGGTGGGCAGAGAAAAAACAAGACAGTGAACTTCACATAAGTCTGTTTTCTTTCTCTTAAGAGCTCAGAAAGTAAAGGGGATGGAGGACAGATATTAGACACTAATTAATCAGTTTAATATTCAAGCAGTTGACAGCAGACAAAGATAACAATAACGTCTGTACTGTATCTGCATCTTTTCTAAATTAAACAACCACTTTAAACTCCTAATCTACCAATAAAATAGCAACCATATTTTAATTGAAGAGCAGACAGTTAACTATGTCAAAACCAAATAGTCTTAATTTCAAATTTTATATTATGCCTTTCTTTCTTGGAACAAGTAGTATTTATAGAGTTTTGGTTTTTCTTCACCAGAGTGCTTATTCATTATTTAAAAATTTTTAGATTCTGTACCCAGATTTTTTGTATATTGTTTTATTTTTAAGGTACTCCAGTGCTTATCATCTTATGTGAACCTTAGTCATTATCTAAAAGGAAGTTTGCCTTGCTTCTGAGATCAAACAGGTGGCTCTGTATTCAAAGCATCATAGTAAGAAGACTGTTACCTTTATTTGTAGCTTAGAAATTTATGGAATCTAACAAACTAGACTAGCAGAAAATAAAGGCAAGAGGATGGCATGACACTGGGCAAGGATTCACTGAACTCATTGGGGGAACCAGAGAGCATTTTCCTGTCATCACTGTTGAGTCACTATGCTGTTTCCCCTTTTCTGTGTCAGAATCACCTTTCCACCTGCTACCTTGAATTAATCGGTTCTTGGCCTGGTGTAAAGTTAGAAAGCATACTTAGGAAACATCATTCAATTGCCTATCATTAAGACCCCATTTTACTAAAGTCATGGATAAGACCATTCTTTCAATGTGCATGGTAAGGAGGTGACTCAGAAATGAAAACTACATTACATTTGTATTTTTTAAGTCCATTTTATGATCTCTAGGTAGAAACATCTCCTTGCAACTTGCTGGGCAATCTTCCCATTTCTCCTGCTTGATTTCCAAACGGCTGGAACTAGAAATAATTTTGCTTTGACAATCAGCTAATGAGCCCTTGTATCATCTTTCCAGCTGCCTTATGTTCAGTGGAAGTGATCAAAACACCTAAAAACATTCACATATCCAAAGGATCTTAAAATTTCGAATTTATGTAGGTTATTTGAAAATAGATTTTGACTTTTCCCTACTCTCCAATTCCCCATAGTATCTCTCTAAATCGTAGTAAATTCTCTTTAAGTCTCCCTGTTGGGAGTCGTTTCTGCTGCCTGTCTTGCAGACAGGGTTAAAGTTACCTGCAAGCTAGAAGTTTGCAGAGCAGGTGGGCTCTATGCAGAAGGAGGAAGTTTGGCTTAATGAACGATCCTTGCCCCAGGGAATGGGAGACAGAGAACAGGATGAAAGAGGTTGTGAGAGAACTTATGTAAATGTCAGCAATTGTTAGAATATCTGTGGATTTTGCTTCCCATGCATTTCCAAGAGTTATAAATATGCTGTGCTTAATAAACTCGGGGCGCAGTATTTACTGTTAGCCCTCCCGAATCTATCTTTTGTCTCTCTTTGTCTCTCTCTTTTTTTCTCTCTTTTCTCAATCCTCACTCCCCCTCTCAGGAACTGTTCGATTTTAGCCTACGGGCTCTGGTATCTCTCTATGTCTTGCTTTATGTAACTCCCAAAATGGAATGAATCTCTATAAAATGAACACATGAATGAATGTAGGTTCTTGTTCAAAGAAAAGATCTATAACTTAATAAGATGCATGATGCCCATGTGGTAAAGCACAGAAAGCCATTCCTGAAGAGATACTAGAGCAAAGATATAAAGCTAGAAAAGTCTAGAGTGCTTTCAAGGAACAAAGTCATCCATTTTGACTGAGGGTAGAGAGTAAAGAAAAGACTGAAGAATTTGTGTCTGTATATATTTGCACAATTTTAATTTTAACTATGTATTTATGTAAAATTATCCAGTATTGGCTTTTACATTTTTTCATCACTGCTAAGATATAACATCATTACATAGATGAAACCTAAGTAAACTTATAATCCATGTTAGCGAGGAGACAAACAAATAGCAGTCCAATATGGAAAAATTAAATACACACACACACACACACACACACACACACACACACATATCCAAAACTGTAGCAGCAACAATTTAAACACTCATTAGTATACTAATGTTCAGTGTTTACTTATTAAAATTCCTAAAGATGGTTCTCATTCTAAACTTTCTTGTAGCCCTGCTAGCTTCTAGGGAAAAGCATTCCCTATTGTCTTTACATTTCCTCCCGCCCAGAGCCCACAGAACTGCTGTTTCTCTCCCCAGTCCCTGTACCTTAGTTTTTTATTATGTAGATTGCCTTAGTCTCAGAGTTTTAAAGTTTTCCTTTTTCCCCCCCATTTCTGGGATTATAAAGGAACATCTTGGATCTGGTCCAACAAAAGAATCCTCACTTTCTAGTAGGGGAGAGGCAGAAAACGCAAGTACTTTTTCATTTATCTCATTACACAAATAAGTATTAATTAAGAATAATATTCTGTAAAGGAAAACACAAGGTATTTAGTGTCAGGACCAGGACTTAAATCAACAATTCTAGTTCTTACCAACTGGGTTACTGTGTGTAAATGAATCAATAATTGGGCTTCTCATCTGTGAAATGGGGATGATAATTATACTCATTTCATAGTGAGGAGTGTAAGTGTGAGTGTGTGTGTTTTCAATTGCAAGGAGCCACGTGAATGATCGCAATTAATGATTTTATTTGAGATTATTGAGAGTCAATTCATCAAGTTCATTAGGGAAGAAAATTATGTTCTTATTTTCCTGTGCAATCCCGCCCTCACTTTCCTGTGTTGTCCTACTGGGCTCTTGTTCAGTCCTGTTGGGGTATGTGAGGTCTCTGGGCTGCCTGAATCCTCTCCCTGTTCTGGACTCTCATTAACACTTTAGGATTTCCTTGTTTAAGACACATCATCTAATATAATCCCTTATTTTTTCTCTTTGTAACACTGCCATTTTTGCTTCCTGAGATATCTTCATATTATCCCCTTAAGTTAATATGTCTTCATATTATCCCCATTTTTGCTTCCTGAGATGTCTTCATATTATTCCCTTAAGGCTATTTTATCTGTTTGTGAGCATGTGCTACCACTGGAAATTTAACCTTATACTGTCCCTTCCCTTTCAGCTCAAATTATGATAGTTTAAATCAGTGACTTTGTCTTAGTCCTTTCAGGATGCTATAACAAAATATCATGGATTAGATAGTTTAAAAATAACAAATTTATTTCTTGTAGATCTAGAGGCTTGAAGTCTGAGGTCAGGGTGCCATTGTGGTCAGATGAAGGCCCTCTGCATGTGGCAGACCTCTCTTTGTATCATCCCATGGTAGAACGTGCTGGAGAGTTCTCTGGGGTCTCTTTTTAAAGGGCATAAATCTGATTCATGAGGGCTCTCCCATCATGACCTAAGCACTTTCCAAAGACCCATCATATTGAGAGTTAGAATTTTAACATATGAATTTTAAGGGGGGGGTACAAACATTCAGACTATAGCAGCTTTGATTAAAACAAAAGCAATGTAAAAGAAAACTATAAGCTTCCCTTGTGAAAAGCACCAGTAGAGTTGTTAGAATATGCTATTTATTGCTTTTCATTTATTTCACAGTGAAGGGCAATTTGGGCATGAAGAGCTGTGTTTTAAATAGACTTGCTCTACTCTCATGCCCTCTGACATCTATATTAACAAGGTCAAAATCAAACCGGTAACCAGGAAATGTTCATAATGAGGCTAAAAGTGATTTGGTCTCTGGCCTTATGCATTAATTGCTATTATCTATGTCTTACTCATAGTTTTATCTACTGCTATTTCCCAAAGAAAAGATCAGTTTTGAGTAAATTCAATGGCTAAATCTATAACACTGATGTCATTATTCCTTAATGATTGAGATTCTAATTTAATTTATGTACTTCTTAAGTGCAGGAAATTAACCAATGAGTCAATTTGTTTCAGACAAATAATTGTAAAGCACAGATTTGTAGCAAGATTTTTGAATTTAAAAGAACATTGCCTCACTTTATCCCCTTTGTGATACTTGCCATTTTATTAATATTATGCATATAAAATCTGATTACATGAGATTATCAAGATGGAAGACACATTAAGTGAAAGGTAGCTACCATCTTGGTCTCTGGGACGAATTCATTAGGTCCATAATGAAGGGCAAAGCAGAGCCATTGATAGAGTCTCAGTTTTTCTTATAATATTATGGGGAGTGGTTTTTCTCTAGGCTATCTGCAGGTGGCATGTGGTTGTTAGGGCAGAGGAACAGGGAGCTGCTTAAAACTCTTTTCTGCCCGCTTACAGAAATTCGCTGCTTGATGCAGGGACTTCTGTTCTGAAAATATATCTCCCTTCTTTTCCATCTTATGGGAATGCTATGGTTTTCAGCATTGGTTGTCAGGAGTGCCTGACAACCAGTTGGGTGTTGGAGTGCCTCAGACATACAAACTTATAACTTGTTTTCCAGATAAACCCTTTAGTATCTGTGTGACCTAGGGGATATTACTTAAAAATTCATTGAGCCCAGTTTATTTATTTTTAAAATGGAGCTCTATGTGTGTGTGTGTGTGTGTGTGTGTGTGTGTGAGTGTGTACTAAGTGAGATAACAAGCCTAAACTAGGGCCTGACAAGAAGTACTCAATATATAAGGTTTCTTTGCACCTTTTATTAATCTCATCTTTAGTGATTGGCTTGGTTTGGCCCTGCAAAACTATTTGTAACATATGTGCTTTAAGCAGTGTGTTTTCTAGGATACCAATAATGCAAATATCAGGAGCTCTGAATCAAAGTACCTTTTAGACTAGATTAGAGAGAGACAGACTCAGAGCTGGGAAGAAATAGATTAATTTCAACTTCAATTTTTATAACTTTATTGGTGTGACATAGTACAAATGAGCTGCCTAGACTAACAAATTGTGTTTGTGTCTAGAACAGATTTTACATCACATCTCTCTGTCTCATTGTCATTCCCTTCTCCACCCCCACACCAAATTCAGTTTTGGTTATTGTGGGGAGCCGTTCTTATAAAGGCTCTCATACCTGAGATCTAGGCAACTTCGCCCTGGGACAGGGTCTGCCTCGCCCTGGCCCTGTGATATTTGATAGGATAGACAGAATAAAGTCAGTTGCCCTGACATGCCCTGACATGCCCTAGGTCCCTTGAGCCATTTGCTCAAACTAATCTGACCTTGCAGCCCCCTCCTGTTCTGGGACCCTTCTGCATTTTTTGGTCATATAAGGAAATGGAATGTTCTGCGGTTCGGTATCCAAGGCAACCGTGCTTATGCAAATCCTCCCCCTCATATACTCTACCCTACCTACAGTAAACGAGACTTGATCAGAAAGCCTGTCTTGTCTCCATTCTTCGTGTTTCTTGTCCCCCTTCTCTTTCAGTGCTTGGGGCCCCCATTGACTGTCCTGTGGGTCGGGACAGGTTATAAACAGTTTGGCAGCCTTTGTTTTCTAGGGCACAGTTTTTCTCTTTGGAGTGGAGTTATTCCAAGTTTAAAGAATATAAAGTGAGATATGGACAGTTAAAATGTCTTAAAGAACTATGATGTAAATGATGAAGGATTGAATCAATAGATCATTAAAGGCAGTCTAAAGGAACTTTGATTATAGAATCTCAGATTTTAAAGGTGACAGGGAGGCATAACAAATCTGTGATAAATAATATACATGTGCCAGTAAATAGCTGTTTTTTATTTTTCTTCAAAGGAAGAGGAGTCTTTCTTTTAATACTAAGTTATTTGGATGCAACATTAAGATTCAGTTCTCGCCTGCAATGGTTAGCAGGTACTGGAATTCAGCTAACAAATGAGCCTGTGAGATTTCTTCCTCAGAAGAATTATATTGAGAAGAAGACTCACAAGTCTCCCAGTATGAATGAAGAGTATCTTGCCCAGTGGCAAACAACTTGGCCATTTTTCCCCTATAATCTATGAAAGAACCATTTAGGTAAAAATTTCAAACTGCTTTGATTTAAGCTAATTTGTTTATAGTTCTGTGTAAGAGTTCACGTAACAAAACAGTTATGCTGATAAGTGTTTAAAATCTACTGATCTAATGGGAGATGGAAGAGTTTACCCATTATTGGTTAAAGGAAATGAAAACTATGCACTGCTCTTGATGCTTTCTATATATCATATCATTTGCCATAGTCCTATGAGGTAGGCATTACTATTCCCATTTTCTGGACAAGAGAACTGAAACTTAGAAAAGTTAGACCACTTGTCCATGCAGGTGCCTGTTGACTTGAAAGCTTGTGCTGTCTGCATGGCTCCACATGCCTCTATTCTCCGTTTGAGAGTCTGTGACTGAAGGCATCTTCCCTGAGGACAGCGGAATACATAGGACAGAGATCATGTTTAGAGTATGACTTTTTAGAAATTCACATTCTCTTGCATTTTCTTATTTATTTAGAAATACTGTCTTGTGATTCCCTAATCAGAAAACTAATCTTTCATATATTAACACAGACCCTCAGATATATCTGAAGATCAGAGAATTTAGTAAGGTAGCATTTACACTGATTTCCTACTTCAATTTTATCATTTGGGTAAATATTCAGTTGTTCATTCTTCATTTTTAAGAAATTATAAACTTAAATGTTATTGTTAAAATATCATCACTGCTATTAATCTGTCAACTATAAATTTTCAGATTTAGGTTCTTAAATTTTGGCAGGCATTTTACCATTAGATTAAAGAGATTGAGGACATTTTTCAGGTGACAATATTATTGGTAAAATAAAGGAGACAATGGAGAAAAACAAAAAGCAGAAACTCAACAAAGGAAAAACAGTCAAAGATGGCAGTACTTGTTTTGTAAAGTGAGAAATCTCTCTGATGTCATGCAATATTTTGGAACCAAAGCAATTTGACTTTAAACTCCATACTAACCCATGGCTTTGCTTGTATTTTCTTCTTGATCTTGGAAAATAAATATATTTCAAAACATATTACCATTGCTATATATCAGGACAACACTCAGAATGAATTTAGTTTATCTCTGTTAAAATATTTTTACATATTTTATTTCCTGATACACAATGAAGTGATTATTTGTTATTTCTAGAATCATCATTTTTAAGGAAAGCTAGTGCTTACTATAAAAATGAAATATGTGGAACTAGAAATTACCCAAATACTCAGTAATAGTGTAATGAATAAATATGTTATATTTTTACAGTGGAATACTACACACAATAATTAGAATGAAGCTCTATATCTACCTGCAACAAATGAGTGAATCTCACAAATAGAATGTTAAGCAAACAAAGCCAGACACCAAAGAGTCTACAGTGTATAATGTACATGCTCTATAGTTCTATTAATATAAAAGTCAAAAACTAGGACAATTAATCTGTGCTGTTTAAAGTCAGCATGGGACTTTCCCCTGGAGGGGAATGCAATAAGGAGGAGGCGCCAGAGGAATTTCTGGGGTACTGATAATAATCTGATCCTTGTTTTAGGTGCTTGTTAAATGGGCGTGTTTCATTTGTGGTATTTCTTTGAGCCGCTCAATTCGAATGTGTGAATGTTCCTATATTTAGGATTCTTCAATGAAATGTTCACCAACGGTCCAATTTGAACAAAAGAAGTCACTAAACATGTGACAAACTGAATGATGGATTGTTTAGAAACCAATAATAGTCTTTTAAAATTAGAACATCATGAAGGTTACCATATTTTGTTTTATGATACACTTATTTTCAAATTATATCATTTTTGAAATTAAAATATATATAAAAATTCATAGTGTTTTATTATAACACTATTAGCAGTGGTTCCTCTCAATTGCATATAAAATAATGGCATTTTACTATTAATGTTTTATTAGGTTTGATGAAATATAGTATTAAAATCATATGATAAAAATAAATGCTCAACTAAATGGAAGATTGATATTTGTAGAAATGAAGTAATTATTTTTATTTTGGAAATATTAAGGGAAAGTTTTATGGCATTTTATAACATTTTTATAAAATTTATTTGGAGGAATAATGTATAAACAAAACTGAAATGTTTTTAAATAAGAAGAATGATTAAAGATATAACTTACCATTCTAAAATATAGTTTGAAAATAAAAAATTAACCTGAGATAGGTAAGTAAATCACAGTAGTGTTGTCCAAAAAATAACTAAATTAATATGTGACTATAGTGTATATTGAAAGTGGCATTTAAAACTAGGGTGGAAAGTTCAGGGGAAAAAAGAAGGAAAGGGGTGAAATGTGGCTGGCTCTTCAATCTGTCACTTTTAGTCTATATTTCCAAGGATAATGCGTGAGAGACAGAAAATATCTGGGTTTTGGCTTATGACAGACAAGACTTTCAGTCTCCCGTTGTCAAAGATAACCACTTTTTCCTTAGGAAGTGCTGTGTTTGCCTGAGCTCCTTTTCACTTCCAAGGTCTCAATTTAACTCCTGGATAGGAAGCAGACCAGCCTCATATGAATGTATCAGTCCATTAAAAGAGAAAAATATCAACACCGAAGAGTGATTTTAAAAAATGAAAAATATTGTCTAAAAGTCAGCTTATTGCATATACTTCATGTTACAACCCCTCAAATTCAAAAGGACCCTTCCCCGATAACTCCTAAAATTGACTGATACTCTGAAATGTAAAGGGGCAGAGATACTTGATTTTTTTTTAAATATAACTTTTTGAAGAGAAATGATAGGAAAGCCTATTTCCAGAAAAAAAAACAGTTTGTTATTAATGGAGTATGTGAGACTCATATGACATTGCACTGATTGCTCTCTTGTCAGTTAAAAAAAAAAAGTTAGGTCAGGAGAAAAAAAAAACAAAAAATTTCAATTACATTTACAGCAGCAGCTGAAGGAGAACAAAATCAATGAAAGGAGCATACTTATTAGAGACCTGCAGTTGCCATAAAACTGAAACTAAATCACAGTGACAGTGTCTGAACTTCAGATAAATTACTTCGAATTCAGAATGGGAGCCTGGAGAAATAATGGAAATGATATTGCAGTTGGTAGAAAAAAGGGTTAGAACTTTTTATATTCATTGCTTCTCTGGATCTTGTAGATGTTGTCAGGATCAAATACTGATTTTTTATCTTTTTAATTTTGTTTTGTTTTCTTTTTTTTTCTTTCTTTCTTTCTTTCTTTTTTTTTTTTTTTTTTTTTTTTTTTTTTTTTTTTTTTTTTTTTTTTTTTTTTTTTTTTTTTTTTTTTTTTTTTTTTTTTTTTTTTTGTGGAGGATATTCTGTTGTTTCTCCAGCAGATATTTCTGCCTCCTAGGTTGTAATTGCGTTGAAATGCTGGAGAAATATGCACATATGTTCAGGTACGGGCAGAGCTAGCTAGGGCCTCAAAGCAAGGTGATCCTTAGGGAGAAACTTGTTCTCTCTGAAAAGAGGGCAGGTTGAGAAAGAAGTGTAAGGTTAAGGGCCAGCCAGCTCAATCCTTCTAGCTCAATAGAGACGGATGATCTTGGTTCAGAGGCTCCTCCTAAGCTCCAACCTGATGTCAAAGTCTTTTTTTCCCCCAACCTCTGTGCTTTCTTGAAACCACTGCATATGCCTATTGGTGGGCTTCCAAGCTTTGGCAAATGATTATGAAATGCTGCTCTTGCCTTTATTGAGTACAGATGATTTGTCAGCACTAGGACAGAACCAGAATTTTCTCACAACAAACAATGCAACATAAAATTATATGCAAATCACTAAGATCACTACACCACGATCTATAAATATTACACAGAGTAGTGTGAGTCTTCACAAAGAAATTTTTTGACTTCTTAGTCCTTCATAGGATACTGGGCATTTTAAAGTTTCTCTTTGTTGAGGGTTAACTCAATTTATTGTTTTTAATGGTAAGGAAGACAATGAATGATGACAGGAAGAAATCAGAGAAGAGGGGTTTTATTTTGATTTTTCTAGATAGAAGAGACTTCAGTACATTTATAGGCAAAGGAGAAAGACTCATCATAGAGACTGAACACACAAGAAAGACATGATGATTAGTTAATAGAACAACATCTTTAGGGAGACTCGAGTGAGCAAGATTTGAAATACAATGGAGGAATTCACCTTTCTGGGGGAACTATCAGGCACCAGGAGAGACAATGAATGAAGGGGGAAGAAGCAGCACCTGAGGAACCTCTCACATGATCAAGTTAGTTTTCTTAATGAAGAGAAAGGCAAGGCCATTGGCTAATGATGGGGGATTAGGGAGTAGACTATTTTAAGAGAATGGGAAACATTTGGGATAAGGGACGGGACATTCACAAAGAACTCATTAGTCAAATTTAAAGATGAGATGAGGTAGCCAATCATGTGTTTGTAATTGCATCAATACATTCTGTTGTGTGATTATTTTCTTTAGTGGTGTTAAGTCACTAAATCAAGAGGGTGGCTTGATTCTCAGCCACATAAACTGCAGGGCAGTTGATTTGATTCACTGCTCTACTCCCAGTAGCTAGAACAGTACCTATAAAGGTAGGTGTTTAATGTGCAATCAAAAGATTGATTAAATGAATGAATGAATGAATGAATAAGACAAAAAGAAGAGAATTAAGGGTAATATCGAGTGACTAAAGTGTTTTTAATATGTGGTTCAGACAAACAAGAAATGAAAGAAGATGACTGATAGATTGGGAGAAAAGGTGGTAGAGAGGCAAAAGTTTTCAATTATAAAATAGTAATAAATATACTTAAAAGTGAGGGAGAAGAGTAATAGAATTTAAGATTTCAGAGATGAAACACTTCAAGATAATATATTGTTTTATCTTTTAACTTATTTATACATTTTGTCTCTTCCACTAACTTAGGAGTTCTTTGAAAGTGAAGATAGAATCTTTTATTTCTTGGTGTTTTTTATAGAAACCAGTCAATAAAGAATGAATAAAGAAAAATACACACATAAAGTTAAGCCTTAACTTCATAGCTGACTTTCTATTCAACTGCAGGTAATTCCCTCAGCACCCATGTACCTGTTTTACAACCAGCAAAGCAAGTAAGGTACTTTTTTTATCCATACATTCAGTGAGGAATAAGTCAGTAAGAGTGGTAAATAACTCTGTTTCTAGCATTTTTGTACTTCAGTATAAAAATGTCCAATTCATTCATTAAATATTCTTCTTCATCTAGATTAACATATTTCATATTTTTGTGTCACTTTCAAAATATGTGGATTCCATTTTGGATAAGACTACAGAAATGCATCTATAATCATTCAATAAATGAATAAGAAATTACTAAGCACCTATTGTGCTAATGTGTGTGTGTGTGGAAGTGCCAAAGACAGGAACATTTAGAAATATATTAGTCATGATTTCTGAACCCAAACTAATAGATATAAAATAATAGTGAACGATATGTGTTGATGTAGCATTACATCCAAATGATCTGATGCATTTCACTGATGTTATGGGAATTTTGAGAAGCTAATATTAATGAAGACTTGCATATACTAATAAAGATTTACAGAGGAGGTGAGATTGAGATGACTGTTGAAGGATGGATAGAATCTAAAAAGATAAAGCTATTCCAAAGTGTTAAACAGTAAAGTTCTAACCTCACAATTTTCTTGCTCCTCTTGGCAGTGAGGGTATATCAGATCCTCCAAATGTATTTTTCATAGACCCATTTGGAGTGTCTACCCAGCCTAATGATTTCCATCCCTTATCTCTTACTACAGTGGGCTCTTTCCTCTGCTTACAAGCTAGAGGGTGTCACTTGTCTAAACTTAGTTGATTGAACTATGTATAGACACCTGAACCAACTTGCATGAGATTCGTCTGTGAATTTGCAGTTAGGGTTACAGACTCATGTTTGGTTACAGAAAAAAAGAGGTTATACAAAGCCAGGCCTTACGAATTTCTCTTTTAGAGAAAAAAATGAAGTAGTTTTGCAGAGAACAAGATGACAGGAGACCTTGGAGTTCTTCAAAACTTTATTGCTTTAGGGGCTGATCCTCCATTTACAGTATTATTATCATTTCGATGTTTGCAGGGTCTTTACTCATATTCAATGTTTCATCACTGATAGTAATAATTTGGGTCTTCTGATTTTATTTTTGGTCCATCTTATAAAATATTTGTCATTTTGATTTTTTCACAGAAACAGTTCTTTTAAAATTTATTACTTTATTATATTTTTATTATTTACTTTTATTTGTTTCATTTAAGCCTATTTTTCTCTTCCTTTTTTATGTTCTTAAGGTGAGAGATGAGATTATTGATTTGAGACTTTTTCTTCTTTTTAATGTATGCATTTTTAGTGCTATAAATTTTCCTCTCAGTACTGCATTAGCTTTGTCCCCCAAATTTTGATATGGCGTGTTTTTATTTTAATGTATTTTTTAAAAAGTTCTCTGAGTCTTCTTCTTAGACCCTGGATTAATTAAAAGGTTGTTTAGTTACCAAGTGTTTGGAATTTTTTTTTTATCTTTTTAATTTCTAGTTTGATTTCATTCCATTCAGAGAACACTATATGATTTCAAGTCATACTGGTTGCATATTTGTTTAGGTTTGTTTTGTGGCTCAGGTTAGTCTCTCTTGGTATATGTTCCATGGGCAACTGAAAATGTGTTTTGGGCTATTATGCAGGAGTACTCTATAAATGTCAATTAGGTACTCTTGGTTAATAGTGTTTAGTTCTTTCTTATCACTGCAGATTTTGTGCCTTTTTGTCCCATAAATTATTGAGAGATGTGTGTTGTTTCTAGCTATAACTGTGAATTTGTTTCTCCCTTCAGTGCCATCAGTTTCTGCTTTGCAGATTTTGTAGCTCTGTTGTTTGGTTCATACACATTTACAATTACTATTTCTTTTTAGTGGATTGATCCTTTTATCATTAAATAATGTTTCTCTTTGTCTCTAGTAATTTTATTTGCTTTAAGGTCTACAGGTCTACTTCACTGGATATTAATATGCTTATTTCTGCTTTCCTTTGGTTAATGTGTGCATGATATACCCTTTTATGTCATTTTACTTTCAAGTGAGTTTCTCTTTAGACAGCAAAAAGTTGGGTAATGTTTTCTAATATATTCTGTTAATCTCTGTCTTGTAATTTGGGTAATTAGACCACATATATTTAATGATATTATTGATATTCAGAGTTTATATTTAATTTTTTGTTTTTCTGTTTATTTTTTTTGTTTTTGTTTCTGCTTTCTTACCTTCCTGTGGGTTACTTGAACATATTTTTAGAATTCCATTTTTATATATTTACAGTACTTTTTAAATGTTTATTTAATATAGTTATTTAGTAATTGTTTTAGATAGTATATCATCATAAGCCAGTTTTCATTTAATCAGTTTGAGTGACATGTAGAAATTTTATCTTTCTTTTATTAATTTAAACCCCTTCCCCATTTAGAATATAATTGTTTTAAATATTTTATCAACCTATATTTAGAACCACATTAGACCTTACTAATTTTTTCTTTCTATAATCAAACATAATGAAGAAAACTCAAGAGGAGAAGTAAAGCCCATTGTATTTACTGAATATTTTTGCTTATTGTGTTCTTTGTTTCTTTCACTATTCCAGTGTTCCTTCTCTTACAATTTTCTATCTGATTAGAAAAAAATGTTTTAGCCATTTTTTAGAGTAGATATGTTGGCATCAAATTCTCTTAGTTTTCTTTCATCTGAGAATGTCTTGATTTCTTCTTTATTTCTGAAGAATATGTTTGCTGGGTAAAGGGTTGCCGGTTCTTTTCTTTCAGCATCTGAAAAACATTATTCTACTTCTTTCTGACCTCTGTGGTTTCTCATGAGAAATCCATTGTCACTTGAATTGATTTTCTCCTAAAGGTATAGTGTCATTTTTCTCTTGCTGCTTTCAGATTTTTCTCTTTGTCTAGTTTTCCAAAGTTTAATTATGGTATGTCATGGCATGAGCTTGTTTGCATTATCCTATTGGTGTTCACTCAGCTTACTGAATCTGTAGGTTTATGTCTCTTGCCAAATTTGAAAAAAAATTTAGCAATTTCTTTGGGCACTTTTTGACTCCACTCTGTTTTTCTCTCCTTTCTAGAGAGAATAACTAGATGAATATTAGTTCTTTTGTTAAGATGCATGGGTTTCTAAGGCTCTGTCATGTCTTTCTTTTCTTTCTTTCTTTTCTTTTTTTCAGTATAGCTTTCCTACATTCAGATTAGGATAATTTCTGTTATTCTATCTACTAGTTCACTTGTTCTTTTGTTCTTTCCATTCTGTTGTTGAAATCATGGATTAAACTTTTTATTTAAGTTATATTTTTCACTTTAAAAGTTTTAATTTAGTTCATTGCTGATACTTTCTATTTCTTTGCTGAGGTTTTTCTTTCTTTTTTCTTTATTTCTAATGCACTGGTAAATACTCATTGAATTTTTTAAAATCATGTTTGCTTTAAAATCTTTGTCAGATAATTCCAACAACTTTTTATCTAAGTGTTGAGATCTATTGGTTGCTTTTTATTATTAACTTTGCTGTTTTTCTGATTCTTGGTATGAGGAGTGACTTTTAGTTAAAAGCTCCCTGGATCTTGTTTAAATGTTTTAACTAGTTTCCTCTGATACCACATCTATGAGATGAGAGTGTGCCACCTGATTCTTATCAAGTGAGAGTAAAAGTCTAGGTTCTCCACTCAGCCTCTGTTGACATCCAGGGATTTGCAGAATAGGGATACATCATTACTGCCAGATAGACGTGAATGTCTTGGATCCACATATGATGTCCATTGACCACTAACGCTGGTTATCTTCTGTTGATGATGAAAGTCCCAGCTCCTCCCTGGTCAGTCTTCTCTGACACCACCACAGCAGTGGATTGCAGCGTCTCATTACAGCCTGCCCATGGAGGAAATCTAGGCACTCTATATATGGGGGTGAGACCACAGTTTCTGTGGTGTTTGGCTAGAATAGAGTGGCTATTGTCTAAAGAATTCTATCTTGCTGAGCTATCCTCTTACTATTTGTTTACAAAGTGCAGGCTTTTGTTTATCTATGCTTGTTGGTATTTCTGGTTTAATGGCTTCATTAACTCCATGTCTGGGATAGATGAGGCAAAAACAAACAAAACAAAACAAACAGAGAAACTTACCACCGTGTTGATTCCTGGGCTCTGAGGCCCCTAAACAGTCTCCCTTCTTCTCTCTATATTTCAGTGTCTTTCTTGTTTATTTATAATGCCCAGGATATTTAGTTATATTTAGCAATAGAAATAAGGAAATATATGTCTACACTATCAAATTCCCCTTTAATATATTTTATTATTTTTTTTTGCCATTTTTTAATCTCTGTTTATGTCTTGTTAATTATGCATGGAATTTATGCTGAAGTCAATATGAAAAATGTTATTAATGCAGAGCCATTGATAAGTTGTTTCTGAGAATAAATACATTCCATTACCTTGCCAAATGGAAATATAGATAATTGGTTCATGGGCTCCTAATGTGAGTCTGTGTGAGTCAGATAGCAAATGAGAGGTTGTGTAAAAAAGTAGTGTTATCAGCCTAATGTAAAACTGAGTACAATGGCATGCTTCTCCTAAGACTACCATTGCCTGAATTTAGCAGTTGTTAGCATCGACACGTTTAGAAATCACTCATTTGGAATGACATTCTTTAGAGTACCTTGTTCATGGGTAACTAATGATTTGGGCTATGTCTCTAATCCTGCTTAGGGAACACAGATCTGGTTCTAATTCATATTTTTCTGTTTCCAGGTACATCCTGCATGGCATAGCTACTTTTATGTATTTCTAAAAGTTAAAGGTTATTTTCAATTTTTTTCTGCATTTTATTTTACATGTTTTCTATATTCCCAGTTAGATTTCATCTAAAGTCAAGCAAGAGTAAATATGCATATTTTATTCTTTTTAGAGTCAAGTTGCAGTGAACTCCTAAAACTTATTTGCAAATTTACTTCCCTGGGATATATCCCCAAAGAAAGTTTACTTGAATTTACATAAGACCATAATGTTTGTCTTGAAAAAGATCAAGAATTCCTCGAATTGCTACAAACACATTCACTGAATTTTCCCAAGAGGAACAAACTCTAGGCAAAGCTCCTAAACCAAGAGACTCAAATCTTTCCGGTTAGCTCATTTTCTCTGGAGGAAACTTTCTAATTTATTTTCCATCTGGAAGACTTTGCTGAGATAGAGTTCATAGCAGTGTATCCTTGTGGCATATATCAGTGTCCTGGCACATAACCTGTCTGTAGATAGATTTCATCAGAGCTAATGGGAAGATAAATGTGTTTACCTCTGAATCCAGAGCTGTTCCTCCTAAAGTTGCTCTGTCATTTAGACACAAGTCAAAGGATAAAATTATACTATGGACAGATTGAGGGTAACCAGGATGCAAATTTATTAATTATGTCTTTTATAATTAAAATGAGATCTCTCTCTCTCTCTCTCTCTCTCTCTCTCTCTCTCTCTCTCTCTCACACACACACACACACACACACACAGACACAATCCCAAGCTTACATTAGAGTGAGTAACCTCTCTATATTACGATCTGTTTTCTGTGATGTTGGCAGTATCTCAGGCATAAATGGATTGATGGTTTTACTGGTGGTGTCAAAACTCTATGTAAATGTTTCTTGGGCTTTGTCCAAGGTGTGTGATGTCCCACATGTTGTGTTAGTTATAATAAGATTTATTGACAACAACTTAAGGACAGAATATTAGCAAAAGGAATGAGATGGCTCAAGCCTGTGTAATTGTTCAAAGAAGAATGTTGCACTGGAAGTAGGTTGGATGTGCTACAAGGAGCCCATAAATCGGGGGAACCCCACTTTTGTACCAACTTACATGTTTAGGCTAGTCTGAGTGGCTCTTACGGGACATTGCTAGGTCCGTAAGGCAATCTTGGAAGATTAGGAGCTCATCTTGGGAGTTTTGTATCAAGGTTACTGACATCAAGTGGAGGCTTTGCTATTTTTCTCTAGTTGTTCACTTCAACTGGACCAGGCTTCAAGGAAATAGGAGAAAGGCAAAGATGCCCTATCACTTTTCCTCTGAGACCAAAGTTTTGTGTCTTTTACTAGATGAAAATTATAATCCACAATGTGGACTCAGAAGTTCTCAGGTTTCTGGAAGCTTGGTACTGCACTATTCCTTCTCCAACAAGTGAAATATGTCTCAGAGCATCTTTGAGTATCAGGACAGTCAATGCCCTGTCAATCTTCATTTCTAAAGAATTCTCTCCTTATTGACTTTAATAAACCCATTTTATTTAGTTTTTTTTTTCATTTTTTAAAAGAAGAAACAGATGTGTGATGACCACTTATTTGCCAGGCACTACTAGGTGCTAGACAGGGATGAATTACTTAAACTCTCATAATTCCAAGATGGAAGTATTAATTTACCTGGTTTTATATGAGGTGACTGTGATCCAGAGATTAAGTACCTGTCCAAAGTCAGCGAATAACAACAATGTGCCTTGATATCATAGAGCTACATGAAAACAGAGATGATAAAGGAGTTTACAAATATATAAACAAGAAGTGTAGAGATTAAAAAGTGCTATGAAGGAAATAAAACAGGGTAATGTGACAGTCATCGGAAGGATTACCAGTCTTCTTTAGGTAATCAGGGAAAGTCTTAATTGACAAGTGGCACAGGATCTGAGACTTGGATGATAAAAAAGGAACCAAAGTTGGAGCTTGAGTCTTACAGGGAGAATAGAGGTCAACGGCCTTATGGAGGAAGTGAGCTTAGTGTGTTTGAGAAGGGTAGAGGAGAGCAAATCTATGGAGGAACAGGAAGTAGCCAACAATAAAATGAAAGAGGAGGCTTAAGAGTCAGATATGGTACGGGGTTAACATTTTAGTTGTAAACAATGACTACTTTGCTTTGTCGCATGCCAGGCAGTTTTACATATATTTAGTTATTTTATCTTCATGGTGATAATACAAGGTAGTAGTATTATTACTAGTCTTATTTTACAGATGAGAAAACAAACACAGAGAGTCAATTAACTACTAGGTGGAATGCAATGAGAAACAACTGGAGAGATTAGAGCGCAGTAGTAACAAAATCTGATTAGCATTTTAAAATATTTTGGCTGCTGTGTAAAAAATAGATTAGGGGCTGTGGGAGAAACCAACCAGAGAATCTGGGAAGCAGATGATAGTAGATTCTTCTAGGACATTAATTATATAAGAGGAAATTGATCCAAATGGTTTGGTATATATTTTGTACTTTTGATGGAGTAGATAGATATAGGAGATTAAATTAAATGAAAAATCGAGACAAATTCCTGGGTTTCCTGTTTGAACATGAAAGTGGAAGGCTGTGTCATATATGACAATAAATGATGGGAATTCAGGAGAACCAGGTTAGGATACAGTGATTTGGCCATATTAAAATTGGGATACTTATAAATACATGGGGAGATATCAAGCAGAAAGATGGTTAAATGAAATTTGGTTCTCAGTGGAAAGGATATATGATATTTGTGTGCACATAAGCCTAAAACTTTTGTCAAGGTATGTTTCCATAAATCAATCTGGGACTAAAGTTTGTTTTAGTGGTAGAAGCCTGAGCAGGGAGTTTCTTCTCTTTGTTTAAAGTCATGTTAAGGATTTATGTTTCTTCTCAGAAAATAAAAATGTCCTTTCTAGTGTCAGGAGAGGGAGAAGTTCATTCTTAGGCTTTTCTCTTCTAGATTCATTCAATCATAGGGTCTCACACTCTAGGATTTTATTGCCTTTGACATTAGTCAGTGCATTTCTATTGAAGCTCAAGGAATATGTTGTTTAAAAACATTCAGCTTAGTATGCCCATGGGAACAGAAAGGGCACAAACTGAGTATGAACTTGTAAAAAATGATAGCTACCCAAATACAAGTGATATTTTCAAAGAAAGTTCAAACTGAGCGTATTTAAAATGGACAACTCTAAGTTGAGGATTTTCTGTGTTCCAAGAAATAAATAGTTCAAAGTTTATTTTCATTACATTCTATTTTATAACCAGTTTACTTTTGCCTGGATGGTTCTCTTCTCAGTCTGAATTTGTTTTTCAACCATTTAGCTAAATCTCAACATCCGTGTGTTGGACTTGCCTATGGAAAGCAGAAATCAGTAAACATCTTTCTCAGGTTTAAAATATGAAAGCACTTTGATATGATAGGAAGAAAATATCAACTCCTGAACTCCATCACATATCTTTAATTGTTTGCTTCCAATAATGTTCTGTGAAGATCCAGAGATATATTTTAAATCAATTTTGGGAGGGGCAATTTAAAATATTGTAATAATATATCTGACATCAGAATGCATTTTACAATTATAATTGGCAGTGCATTTTATTTTTTAATGGTATATAAAATAATGGTGTGTTTTATAATTGACAGCTTTTTATATTGCTGAAAATGTGAACAGGGTTAACATTGACTTATAAGAGAACCAGCATGCAGAAAAGGAAAATGAATATTTAGTGACAATATTGAAACTAAGAATATAAAAGGAGAGTTGTTAGTTAAGTAGTCCTTGATTGTGGTCCTTTTTTTTGATAGATAACCCATTAATTTTCATTGGGGGCCTCCAAATCAATATTTTTATAGTAAAATATAAATTATTTTTTCAAAAATTCCATTAAATATTATAAAATTTGAATTCCAGGAGATGCATTTCAAACTTTTGATTACATTATAGAATTTATAGTTTGTTCTACTCGTTAACTTGCTTTTTCTCTAATAATTTGAGAAATGACACAGAAGATACAAATAAAATATCAAGTTT
Organism: Macroglossus sobrinus; assembly: GCA_004027375.1. Lineage (NCBI taxonomy): Eukaryota > Metazoa > Chordata > Mammalia > Chiroptera > Pteropodidae > Macroglossus > Macroglossus sobrinus. Next base: position 1,342,139 of record PVKZ01000086.1, read on the forward strand.
AAAAATCTGTAGATTCAGGATGATCTCTATTATATAGTCAAGAATTATTAGCATGTTTTTGGTGATTGAAAGATACAATTAAGAGATTCTCCTGATGATAATTTATAATAATAAATTATTTATTAACATTTTTCTCTTTAAATGTTGGGCTCAATAACTCATTTCCCAGAACTTATCAATGATTTTCTGTATCCTATGCTTTGCAGTTATGCCTTGATAAGGTAATTTAACAAACAGAATCATTAAGACTTGTAGGACATTTGTCAATATTGGATTTATGGGGGATAGTGTTTGCCTTTGTCATGTTCTAAAACCTTGACACCTAGTTCATCAATCTGTCTATAAAAACACAACTTTATTTCTAAAGTGACAGAGTATATTTGTAGTAGTGCAATCAGTTAGCAGAGCTACCTATAAAATACACCAGAGAGGAAGAGATGAGAGCTAGGGGTATAAATCTGTTTAGCTCCTCAGAAGAGCTCAGTTTGCTGAACAGAGCTTGATAGTGCCCAGATATTACCCTACCTCTTAAGACAATAAAACATTTTCAGAAGACAATCTTTCTGATTCCCTTTCATACAGCCCCTCCTCCCCTTCTTTAAGTAACAGCAACTTGGCAATTTATTTGCAAGTGTACTTCTATAACCATTTGAATAGAGAAAGACTTTTCACAGAGTGATGGTGTTGTTCCCACATGGTATGGTCAATGGATTTTGTATGTATTATTTCTATCATAATGAGACTCATATTTTTATCTTCCTTTCTTCTCAGGGAAAGATACCTTTTTACCTTTCTGCTGGGACCACAGTCCATGTCTAGACAGGATAATACAAGGGCCTTTGCTAGAGGGAAAAAGAAATAGATTTTTTTAGCATAACATACCATAGTCTTGCTGAAAGTGATCGACAATATTTACAAGAGAAAGATTAGTTTCTCAGGTATCTGTGTCACTTTGAGGTTAGGTCTGAAAGGCCATTTTCCTTCATTTCCTCCTACCATAGGTGAGACCTTAATAGTGGGGAACCTCCTTGTAGCTGCACCAAAATAAGGTGAGAAAAGGTTTTAGCAACCCTACCACCATAATACCCACCAGCTCCTACTCCCAAAGCCACAATAAATAAACAAAAAAACATATTTATTAATAAAATGCTTGTTTTATAAATGATACTTTGTCTACTAGCTTTCATCTCCCACCCTACTTCTACCTAACAGATTATTGCTCCTAAATACCATCTATGTAGAAATTGGAATAGTCTCAATTCCTGTCAGTTCCATTGGGTGAAAGCCAGCCTTAATGGCAACCTGGGACAGCAGCCATGAAGGAAAAGGAATAGGACCCCCTGGGATGGGCATAGAAATGAAAAATTTTAGGACACTATAGAGGGAACAGAGGTAGGGGGCTAAGATCAGAGACTGAGGAATAACTGAAGAGAGAATTAAAATACTGTTTTGCAAACCACTCAGAATTCTGTATGATTGGTTGTTTAATTGTAAGGACTTCTTAATAGTGGACTGATGGGTCCCACTCTTTCATATGGTAAGAACATGACTATGGGGTCACACTATCTTAGGTAATAAAATGGTAGATAACAGTTGCTAAAGCTGGCAGTAGTGGTTCATGTTTGCCACTAACTTGAAGTGAAGAAAAAATGACCTTCTACTTCTCAGACCCTGAGTTAGTCAATGATATGATCTGGTAATCTTTTATTTCTTCAAATATAAAATAGGGGTATAGGATCAGGTAACTCCTAAAGTCCTTTTACCTCCTTATATTTTTCAATGGCCAGACTTGACTTCTGTCTAGACTATTCCTGCCATTTATTAATTTATTAAAAACTTAATAATTAACTTAAAATAATTAATAATTTATTAATTTATTAAGTAACCTCTTATGCTTACTTACACTTAAGCTTCAATTTTTCTAATATGTGTAATTGAGATACTGATAGAGTCCTTTCATAGCTAAATAAAAATGTGTGGCATAGTGCAAAGAGCATGGAGGCACTCACATGATAGACTATGAGTATTGGTCTATAATTGCTACATATTTTTATTTAAACTTGTGGATTTTATAAACTAAAATTATATCAAGATTTTCTCTGAAGTTATATAATTTTTCTAGTTTATCATATCCTTTAGTATAATTAATAATGATGTAATATTTGGGGAATATAAATTTTATCATGGCTTCTTAGAAGTAACCATTTTTTTTTTTTATGAGTGCCTTATCATTCTTTGTTCAGTGACTTAAATTTGATGCTAAAATTTTAAGTACATTGAAAGATTTGACTAATTGGGTGACAGGTAAAGAAGTAGTCATAGAAAGAAAGTGGAGTATTCATATACATGAGTAAATAAAACATATTTTTTCATCAGCACAGGTATCAAAGTTGTAATTTCTTAGGGGACCACATTTAAGCTATCCTTTTTAGGTGTACTAGGTACTGATTTAAGCCAGTCTTCCACATTTCTGAGCTCATAAAGAAGCCATTTTACCTGAGGAAGTATTTATTGAATAAATAAATAACACACACTCAGAAATGGTCATAGAAGAAATGGAAAACAGTAGGCATCAACTAATGTAAGGACTCCAAAAAAGGGCAACATTGATACTAGACAAATAGATCACCTGGGGTTTGTTGGAATTAGCTTAAAAAGTTCTGCCTCTATCAGGAACTATTTAGAATCTAGAAGAGTTTTCTTGTAATATAAATATTATTTTTTAAATTATATTATTAACTTAGAACAGTCACAATTTACTTCTCATATTTTTTGGACACTCATGTCTAAAATGCAAAACATTTCAGAAGACCTAAGGCAAAGATTGAAGTTGCCATAAATATGTTTTTGACTGTCATGATGACTTAAACTTTTCTTGGGCTGGTTATAATATTTAAAAATGAAAAGATTTCAAACAAAGTATAGGCCTCTGTCTTCTCTTTAAAGAGCATTATTGTGGACACTCTCTGCTGGAGCCGAACCATGGCTGCCCTGTGGACAGGACTTATAGTTTGAGGACAGTTATAGTTCCCATCAGTCTCTACTGTTTTTCTCATGCTGAGGTCAAGAGCTAGTCTTTCTATTTAGATGCCTTTGCTCTGTGATTTTCCTAACAACTGGACCATATTATTTTATTCACCTATATTACTTAATCCTTTTGTCCATCTGTGTTTGCATCCTGACAAAAAATGACATATTGATATTTTATGTTTTTTTTTTTTTTTTAGGTGAGGCAACACTTGGTTGACCTCACAAGTTGCAAGAACCTTGTCAGCTTACAGTCCCTCATTTTTTATTTTTATGTCTACAGTAACTGGTCTTCCGAGGTGGTCTCCCATCCAAGTACTAACCAGGCCCAACCCTGCTCAACTTCCAAGATCAGACGGGATTGGGCTTGTTCAAGGTAACCTGGCTGTAGACTATGTTTAGTTTTTGAATATTCTTTCATGCTTAACTTGTCTGTGTCTTTTCATTTAAATATTATCAAGGATAAAATATTATCGAGGGTGCTCTTCAGTGATATATGCATTTTAAAGAAGAAGATACTGGTCTTAATGGAAACACTAGTAATGATATTAGTATGGCTAAACATACTTTCAGCATTACCAGTACCTTTCTCTAAACCATTCCTAATGGATACATAGCTCCATCAAGACATGATGAAGGAGCTCAAACTCCAGCATGCTTTTTATAAGATATTCCATATTGGCTCAAAAACCCTAGAACAAGAATTTTTATTTGTTAGCATGCCCACATATCTCTGTCTTTCTAGCTGAGATGTGTGAAATATCCAGGGATCATGTTATAGATAGCAGAGTAGAGAAAGAGCACCAAGGCACAGCATTTTTAGGAGGAATGGAAGTTTCAGTGTATCATCTAACCAATTCATAGGTTTTACCCAATTCCCCTTCTGTATCCTTCCTTATTAGTTATGCACTCACTACCATGAGATAATCAAAAGGGGGTGTTTTATGTTTTAATTATGAAAGAAAAAGAAATTGATGCAGTCTGACTGTTTACTTTTTTTAACCAGAAATTCTGAATAACCCAATGAGAAAGGTAATGGTTCCCATGGAAATGGTTTTATTTCCAAACTCAGAATTCATTTTAATTGATAATAGTTTTAGACTTCCCATAGTACTTAAGCTTCAGTAAGCATATAGCTTTATTTTTCAAAAAATAAGTTTTATTAGTTTTGTAGTCAAGAAGAGTTGTCTTTTTATTTTCTACTTTAAATGAAGAAACCAAAGTGAACTATGGAAGTTGATTTATTGGTTTAGTCAATTATGACACAAATGGGTATGAACAGAGAGTTCGTGCTTTTGAAACAAAAACAAAACCATAATAAAACCTATCCTAAGTGTCACCTCTAGTAGACAGCACTTTCTTGCTTTATGTTATTCCATATTAGTTTATTTGTTCTTTAAAATGCCATCAATGACTGCTACAAGGGAACTAACCTATTTTAACTAGTCTCTTAGGCAGTCACTTTAATCTTGGTTTTATGTTACTTTTTTATTACTCTATTTATTTTATTTTTGAATTAATAGTTATCAGATTTCTAGAAGTGACCCAGAGCCTAGTTATTAGAAGTGAAATCTGTGAGTGTGGTATTAAGTCCATCATCTGCTCTTTCTATTCTATAAAAATTTCCCTCAATTTCTTATTAAATTAGCTATAAATATTAAATAGTAAAAATTTCTTTAGCTATACAGGAAAAATTAAAGGTAGGGTAATTGGTTCTTCATAGATGACTTTCATGTACAAAAGTACATGGAATTTTATGTATAGAAATATTTTCTAATAATAAATTTTTTATCTTTCACTATCTCAAAGAAAAACAAGCATGAGCAGATGTCCAGGCAAAGAATTAAGAAAAACAGTATAAGAAATACAAATAGAGAATCAGAAAGAGAATTGTTATAGATTTCTGTTATACTCTCAATTTTCTGATTTCAGATTTCTTTGACATAGTGGTAGATTTATCCCTTCATCTTATTCTTACATTAAATATATATATATATATTTTGTGCCTGCAATGATGCCATTGGCGTTTAAAGTTTTAGGAACTAGGATTTCTCCAACATTGATTTGGCCTAAGGAGAGAGGAAGCTCTACAATCAGTTATAGCTTCCCCATCATGTACACTCATTACCCACACACAGTATCTGATATAACTTTTCATAAAAAATGAACAAATAAGAACAAGAATTTGGCATTTTTTTAAAGCATTATATCTTTATGTGTTTATAATCACATCTGGCAATGTTCATTTTGAGAAAGGGAGCACATTTGGAAGAGGACATCAAATGAGAAAAAATTAATTGAGAAGTACCTTGTTCTTAAAGACAGTATAAATGATTTACTGTAGACGTCTAGAAATAAATCAGCATCTAGAAAAACTAATCAGGGTTTCATCTGGTCTAAGTAATAATCGGCAATGATAAATATGCGGTCAGTCCCCAGCATGTGTAGTTCATTTAGCTCCAGCATATTTCCTTCACTCAGTTCCAATCCTCTGACTCACTGGACACTGAATTTTAGGTACTATCCATTAGGAATTCAGTTTATGCCATAATGGGACATACTTCTGTAGTCTCTTAGCTATTGGTTTTGCCTATACTATATCTTTGTTGGTTTATACATTCTAAATTATGCTAAAACTTGATGTAACTGTGATACAAAAAGAATAATATTTTTTACATTTTGTAATATTAGGGGCAAAAGTTTTTCCCTGCTCAGTCACTATGTTGCATAACTCCAGTGGGCTGAATGTCTGTGGTATCTCACAAAGATTAGAGCAGTGGTTCTCAACCTGTTGACATTTTGTGGAAAGGAGTCTCAGGGAGGATGAAACACCAGTCATGAGGACTCTTCAAGGGATCTTTTTAATAGGGACCCTTTGGGAATTTTCCTCAATGACACAAAAATCACTGTTGTTCCTAAAATGACTGAAAATTAAACACCGTGCAGTCTCAGAAATAAGTAGTCAGTGGTCCTCAATATTGTTAAGGATTAGGACATTGTTAATGAAAACAAAACAAAACTAAGAAACTCTACAACCTTTCATAACGGGAGTTATACTTTAAGTATTCATTAACTGAGACTTTTATGATATCAATCATAAAGACATCTTAGTAAACTTTATGCTATTTATATATGTAAAACATTATTTAGGCTACATAGCATGTTTATTCTGTGGTTTCCCATGATTTTTCACCATGGTCTCTCAGAGATTCAGGATCTGCAGGCTGGGAATCACTAAGATAAAATATCAGACGCAGAGAGTCCTCCACAGGCAGAATTTTGTTTTATTTTTCATGCAAAGAAAGTATAGAAAATTCCCATGTAATATTACTTAATGGATTAAGAAATCATATAAACAGAACATATTAAAAACTCTGCCTATAAATGTACAAGGTCTGATCAGAGAAAAATACCAGTTTTTAAAACAAATAATAGAAATTTATGCAATATAAGTCTCATTTGGAATGCAATACTAATATAACTGGAGCAGTAATTAGTAGTTATATAAGAATTACTAGAGTCTCTAGATTAAAAAAAAATTTTTAATTGGTAATTTTCAAATGAAAATAGAAAATAAATAGCTTAATAAACTGTCATGTTCATATTATCCAGCTTCAAAAATTATCAATATTTTATAATCTTTTCATCTATCTTCCTACTTTAAAAAATTATTTTCAAAACAAATCCAAGATACCATAAATTGATCAAATATATTTCTAATGGCTAATAATTTTATTCACAGGTACATTACCATTATTATAACTAATGATATTAACAATACCTAATCTAATAACCAGTTCATGCTCAATTTGTGTATACAATTATCAAACATGTCTTACAATTTAAATCAAAATCTAAATAAGATCTGTATATTGTACTCGCTTAATGTTTAGAATTTTGTTTTTCTCTAAGGTAGTTTCTTCTTCCCTTTTTCCTCTGTGCTATTTATTTGTTGAAAAAGTAACTAGGTCTGAAAGAAATTTTCACATTGAGGAATTGGCTAGTTGTTTCTTTGTGGCATCATTTGCTTATTGATCTTTTTTACTCATTTGCCATATTTTCTGTAACATGTCAATCTGAAGTATTAATCTAATTCAGGTTCTATTTTTTTAATTAAAAAAATGACCAAAGGTATTCTAGAATGTGCTGTAAACTTTCTAGTGTATCACATTCAAAAGGAAGCCCTGCTTTTAATGATATTAAAGATAAACCAGTGACTTTAGTGTTCTCAGTCCCATATGTCTTTTATAGAGCTTTTTATCAGTCTTACACCAAATGATAATCATTGGCAAGATCCTTTCTTTCATTACAGGTTACAGTATGGTGATTTTTAATTTTATCATTCTTTTTTGCATTTGTAGCTGAAATTTTTTTTATAAGGAACAACTTTCCTTCATGTAATAATATTGTTACTTCAAAACAAAGTTTGTACAAGGATGGCAGAATAAAGATTTGGTTATGTTTTTATCTATTAATTTGCAGAATAATGAGTTCATATTTTAGCAGCTTTAAAATTGATTGATAATTTTTTAAATGAATTTGAGGTGCTCTAATCAGTTGCAAACATTCTTTTTTTATTTTTATTATGGTGACGTTGGTGAACAAAATCTAGTAAGTTTCAGGTGTACAACTCAACAGTAAAGCATATATAAGTGTATGCATGTGTGTGTATGTGTATATGTGTGTATATTGCATCATGTGTTCACCTCCCATAGTTCGATTTCTTTCTGTCACCACATATGTGGCTCCTTTTACTCTATCTACCTTCCCCTTCCCCCATTCCCCCACACTCTGGTAACCACTAGTCTATTGTCCATGTCCATGAGTCTCGGTTTGTCCTGTTTGTTTGTATCTTTTAGGCTTATATCTCATGTACAAGTGAGATCATGTGGTTTTCAACTTTTTCTATCTGACTTATTTCACTTAGCATGATTATCTCAAGGTCCATCCATGTTGTTGCCAGTATTTTATTTCTTTTTATGGCTGAGTAATATTCCATTGCATATATGTACCACATCTTCTTTATCCATTCATCTATCATGGGACACTACGGTTGCTTCCATGTCCTGGCCACCATGAATAATGCTGCTGTTCAAATTACCCCATTTTTTGCCAATAGGAGCTTGTTGGCTTTTGTGTCTTTTTAAATATGACTCTAGTAATCTTTGCAATCTTTTTTGGTTTTAGGTACAAAATGTCCCAGGGTCCTATATAATGTTCTCAGACCTGGAATTGCCCAGTTTCCCCAAAGAATCTTAGTTTTTTTTTAGTAGAAAATGACAATTGGATTCTAAGATGAGGACTCTCTTTGACTATCGCTACTGAATTATCATTTTTTTAGACCTATTAGAACAGAACTTGAAAGTCCAAACTCTTTTAGAGAAAATATGTCATGAGTTCATAGAAATATTGGTAACTCAAACTTCAGATTATAGGACATTTATTTCTTTAATTATATATTCAGATGTCTTTTCTTTAGCCTGAAAAATCTTGTTTTCTAGTTGCATTAACATAATTACTTAGTTCTTTGTTTTCTTACAAGATCATCATTATAGTTTCAAAATAACAATGCCAGCATTTCTGTTAATAATAAGAACACTTTAAGATTTCTAAGTACAATTTAAGATTTCTTTCTTGTTCTTCTTGTCCTTAGGATATATCCCACAAGAACTGTATAATAAAAATATCATTTTATTTTTAATCTCTCAACGTAATTTCTTTATATGATTATTCTGCCAATTTAACAAACAATTAGGTTCATTTGCTTCAATTTCTTTTCAAAATACAGGGATGCTTTTTTATTATTTAACTTTAGTTTTATTAGTTATGTAAAACATTTACAATGTTCCAAAGTGAAATCTCAAAACAGAAGTCTAACTTTCATTCTTATTCCTGTCTCTTCTTATATGTAACAATATTTGATAGTTTTTGGTTTATCCTTTTTGAAAAATAATGTATATGTATGAATATATATATATGTACATACATATACATATACATGTACTTATATATGTGTGCATGTGAATCAGTGCCCATACATGTAAGTGTATCTGTACCTATGTAAACACACACATTTCTAGCCTCACTTTCTTAAACAAACTGTAATATACTATCAAAACTGTTTTGCACATTGATTTTGTCACTTAACAATTTGTCTTGATATTCACTGTATAATAGTAAAGCAGGATTGTCCTCATTCATTTTTATAGCTGCAGAAAAAGTAAAGTTTGTTCGAGTAGTCCTTTAATTATGGACAATGGTTTCCCTCAGTATTTTCTTATTACAAATACTGTTATAATGAATAATCTTTGCATATGACATGTTGAACTATTGTCAGTGTATTTTTGAAGAAAGTTCTTAACAATGAGATTGCTGAGATTAGGATAATTAAATATGTAATTTTTCTAGACATCCATTTACCATGAGTTGTCTTATTTTGCATTCCTACCAGCAGTATGAGAGTGCCTGAATCCCCTTGGGACAACCATGAAATGTGTTGTCAAAATTTTAGATGTTTGCCATTTAGATTGATAAGAAATCATATCTGAAAATAGGTTTAATTTGCATTTTTTTATTATGAGTAAAGGTAAGCATCTTTATATATTTGTCATTTTTTTTTACTCAAATTCTCTATGAAGCTGTAGGTCTCAAATATTAAATGTTCTTTGTGCTTTCTAGGCTATTAAACTTATATCTGTGAATGTTATTGATATTTTTTAGTTCACAGTTTGTCTTTTTACTGTTATTATGGTATGTGTATGTGTGTTTTCTATGTAGACATTTTAAAAATGTACATAAATTACCAGACCCTTCTTTTTTATTGCTTCTAGATATTGACTCCTAATTAGGAAAGTGTTTTCCAGTCCGGTGTATAAAGGAATTTACTCATTTTATTCTAGTACTTATATGGTTATATGTTTACATTTCAATCTCTGATTCATTTGAAATTTGTCCTGATGTATGATGTAAGGAATGATTCAAATTTATACTATTCCAAATGACTATATGCTTTTCTCAGAACTGATATGAGATGCAGTGTTTATTAGATTCTAAACATCCTATGCATTAGGATCCATTTCTAAGTCTTCTTCTCTGTTCTACTGGTAAGTCTGGTCATTTATGTGCCAATATCATAGTTTAATTATAAAAGTTTTATAATATATTTTAATATCCGGAAGAAGTAGACCCACACTTCTTAAGGTTTCTCTGGCTATTATTGTTTGGTTACTTTTCCATATGAACTTTAAAATGAACTTGTATAACTCTAGAAACAATTCATATGGTATTTTTATTGGAATTGTATTAAATTTATAAAGTAACTTAGAGAAAATTGTCATTTTTATAATGCTGTATTTTCTTATCCAAGAAATAGAATACATGGGATATAATTTCACTATTTTGGTGTCTTTCAGGAATGCTTTAGAGAAAAAAAAATTATTTTAAGTAAAGCATGATAAAACCTGATATTATAGGCAAATTTTCTTAGTAATATTGGCAACTGAGCTAAATTTTCTAAATTGGAACATGTGCATTGATTAATATGAAGCCAATTAATGTCTGCTATGGTAAATTTTTATTGAAAAATATACTTCATTTAAGAAACCAGTTCTTATTGCTTTATAAACGATTATTTTTTTCTATGCTATTTACCAGATAACTTTAAATGAGGCTGATAGAATTTCCATTTGAATATCCTGAATAGCATATTTACATCATAATATATTAGACATCTATTCATAAATTCTTATTTATATCTAAGGTTGTCTTAGGATCAGGTAACGTTTAGCTCTTGTATTAAAATATTCTTATTGCAATTTTAATCGACTGCATAAACAATTAAATACAAGTAGATACAAATTATCTACTCATTGAAAAGTATCAGAATCTGAGGAAAAAATGATATTGTTTTATTTTCTTTACTTTCTATTTGTGTCTGCATGATCCTCTTTATTATTTTGATCAAGTTAAATAAGTTAAATGTTTAATAATGCAAAATGTCAACCCATGCAAAAAAGAATCTATGTGAAACATGTACAGGCCCTGTGGTTTAACTATGTCTTTTAATGTCTAACAGAACTGTCTATGTTGCTTTGGGATTCTAGATTAGAAGAACCTTCAAGCCAGCATTGAGTGTAGCAGTTCTTAAATGGGCATGATAGCTTGCCACCCATGGGGCATCTGGTAGTAGGTGAGGATGTTTTTGCCTGACATTTGACTGTGGATGAGAGAGTGTTGACATTTTGTAGGCAGAACCATGGAATCAAATCTCTTGCTATAAAGATAGTCCTCCATGAGGCCCAAGTTTTGGGTAAGGTTTTGGAAATCTCTTGGGAAATCTGGAATCCTTATTTTCATGTTCTATAGTTAGGATTCCATTAATTAAACATTCAGAATTCCTACTGAATTCAGATTTCTATTGAATGAGGGCATAATTAGAACCAGACCACTTCCTTATTTGTCATATTATCTTTATGTGATCAGGAGCAAAGTTGTGTACATTTTTATAATAGAACCAATAAATCAATAGACACTACATAGTATAGCAGAGAATACAAATCTGTATTGGTGAAGGTCCATTATTCTTATGCTAAATGCTTATAGACTCTTGTGCTGGGCTTTTAGATAGTACAAAAATTAATTGGAATTATGTTGTCCCTAGTACATCTGTATGAGGAAGAAAACAGGCATATTCAAGGGGAAATGAGGCACTGGTTGGACTTTATAATTTCTAAATCTCTTACTGTAATAGTTACATGATAGAAATATGTATTTTCTTTAAAAATACCTAATAAAATTTCATCGTTTCTATGTGACTATACTTTTAACACCCATGGTTTATTAGCAGTTTCTAATTATCTTATCCATGATGTGGCAAAATTGTTCTTCCTTTTCTGAAAAGGAATATTTTATCTAAGCTTTAGCTCTCAAATATACTACCGAAATGAATGCTGCTCTTTTCAAGGTGCTGTTTCTGGAAACAAGGTCATTAAACTTCAGTTGAGAGAGTAGGTTTTGTTTTTTTAACAGTAATTCTTGGCAACATGTTCTTTTGCAAAAAAAAAAAAAGTAAAATAAATTTTGTTGTTATCATGTATATTGGCTCAGATAAAAATAAACAAAAAACAAAAAACAAAAGTAAATATAAGATAATCATTCAACGCTTCTAAAAGGAAGGAGATATTAACTTCAAAGGTAAACAGATTTATTAATAACATACCATGAGAGAAAACAAATGTAAGATTAAAACTAAGTATCAACAGAACATTTTTGTTTTAAATCCCAACCATCAGAGCCCACCCCAACTAAAAAAACCTTCAGTCCTGCAAGTCACCACTGCAATCTTGCTTAAATATGTCAGAAGTGGGCACAGGAAATAGAGTTGGCAGTTTTCCTGCTTGTTATAAAAAGACGGAAGCCCATCATGAATGAAAGCACACAACACTGCACTTGCCATCTGCATAGCTTCCAAACCTCTTGTATTTTATAGCAGTAGCCTGCCAAAACCCCAGCAAGCCAAAACCAGAATAACACCCCCAATCTGAATGAAAGAATATAGCAAATAATAAAATCATCCAGACAGCAGAGAAATAAAATTACAGAAAATCAGACTAAAATAACAAAACTGTCAAGCAGTGTTGAGAGAGTTAAGAAAAGCCTACAAGAGAGGATTTGGAGGAAAACTGAAGGCTGAGGATAATGCAAACCATTGTTCAGTTGAAAGGTTTTTCTGAAGCAAATATGCTCGCTGGTAAGAAAATATTAAGCCTTTCTAGAAAATGTTACTTCTTTCTCATTTCTAACATCCTAGCTACATTTGTTTGAGATAAAGCAAACTGTCTTCTAGTTGTTGGGTTCCACTTTATTTCGATAAAGGGAAAGATTTTTTTCAGAGGCATTCAAACTAAACCAGGGTTTAATAGTTCTTAATTTGTCATTTGAAGTCTATTCAAAATTAGAAGTCAAATAAACACAGCTTTGAAACATTTAAAACTAATAATCTTTAGACATTTTAGGCAGTTGCTAAAGGAATTGTGACTTTGATTTTATGAAGATTAGTAATGCAACTCTAGCAATCAAAATGTATCAAGCTTTTCTAATATATATTAATAAATTAATCAGAAAGAAACATATATAGATATATGTGTGTGTATATATGTATATATATATATATAGAGAGAGAATTTTTAAAGTGACCTAAGCTTCGTCTAAGGAATAGAAAGGAAAATTCAAATAAGTTCTTGTTTTAGGCTGTAGGCTACCTATATTTCCGTTTTCATACTTCCCCACATCTTATCCTAAAAGCAATATTAAATGCCTCTCCTATTTTCCTAAAAATTAGAACATAAAAATATGAATAGTAAGATATTTGCCATAATGACATTAAAAATGTGTGTGTATGTACCTTTTATTAAATACTCAGTTTAAGCTGTTTTTTCCTAAAATCTCTTATCTATGGCATTTCTTTTTCCAAAATCCAGTTAAAGATAATATGGGACAATTAGGTTTTCTATCCAGTTGATAATTGTACTGCAAGTGAGTGTTCTGCAGAAATTATCCCTGCTAATTGTCATCTAAAACTGAAAATGCCACCATATTCTATCACTAGCCTCTGAAATCTGGACATTCATTCTGCTCAATGATCAAAGCCTAGAAGCTTCATTCTATTAGGTCCAGGGAACTGGCTCAAGACATAGGTAGACTGGGCATGCACTAACTTCAGTGTGCATTGAGAAGGCTCCTTCACACCTTCACACCAGAGGAGATGAGTAAGTTTTGCAGTACTAGAAAAAAATTTTTTTTTTTTAGTTTAGATTTTCTGAGAATAAGGGCAGCTTGCTTCATATGTTAGCACATCAAGAAGGTTTTAAAAAAAAGAACGAGGAAAAATTCATTATTAGAGACAAAGAGAATGTCAAAGAGAAGAAAGCTAAGAGGAGCTATTGCCTCCAGGAGAGAAGGGGATTCATGCTTTTCGTGGGCACCCTGACCCCTTCTGGAAAGGAAAGGAACATAGACTGGAGGTTTTCTGTTCCTTATCATATATCCAAGATACCCAGAGTCTGTGAATGAAACTCAAGGAACAGGACACTTGAGTCTTCTGGACTTCTTTTAGGGACGATGGCACTTTGTCAAGAAAAAAGCTTCTTTTAGCCATTTTTTTTCCAGACAGCCCTTAGCTTGTATCAGAATAATTCTTTTCTCAAAGCAGATTCAGTGAAGGACAGGAGACAGCTGTCTAACTGGTCTCAATGAGGATGATTTTGGGCTACCTTGTGCAGCACTGAAGCAAGAGACTTGCAAGATTATTGGATGTCAACTTGGAAGCTCACTCCTTCCTAAACCAGTCCAAGACCCTGAAAGGCTCCTTGTAGACTATGACGATATATCTTAGACCCCTTTGCATCACTGGCTTTCATTACAGTCTTTGATACCCAGTGAATGTTCAACAAATGCTTTTTGAATAAATGAATATGCCTTTATAATGTGGCTTCAAACTCATTTAGTCTCAAGTTTTAAGGCCGGCTCTGCTATTTATTAGGTGTGTAACCTTGGGCAAGTTAAAAATCTCTCCAAACCTCAGCTTCCACATCTATAAAGTTATGATAACAATACTCAGTTTGCTGTTAACATTAAACAAGTATGCCTATTGATAATATCTAGCATCATGTCTGTAACTTTCATACCTTTTCTTCTCTATGCTGGAGTTTATATTCTTTGGAAGAACTTTTTATCGTTTCCTTTTTGCTTTTTTATTCATTTGCCGAGACTAATCTCGAACACAGTATTCTCTATGAAGATTTTTCTACTTCTCTGCTTTCCCCCCACTCCTCTCACCTAAATAAGCATAAATTATCTCCTGTAAGTATAAATTAAAGTCACTGTGGCTGTGTTTTATTCAATGACTTATATTTGGGGAGTGGGTTGCATTTTTTCTTATTAAAATATCCTTTGCATATGAAGAACATAAGCAAAAATAATAAATAAAGCCATCATTTGATTTGCAGAAGAAAAGCTTAGAGAGTAGTTTTTTTTTTTTTTTTGCCTAGCTGAGAATTTATGCATCCTAAGTAAATCATTTTGCTATCTGAGATGAACTTGTACAGAGATCAATTTAAAAGTGATAGCATTTAAAATGTATTGATTTTTTCTACTGCCCACTTAGAGTTTTTGTCAATAATTTTTGTACTGTGTATCATTTGAAAAGTCGTAAGAAACAAGATTCTTTATGAAAAATGCTATTCAAATGTGCCAATTAAAATAGAGTTTCTAGTTCAATGGGTGAGTCAACTTGGTCCTCTTTTTTTTTTTTAGCTACTGTTTTAAGACGATATTCCAACAGCTTTCTTAATATAATATCTAATAATATTTAGAAAGAAATGGTAAATGAATAAGAGATAGTAGAGTCAAAATCTAAATAAAAAACTTAACTGAAAGAGTTCTCACAAATAATCTAATCTGATGCCTCAATTATTTTATGGGCAAGGAATCAGATCCAGAGAAGAGACTCAAAATGTAAAACTAATAAATAGTAAAAAGCAGAAGAGATCCCATTTCTGTCTCTCTTTTCTCCATATCAGCAACAATTAATTTCTTGTTGTTTTACTAATTCTCTCACTTATAAAGCCATTGTCCCTAGCTGTGTTTTAAGCTGTATTTATCTGATGCCAAGACAAAAAGTTAAAGTAGAACATTCAGATAACCCTATTTATTATTATAAAGGCATATAATTGATCATGATTAACTGAATAGACTTACCTGTCTTAAAATATTTTAGGCAGGCGAGTGATTGATTGAATATTTTACCTTCAAAGCAAGTATATGAGAAAGGATTCAAGGAAGTACTACATTTGTGTTAATTACTTATTATATGGTATGTTCATTATGAAGATGGTTGTCGCTCTATCATGAAATAGAAATTTGAGAATGATAGAATATTTAAATTGCAAATAAGATATTTTTATCCATTTCTAAAATACTGCATAATTCAAAGTCATTATTATATCCCTATGGGAAAGAGAGTCTTAGCACTTCTTTATTAGCTTTAGTTTCCAGTAATCAATCAGTAATTATAATAAAGAGGTGAAATTGAGTATTTAGCACAAAAATATGTAACTACCTCATCCTGTATTACAATCAGCTCTTGACTGTGATTGTCATTAGAGGAGGGGGGTTAGAATATGGGGTGAGGGAGAGGAAAAATAAGTTTTTCTGACTAATCTTATAATCACAATGACATGAGATAAATAGAAGAAAATAACCAAATTTATTACATATGTACATATAGAGGTCTTATAAAAATACGGGACTTAAGCTATTAAGATTTATATGTGATCTTGAGGTAAGGAGAACAGGAGGTGTGGTTTGGGACTTCAAAAGTAGGAAGGCAATTCACAGGGAAATGAAAAGTGTTAATATTTAGTAAGCAAATGTTTGTTGGGCCACAGAGAAGACTTTGATCAAATGGGCCCTGGTACATTTCTTTCCCTGTCTTTTATACTTTCATAGTAAGATACAGTTATCTATTGTGATAGCTTCCTTCCTAGGTCAGATCCTCTATCTTAAGTTTTTCTATGCAGTTTTGGGAAAGGTTAAAGGTTTTTCATCAATCTTGTTTCTTAAAAATAACCAGCTTAAAATAATTAATATTCCCAAAAAGTCATATCGGGGGTGGCAAGACTCTGCTCTTCCTCAACTGCCATCTCTCTGGGACTCCCTGAAAAGCCCAGCTGAGCAGGACCTGGGACATTCCTACTCTTGTTGTTTCTCTCTCTCTCTGATATGGTAGTGGCATGATACATTTGTATTAACACCTTATTGTCAGTAATTATACTGAAGAATTATTTGAACTCACTAAGCTATGTCCTCAGTTACAATGAATATGCACATTCAAGTTTTTGAAAAATGAACATATGTTTACTCTCTTTCCATGAGGCAGGTTACTAAAAATTTCAAAGGTTTCAAAATATTTGGACACTGACTATTTGATGATATTCAGAAGTTATTAAAATCCTTTTTTAGAAGTGCTAATGGTATTGTGGTTATGTTATGTCCAAAACAAGACAAGGGGCCCCAAAAGAAGTAGCTTATGCTAAATAAGTACAGTCAGCTCTCCCAGAAACGGAATCTTAAACCAGTCAACCTGATCAGCACCACTTAGGTAATCTGCCTGATTAACTCCTGAAATCCCCTAAACAAAAGTAACTTTCAGTAACAAACCTGCTTTTTCTTCTTCTTCTTCTTCTTTTTTTTTTTTTTTGCCTAGTATGACTTTTTTTTCCCTGTTCCCTTCTACTTATAAAGTCTTTCATTTTGTACAGTTTCTAGGCACTACTTTTTGTCTGCTAGATTGGAGACTACTTGACTGATGGATCATTGAATAAAGCCAATAAAATATTTAAAATTTATTCAGTTGAATTTTGTTTTTAGCAGTTTTTAAAAAGAGGTATAACATTTAAAGGTATGTATAGAAATATTTATGGGTAAAATAATATGATATCTATAATTTACTTCAATATAACCAGATATGGGTAGTGAGTAGAAATATATGTAAAACAATACTGGCATGAACTGATAATTGCTGATAATTTATTATAATTTTTTATTTACTTTAACTAAGGATTAATTTTTTTTTAATTTCAAAAAAGTAAAATAGGTAAAATAATTCTATTTTTTTTTCTGCCTTAGAAAATGCTGTCAACATGTTTGGTCAAGGTCCACCACTTAATATACTGCAGGGTCACAAATTGAAATTCAAGTTAGCTACAACAAACTGTTGATACAACAAGTGTCAATATAGGAGGGTAGGGAATATACATGAACAATATTGATCAGAAGTTGAAAACTTTTTAAACTAACAGGCAAAAAAAAGGCTTATTATACTAGTCTCATATGTTTGAAATTTTTCATTGTAAACATTTTTTTAAAAGAAGGAAAAGATAAAGAAGAATGTACACTAAGAATGTAGAGATTTGAACCTACTGTGGTTATTATAATAAAATGTTTATATTTTTATTAAAAATAAATAATAATAATTTAAAAAGTGTTAAATTATAATGAATAGAGAAAGATAAAAAACAAATAAACCTACATGTAAATTCTTGACACACATTAATTTTGTTATTACTTGATAAGACAGGAGAACATATACTAATTCAATTTAACAGCTACGTATATGTTAATGGCATCACTTTTGCCAGGTGTTAAATTCAGTATCATAAAGGAATTTCCCTAATTAATAAATTCTCTCTTATTCAGTTTTATTGTACTTCATTCCTGATCTAGCATCCTCAAGATCTACTTCTGGGAATATTCTCCTGGTTCCTGTTTGTAGATATTGGTTAGATCCTACTCCTTCAGCATCTAATTCCTCTTCTGATTTAGTAGGCCTAACATTTTTGTCTTGGGTCATGCTGTGACTTGACCATGTTTATTGATCTCGTGGCCTAGGGGAAGGAGAAACAAATCCTGCAAAAGGAAAGCCTTGTCTTAAGAACAGCCTTGTTGGAGGCATCTGCATAGTCTTCATGCAAAAATAGCAGAAAGGGGAGAGGGTATTATTCTCTAACAAAGGATTGTAGCCCACTTCTACAGAAGCAGGGAGTTCTTGATTAGCTAGTATTCTGTTATGAATATAATTTATTTAACTTATTCCCATTGATAGATATTTATATTATTTTTAACTCTGCTAGTGCAAAGAGTCATACACACATATGCTTAAAAGCTATTGGTGTTAAAGAAGAGGGTTTGTGAAAGATATTTAGAAGGTAGACCCAAACTACAATGAGCATATCAGAGTTAATGAGAGGATCAGGCCTAGATCCCATATCTCCAAAATTACAAACCAATAAAAAGTACCTTCTTACAGTTTCTCAAGAATCAAAAGCTACCCTCTCGATGGTAAATTCCCTGATTGCTCCAGAAAGTAAATTACACCTTTTTCTGTGCTCCTTTAGCCTCTCATACATATCTCTCCTAAAGTCCTTATCACATTTTGTGTGTGTTTTATTTTTTGAATTTTAAAGTCTTACATATTTGTAGCAAAAATCCAAACAGTATAGGAGAGCCTAATGTAAACAGGTACATTCTCATTTTGTTCTTTTAAACTTAATTCCCTAGTGAAATTCTTTAGGGACTGATTTGTACAATAGTAGATCATATATATTACCTAATATTTGTTGAATGCTTACTGCATAAAAAGATTTCATTTACTCTGGTGCCGGAATCCCTATTTCTCATAATTTAAAAAATAATTCCTTGAAGAAAACATTGGTATCTACATTTTACAAGTGAGAAAACTCCATCTTCAGTTAAGTAATATCCTCAAGGTCATTTAACCAATGAGCAGCAGAATGAGGTTTATCCCCTCAGTTGTGTTTGACTCACCAAGATCCACAATCTTTCTAGCTCTAATACATGAAGTTTGTACCAGATGAAATAAATCACAGTGCCATCATCTGACTGTATGTGGGCAGGAGTCCCTTAGATTTATCAGTCTCTTTAGACTCTTAAACACAGTTGCTACATGGTAACATTTTTGTGATTCAAATGCCCTAAAATGTAATTATCTTTTAGATTCTCTTCTTATGGTCTTGGGAAACTGGAAACTACAGCAAATTCTAATACTATGAAGATGTTGGAAGGTAAAGAAAACAATGGTATGTTCACACCTACCTTCCCAATAGTAATTTGTCTCTTCTTAATTAAAGAGGACAGTGGAATCATCATATATGGCTGAGAGTGTTGGAGATCACTATTTATCACCCCAGAATTGGAAGCCAAAAGCAGCAGTCTCAAAGTATTGAACCTAGAAATGTCTTCAGCAGAGAACTTTGAATGTTTTGGGCATGCAGTGAGAAAGGAAGAAAATCCAAGTACATGAACAATCATCTGGTGATTTAGACCTTAAGATTTAATTTTGTAGATATTATAATAATGAATCTTGAAGTCTGGTAAGTTTTTACATACCTGCATCAGAGTTTCACTCTGTCTTCTGATGTAGCAAACTTTCCTCTACACTCTTGTGAAATACAGCATTGTAGTAGGTAGTCCTAGCAGAAAACTCCATCTAACTGTGTAAGCCGCCATTGAACCCTACTGTGAAATGCTGTGATTTCAAATGGAAGGTGAAGGGTCATCAGTCATCTGTCCCAGTAGACACACTGCAACAAATGAATATACTGTATTTTTTTAGATTAGGACTGCAGCTTTGGTGTTCTCAGACAGGCTTCTCAAGCATCAGTGTCAAATCCTACTCAGCTGGACATTGTTTTATCTGTTTTGATTTTGAGTTATTAAGTAGAAAACCTGAAAGTCTGACTGGTATTTCATCTTTCTTCTGATTATGGGACAGGAGACATTCTTTCTAAAGTGTTCAGATATATTTATCTGAAATAGTTTTATTTATCTCAGAAGTATTATAGATAACATTCTCTGCCTCCAACTCTTTCAAACACCCTGCCTGTCAGTCAGTCTGTTTTTATTTGCACCAAAGAGATGCTAAAAGCTAAAATAAGAAAATCATATAAAACTCCAAAGATTTGATTTTTTAATTTTTATGTTCACCATTCCTGACCCCAATTTCTCTTCTCAACATTGCTTTTCCTTGAAACCCACATCCTGATTAGGATGCATCCTGCTCTTATTATACTCCATCTCTTTATAGGGTGGGCATAAGGGGGAGGTCTTTGTAAGCAGGACAATGGTCTTACAAGTCCACACAGATCCCTTGAAGGATGCAAGTGGACTGTGCTGCCAGTGCTGCCTGGAGACCTTGTGAGACGTTGAGGCCATGGGCTGTCCCTCCTGCTGCAGTTTGTTGCCCAGTGACCAGAGAAGATCCACTGGGGCCATCCTGTGGTTATTCCTCTCTCCGCAAAATAACAATATAATTTCCATTTAGTAAACAGGGGAAATTAAGAAACCAGTTCCTGCCATGAATGGTTAAGGAAAATAGGGCCAGTTTATCAAAATGTACCTTGAGCTACTTAATGCCTTGAACCTTTTCCCTGTTAGCCATATTTCTCTCTTTACCTCCTACAGTGTGTGCCAGTGATTTTAACAGTGCCAGTTTAACACTAAAACAATCAAATGGGTTTCTTGAGAGCATGCAAATTTATTGCTTCAATGTACAAGCATATGCAGAAAAAGCCTGCTCTTTCTCAACACACTTGAATAATTCTCATTAATGTCAATGATTAATGTCAATGGCAGTTGTAAATGTATATCAAGGAGTGAATAAAATGCATTTGAAAACCCTTTAACAGACCATTCATCTAAGCCCTGTTTTTTATATGTATTATAACATGATGAAATTTGCTCTTGTTCTTTTCAATAAGTTGAAGCAATCTGCGTCAGTATTCATTTCTTTAAATGTCATGATTGTGCATTTCTTGCATTCAAAGAATTAATCAGAAATGTAGATGTAGCCAAAAGTATGTGCTATTCCAGGCCAAATGGTGTAGGAAGAGTGAATTACTGATGGTATTTTCATTGCTGTGGTTGTGGTCATGACTTTTTCAAAAACTGCAGTTAAAAATTGACAATGCATCATCATAATCCTTTTTTCATACAGGAAACACCCACTTAAAATAGTTTTCTTTTTTCTGAATTCCCGTAGGCAGATAATTTTCACAATTGAGTTGCATAGAAACCCTTCATTCATAAAGGATAACATCTGAGATATATCGATGAAACATTCATGACCTCTGCTTTTCTAAGCAGCAGGCAGTGACTTTGAAACTGCCCAATAATTTTCTTAGAAAAAGATTAAAAAAAAAAAGAAACAAAAACAGCACCTGCATGGAAGCGTGTGTCTGTGTGTGAGTGTGTGTGAGTGCATGAGTCTACACATTATTTTTAATGAGAAGTCAGGCAGTGATGGTCAGAAATCCTTGAGAGCAGAGGCCATGTCAGCTCATTCAGCAGTGTCATCTTGATGCCCACAACTGGTCTTGGCATGGAGTAAACTCCTAGCAATATCTGGAAATATATCCACCAGTGACATTCTGGAACCCTCCAGGCTCTATACATAGACAGTGTCAGCCTGTTCGTAAATTCACCACAGTTTGTAAGTTTAGAGTCAAAGTGTTGTCTTTTAAAGTCTGATTTTCCAAGAATATTCTAACAGTCGAAACAAATGAGTGAATGTTCACTTTATAGATTTTATGTTGTTTATGTTTTTGCTCATTAGAGTTAATATTGTAGAAAAATGAATGATGACAGAACTTCTTGTTTTGACAGTATTCGGTCATTTGGTTAAAGGCAGAAAAAAGAATTGGAGTAGAAAATGTTTTAATATCCAGATAATATTTTGCAATTTATTTTAAACAGAACTTATAAAAGTATCATCAACTTTTACATAATTTCATGTAAAATGAACATGGAGGTTACTTACAATGTCACTGTTTATCAATTAAAGTTCATGGCAATATAGTTCGAGATATCAGCTACCTGATATCTCTCCGTGATATCTTTGGTCTTTTCTAGTGGGAAAAATCTATTAGAGACTCTACTTATGACAGAAAAATAGCAGTAATATCCACTGACTAGAGAGATCATATAAGGATTTAGAAATCCAGTTATTTTAAATTCTACCTTAGTTCCAACATATTCAGATATTCCTGTTTCTACTTTAGAAACATGCTTTATGAGATCTTGACATTTTATAATCACAGAAGTTTCCTTAAGTACTTGCACAAAACTTTTAATTCAGTTTGGGAGAAAGAATATACAGATTTACTTTATTATTGTGAAAGTCAGAATATAGCAAAACAGCAATTTAAGAAGAAGAAACATACATTACATATGTATAGTATTCTATTTCTCTGGCTCTTTTTTTTTTTAAGTAGATTCAAATTAGCATGGAAGATATGCAACTTAATTCCCTTTTTATTACCTTAAATATAAAGAATCATAATACAGGAGGAGATTAGATGAACATTTTCTATAAATTACATAGGGTTAGAAAATGCTTCTTATAAACAGATTTGGGAATTTAAATGCCTGAATATTTCTTTTAGTAAATGCACATTTTCCTAAAAACACAGTGATAAGATTTAGGTCACATGCAAGGTTGTTTTAAATACAGGCGAGAAGAGAAAAACTGTCTAATTTGGAAATTAAGATTTTTTTGCCTCTTTCCAGTTACTTGTGTTGACTGAGTCAGTTTTATGCAGACTAAGCTAAGATTTAGGAAAAAGTAAGACATGTTACCATATGAACTTTCAGTCACCATGCAGAACTGAAAAGTCCAACAATTTTTGCAGTGGTTCAGAATATTTCTGAAAGAGCAGGAAGTGACAGTCAACTGAGAAATGTGGGAAAAAGTATTCTAATTATGAGTATATTGGGCTCTGAGAAGCTATAAATCCATTTTTTAAGTTCATTTCTTCCTATATTAGTGACTAAAATAAACTTCAACTTTTAGTCTATATATTACATTCAGTACTTATGTCTTTCAGAAATATTTTTTAAGCACCTACTCTGAACCTGGTACAGTTATGCCCATTGGTCAAATAGCAATAAAAATATGGAAATAGATTTATCTTAATATGATGTTAGGCAACGAGAAGGACTATGAATAAAAATAAAGAATGAAAGGACATAAAGAATGGCAGTATATAATTTTATATTTGATGGTCAGGAAAGATTTCTCTGAGCAGAGAATTTTGAACAAAAACACGAATGAGGTGATGAATAAAGTAAGGGTGTGAATCGTGTATATCTGGAAGATTAATGTTCTAGAGAGAAGGAACCAGGACTGCAAACAACTCAAGGCATGAGTTTGCTTGGTGTGTTGAACAGCAAGATGGCCAGAATGGACATGAGGAAGGGGGAAAGTCAGAGGTCTGAGGTGTAGCCAGATTTGCATCATGTAGAGCCTTCTAGGTGTTGTGAAGCTTTAGAACTCTGTTCTAAGTATGATCACTCTGGCTGCAAAGTCAGCAATCCTATAGAGATGGAAAAGTGGAATCACAGACTCTATTTAGGCAACTAAAAAAGATCTTAGTTGGAGATGTTAGTGGACTGTGCTGGGGGGATAATGGTGGACTTGGTAAAAAGTAGTTGGATTTGTTGGTAGACTGGGTGTGGGTTAGAATGGCATTGAAGATAGCCTGAGAATTTCAGCTGAATATTTTCAAGCTGAATATTTTCAGATATTGTTATTCTTGAGTAAATACATTTTATTAGGCTTTAAAAATATATAATAGAATAGGTTTGTTTGCTCTGAAAGTCTAAGTTTGGTAGACATCTCCTAGTTGTCTCCTAGTTGTCTCTGCCATTCTTGTATCTTTGCCCTGTGGCTCACTCTTTCATGGAAACCTGGCCTTCTCTTAAATTAACTTTAATAGGCATCCAAATGAATCTTTATCTCCTAGCTGCACTCATGAAATCCAATTCACAGGTCACATTTCTTTATTGCTGACTTTTCATTCGTTCTTTATTCTTTAGTTAATTCATTCGACAAATATTTACTCATTCTTTTAACAAATATTTATTGTGTATCTACTGTGTGCTAGGTGTATAGGACTATATAAAACAGCTGAAATCTTACCCTCAGGGGACTTACGTTAAATGGAAAGAGAGATCAAATAAATAGATGAGTGAACATGTAGTTTATCATATGTTGGTAAGCACAATGGAGAAGACTAAGGCAGAAATGGGGAGAAGCTACACTGAGTTAGAGGGAAAAGAAGGGAGTATTACAGTTTAAACCAGATGTCAAAGAAGGCCTCTGTGAAAAGATGACATCAGTGGAAAAACTTGAAGCAGGTAAGGAAACAAACCGTGTATGTATGTGGAAGGAGTTCACTCCAAGGAAAGGAAATACCGTGTGCAAAGGCACAAAGCTGGGAATGTGCCTGAAGAGTTCTTGGTATTGCTAGGAGACCAGTGAGGTGAGTGAAGCAGCTTAAACAAGAGGGAGAGGAGTAGTAGTAGATGGTGCAAGAAGGGCAAATGGGGGTGGATAGGGGCAGATATTTGTATGTTTGAATGAGAAAAGATGGATTTGGAAATTTTTGAGTAGGAAAATGACATGTTCTTGTATTTTAATGAAATCACTCTATTGCTATGTTTAGAATGAAAATAAGATATGGGGCAGATGTAGAAGAAGGAAGGCAGTTGGGAGGCTCTGTCAATTTGTTGTTATTGATTGCACAAGCACAGTGCTCCACAGATGTTCCAAGATTTGCTTGCTGTCCTTAATAGTCATTCTTCACTATTGAATGATTTATCCCATATACATGGAAGGTATTTGTTAGTTTTTCACCACTTTCGGTTTGCACATATGTTTTAAATTATCTCTCTCTTCCTTTCTTTTGAGAATGTAAGCCTGCACTTAGTAGAATTTTAAATCTGAATTTTTTTTGCTTCATTAAAAATTATCAAAGATAGGACAAATAATTCTTGCAAAACATCTCAAGACTAAGCCAGGCACAGTAAGTATTCTACAAATAAAGGCCAATATACAAATCCACAAGGATTCTAAAATTATCTAGTGCTAATGCCATCTCTAGGAAGTGGGCAGATTGACCTGCTTTTTTGGTGGAACAAAGTTAATATAATTTGGCTGTTATCTAGGAAAATATATGTTGAAAATTTAAGTAGAGCAGACCCTATCCACATTTTCATTAATCTGCAACTATGTAATTATATTCATATATGTTTTTTACAGATATATTTACTTTGAGGTGTGCTTGCTGTGCCCAAATTATAGCTAGCTGGTTTTAAAAATTTAACTATGGATGGTAGCTCTCTCTAATCCCATAATAGTAGCCATATTTCCCAAGGCTCATTTTACCTCGTGTTCCTGTGTGTCTGACTAAAGGTTTTATGTCAAGCTTTCATACTAAAGTGCAGAGAAAGCTAAAAACATAACAGTGGGCAATTCTTTAGCTTACTCTCAAAGGACTGTTTATCTGAAGTCAGAAGAATAGAAATACATTTGTAAGCAATTTTTGGGCTATAATTTTTGCAAGAAAAAGCAAACTATAACATCTAGTATAGAAAGAAGGGTCAAAAATATAACATGAACCAAAAAAAAAAAAAAGTAAGTAAAGAAACTGCCAAAAGATATAGTCTAATTTTTCTGTCCACTAGGTAATATAAGAAATATTTCATGTGTGCTCAGAAATTATCAGACTTTCCTTGCAGAGACCATATGACTCCATTGTTTCAAGGAATCCAGCCTAACTTTCAGAGTGTTGCTGACAAGCCCATGGACTCCTTAAGGTTGAGTGCTTCTAAGCTGCAGTGGACTTAGCACTACCCTCCTTGGGCATTAGGGGAGCTGCCCCTTGTGTTTGCTCTCCTAGGGGAGACCTCTGTTTGTCCCTGTCTGAATCACTGAGCAGCTACCATCCTGGTCCGATGAGAACAGATCTTCTCAGCACAAGGAGAGAGAGTGGAAGAATGGCATCTCGTGAAAAATAAAGGGAGATAATTAAAAAATCTCGGGAAACAAAGTTTTGCTGGATGTTAATGAAAAGATATATATGGGTAATGGATTCTGATATTTAGGTTACATGCATGGAATGAGAATAATATTAAGCCAGCTTTCAGTTCTTACTGGATTCAGTTTCTCATTTAGGTTATCTAATAATATTTTCAAAATGGAGATATACTTTAAAATATAAAAGTATAAAAATCTGATATAGAAGTTCTGGCAAATGAAAAGTATGTGACGTACAAATTTAATTCTCTCCTAATCCTCATAACTTTATTCCTGAGAAACAACCTTTGCTAATATATGTATATTTGCAAATATCTTACCAAATCATTTAATTTATAAACATACCATATATTACATATATTAAACTATAAACTAACAGTTTACCAAACACCACATCAAGAATATCTTTCCAAGTCCATTTCTTATTTATTGGCTACAAAGATATCCATCATATAAAAACACTATAAATCATTTTTAACCCACCCATTGCTGGTGTTGGAAAGTTGCTACACGTGTGTCTTTATGTAAACAATATTGCAGTGTATGTGTGTGTATTTACATTTGCCCTTGTGTGTGATTTCACTTCAGATTAAATTCAGAGAACACACATATTGTAATTTGAAAATATGTTCTCATATTGTCCTTTAGAAAATATAACACTAATTTACAGTCTTACCAGAAGATAGTTTATGAGAGTGCCCTTTTTTTCTACATCAAAGCCAACATTGGAATTTATTATTTACTGGATTTGTAAAGATTAAAAAGATTGATATTTCATTGCTATTTTAATATAGTCAATTAATGTGATTAGACACTTTTTTATTGTCTATTGGTCATTGTATATATCGTTGACTTATCCATTCACACATTTTGCCCATTTTTTTGAATAGTCTTCATTTTATATCTCACTCTTCAGAAATTAAATTTTTTTATTTAGTTGATTCATCTTTTTTTTTTTTTTAAATTTATGGCATTTCAGAATATTTTGGAGGGCTTTCTCTGCCCCAAGTTTATACATGAAAATCTATCTCTGGAGTTCTTGTGGCTCTATTTTTACACTTATAACCATACACTATTTATAAATTATTCTTGTCTGGGCTTTAATTCTAAATCCCAAAGAGAACTCTAGCAATTATACTAGACTTGTGGCTAAACTTCTATTTCCATATCTAGTTTGAATTACATAATTTAAAATACAATGACAGGGTTTTTTTTTTCCTCCTAAAATAATACCTAGGTATCAAACATCATTGAGGATTATCAAGCTCACTCAAAACATACCCACAGAACAAGAGAACCTAAGAAAGTTCTTTGCTCCCAAATATCTTTTCCATCAGCTAGTAGGAGTCTAATGCACCATTTATTTCTATCTAGAAAAGCAAACACTGTTGGGAGAGGTTAACTTTAGCCAGTCCATGGAAGAAGTTATTTCCCATTCATGACTTACTACCCTACTGCATGAATACAAGCTCAGAATCATTCTTAAGTTACTGCTGTGGGTGAACAACAGACCAGTCTGCCCTTACAGTGAACAAGTATATTAATCCTTTTTATATGTTTTTTAAATATTATATTCATTGATGAACTTATCAGACCTATTCCTAAGACATGATTTGTGATAGAAAGCAAGGAAAAGAAAAGATTACATAAAGGAAGGCTATATAAGTGTTCAAAAGAAGGCTTTTTAATTTTTTTGCAAATAATTTTGCCAGGAATTACATCTTGTTTAGGGAGTACCAAAGACTGCCATTTTTATTCTAGGAAATCTGCTAGAAGAAAAGTATTCCCACTATCTCTGATAGCCAAGCTTATGTATCATTAAAGAAGGAGAGAAAAATAAGGTAGGGGGAAGGGCAGGGAGGGAAATATGGAGAACCATGGGAAATATGAAACTGTGCAATCACATGAAAAAGCAGAAATCAAATGGAAAAGAAAGTTCTCTCTAGTGCTTGATAAGAAAAAGTACTGATAAAAATAAAATATTTTTTTTAATTGAAAGTCCTGTATTCATGTCTTTAAAATATTTCTAATTAGTATTATTCCGGACCACCTTTTATACTAGAAAACCAAGCCAAAATTACTAATATTTCAATATAACTTCTTAGAATTTTATATAACTATTAATATTATTGTCATAATAATCTACTAAAGAAGGTATAACCATTATTACATCCACTTTATAAAAGATACATATATCTACACATATACATATACATATATGTATATACACATATGTGTATATGCACACATCTATCTGTCATCTATCATCTAAGAAGTGGTAAGCTTCATATCATAGCATCATAATAGAAACAAAATGGAAACCTACATATTATCATTTTGAGAATAGAATGAAGACTATCAACTCATTGAATTGCTGCTATAAAGAGAAAGAAAAGCTCAAGGAGGCTAGAGTTAGTGTTATTAGCCATTCAGATTGGCACATCAGTAGTATTGATTTTCATCCTGGATTTTTACCCTTTATATCAACAGAGAAAACCTTTCAGAGAATAACCCACTTTGTGGACACCAGGCTAGTGCCTGGAGAAGCTTATTCCCAACCTAAGAACAGTGGGATCTGATTAAGCACAAAGTTTAAATGCAGCCATTCTTGCCCATCCCACTCTTCTGAGTCATCTCCCATCTGTGGTTTCTGGGCCCATCCTTGCAAAATAATGTTCAGTGCTAAATAGTCCTTGAATGGGTGGGAGAGGAGCAAAGCACAACCGTTTCCTGTGGTTAGTACATTCTCATCAATGATTTCTTTGATATTGAGACTAAAAGAGCAAAGAGGAAATTTGCTGTCCTTGAAAATTTCATGCTCAGAGAGAAAAAAAAAACTACCCTTTCATGTCCCAATATATAGATTTATCATTGATTAGGTCTCCTTCCTCCCTCCTCCCTCCCTCGATTCTTTCCTCCCTCTCTTTCTGACTCCTTCATCTACATGGTTCACACCAGTAAGTAATTGTAAATTAACATATATTAATATTTATCTTATTGTGTTTCAGATTCACCTTCAATATTCACTTTATTGTGTTATTTTTTATATTTATTATCTATGGTGAAATATGTACAATAAAATATATATGTAAGAAAGAGAAGAAGAACTTTATAATGGTCAAGGACAGTTTATGGGGCTCAATCAATATAAAAGCAAAAACTAATTTTATGTAGGAAAGGTACTGTTTTTATCTTTTTAGGAATTTAATGTACAAAGAATTATAAACAGTAGCATTCAGCACCTAGAATTAATAATGGTTAACATTTCTTCATATTCATTTCTATATTTTGCAAGTTCAATGAGGTCATTATTATATATTATGAATACTACAGATGTGACTAAACTCACCTTTTCCAATATCTACATTCCTTCCAACCCCAGAAGCAACCAGTACCATACATTTAGTATTTATTGTTTCATTCCATTTTATACACACATATATATCCATGAATAATCTAAGAGTATTATTTTGGTGCACATTTAATTGCCACAAATTAAAATGTATAGATCATTCTACATCTTGCAGCATTGTTTTTGAGACATATCTACATTCTCTCTGCTTTATAATGTTTCACCTGAGATTATGCCCTATTATATGAATGTGTTTATCTATTCCTTTACTATAGATGCTTAGGTTGTTCCCTTAATCTGCTATTAAAAAAATGCTTCTTTGTATATCTCTTTGTATACATGTATTCTATTAAGTATGCACTTAGAAGTGCAATTGTTGGATTGAGCTATATGATAAATGCATACTTAAATTCACTAGTGATTGTCAAATTGTCCTCCAAGTGACTATCTATTTATGCTTCTGCTATCTGCATCTGAGAAGACTATTCTTTTTCCAAATCTTCTTAATACTTGACATTATTAGACATATCAATTTTTATCAATTTGGTAAATTAAGTGGAATGTGATTATATTAATAATTTCTCAACAGTGAGGTTGGATAACATTTCATAACTCATGGGCTGTTCTGATTTTTATTTTTCATCTCTTCCCTGTGGTTAGTGTGTCCATACTCCAGTAATTTCTTTGATATTGAGACTCAAAGTGCAAGGAGAAAATTCTGCTACCCTCTTTTTTGAATGACTTTTTCTTATTGCTTTGTGGAAGAAATTCTTTACAAATTCTGGAATCTAGAGGAGTTAAGAATAACTCAGTGTTTTGGGCCTGGGAAACTAGAATGGAGTTGCTATTTACTGGAATGGATGAGGTTTCTTTTCCTCTTTAAGTACATTAGTTTATTAGGATGAAATTTTTTAAAGGAGAAAACTATTTCAAGTAGATTTTTAAAGTCTTCTGTACGGTAATGCAAAAGCAAAAGTAATACAGTTTCTATTTCCTCTTTCTCAACCAAGGAAGAAGCTAATTCCATTTGACCAGACACTTGTCAGTCACATCATTGATGAAGAGGGGTTCAACTAACACAGTCACCTCCACCTCTGTTCTAGGGCTTTCTTTCTCCCATTGGTCTCAGGCCAGTTTTATGGGAGAATGTGACGTTCTACAGCTATGAATCTAATAACAATAAAAATAACAATTAAAAATTAAAAATATCAACATTACTTTTAAAGGATATCACACATTGCCTGATCATCTATTGAAAGAGCAAGCTGTGTCTGAAGAATCTTTCTCAGATGATTCAATAGCTTTCAGATGGCATATAATATAGATCAGATTGCAAATGTCACCAGCAAGTCTAAATGTGTCAACTCTGAACTGAAGACTTAGATACTAATCCTTTGGCTGTTATACTGTTGTAATCCTGTTGTGTCAGTCACTTGTATTTTCACCTTGCTTACAGTGAACTTGGATGTCTAGAAGTGATTTTAATATAATCAAATTTATTATTTTTCCATAGAGTATGTGCTTTTTAAATCCTATTTAAGATATGCTTTTCCACCTGAGTTCTTATAAATAGTATATTTTATTCTAAATAGATTTAAAGTTTGTCATTTACATTTATTTTTAAGTTTGTTTGTTGAAAAGTAAATATAAATATAAAATAAACTTTATTTTATAAAGGAAGTATCTACTTTCTTCAAATTAAGTGTGATGATAGCTGTCAGTTTTTGTAGATGTTCTTTATTAAGTTGAGGAAGTTCTCTTATGCTCTTTGTTATCGATAGTTTTATCATGAATGGGTATTAGATTTTGTTCAGTATTTTTTATGTGTCTAGTAATAGGATCACATGATTTTTCTTCTCTAGCCAATTGATTTGATGGATTATATTAATTGATTTTTGAAAGATGACCTAGCCTTGCATACTTGGGATAAATCTCACATGGTCATAAATTTTTTCACACTGTTTGATTTAATTTGGTAATATTTTGTTGAGGATTTTTGCATTTATGTTTATGAAAGATATTGGTTTGTAGGTTTCCTTTCTTGTAATGTCTTTGTTTTTGAAATTAGGGTAATGCTGGCCTTGTAGAATGAGATAGAAAGTAGTATCTCTGCTTCCATTTTCTGGAAGAGACTGCAGAGAATTGGTATCATTTCTTTTCTAAATATTTGGTAAGATTTTATTTTCACACTTTTTTTCCCCTCAATCTTCCATTTGTGGAATCATTTTTATTCTTCCTCATATCTTTTAGTAGTCTTTTTAGTGCATATTTGAGTCTAGAAATCCTTCTGTCTAAAATTGCTTCATTTTATCTTCATATTTGTTTGCTGAGATTTTAGGTTGATAAACATATTTCCTTGGCACTTTGGCAGTATCATTCTTCTATTGTCATTCCATTTCTGTTTTTGATGGTGGGTATTCTGTTATCCATTTTGATTGGGCCTGTGTTCATTATGATGGGTCTGGTCCCCAGGTACACATTTCTGAGTAATGTTTTTTTCCCCCACAGAAAGAATGTTAAAATTTTTTGCTAGTAATTTTTATGTCTAGGTGGAATTTTTTTTTTAAATCATCCTTTGAATTCAGAAAACATTTTAGTCTAAAAAGTTTTATTTTCTATTATTAAAACTTTATGTCCTTTAAGTATCTATATATTTTCTCCCATTTTTACTATTCTTTCCTTCTGAAAATTCTGTTTCTTACCTTCTTTCTTACACTTTACATCGCGTTATAACTTTCTGCTACTTTTGAAATACAATTTATTTCATTACAGTAATTTATTCTTTAACATCTCTACAGTTTGTTATTGATTGTTTTATTTCAAAGACTATTTTACATATTATTCCTCCTTGATTAGTTTTTGTATCTAACTTTCTTTCATAACATCCTCTTTTTATGAATTCCATTTTTGCCCTTTTGAAACATACTTACTTAAAACATCCCTTTAAGATTGTTCTGTATTCTAGTTCTTTGATTGTAAATTCCCTAGTTTATTGAAGCTATCTCTAGTTTGTGTTCTTAAGGTGTATTTTTCTTCTGTAGGTGTATTTTGGAGATCTCATTTCTTCTTTAGTTAACCCTCTACATTTTATCAGATCTGAAACAATATTTAGATTTTGGATTTGCTTCTCATTTTGAGTTATATAACTAAAGTGTAGGGCCAATTCAGTCCCTCCACATGTCCTCCATTGATAAATGCATGTGCTTTTGGTTTTTATTTGGTATAGGTAGGGTATTCTCTTTTCTACACATGTCCTGGATAAGCAGTTTGTTTCAAGCTGCTGGAATGTGGCTGCTGAAAGGAAAATTTCAAGTCACCATGCACTTAAGTAATAGACTTTTTCTGGGCCCAAGCTTTATATAGGGAGCTCAATGCTTTTTCTCTGACTCTAGTAATAAGACTTCCTGAATCTACTCTCTTCTAAGATTGGCTTAAAACTTTAGCCCCTAGGTCATATTTCTAATCCCCTTTCCCATGGTTCCCATAGCTTTAATTCCTGCTGGGTTTCTGGTACACAGATATTTTCCTACTTTGCCTTTAAGCTTGGCTATATATATTTCTCAAACAGCCTTAATCGAGAAGACATGAATATACCTATGTTCACTCAACATCATCTTGATTGAAAGTCCCAGAAACTATTCTTTTTACATGGGTAGGGGACTATTTAAGTGAAGCTTAAGTGCCTAATTGGCCACTATTGAAGTTTTTAGCCATCCTTTGGAGTGAATGTCTTTATGATTTTAGTTGTAGCTATTCTTTTTATAATTAATGTCTCTGGGCTCAGCCCTGCAGTTAAAAAAGGAAGTTTTCTTTAGTTGCTCTTGTCAGTTTTCCAGCTTGGTAAAATAGAATATTGAAACATTGTTTTTCTACATGCTTCTTGATCTTTTAAAGGGGACTTCTGGACAAGTACAGGCATTCTCACTAATCACTTAATCTTCTGTGCTTTAAGTTTTTCTGAAACTGTTAGGCATATCAAGAGCAAATCTAAATAACTAGATAATTTAAGAGCAACATCCTTTGTCAAAAAATTACTTTTTTATTTTTATGAAATTTTATTATGAACTAACACTCCTCCTCAGTATCAAAGTTTCTTCTATACAAGTCAACTAAAAGATAAAGTACCTGATTTCATAAAAGTTGCATGTTATTTCTTTCTAGCTGTGTAGCATAAAACCACAAACCAGTGGCAATGCACATTTATGACTGTCATAGCTTCTCTAGTCAGGAATTGGGGCATGTTATAAGTGGTTTCTCTGATTTGTGCCTCACTGGATCGTGACCAGGATTTTGGATGAGATTGTTTTCTCATCTGAGGTTCTGTGAGGGAAAGATATGCTTCCAACCTTACTCTGGTTGTTGGCAGAACTCAGTGTTTTTGCTGTTGTAGGACTGAGGGATTGGGTTTCTTGCTGGCTGTGGGCTGTGGGCCACTCTCAGCTCTGAGGGGCCATAGTTAGCTTTTCACTACTTAAGCCTCCCTAGCATGGTTACTTGCTACTTCATAGCCCACAAAGGTGAGGGCAAGCAACTCCAGCATAATGGATGCTGCAATCTGTGTGAGGGAATCACATCATTAGGCACACCCTATCACGGTGTACATGTACCGTGGCTGGTATCTTCAAATATGTTTTTGGAGGGGACTCAATAGGGTCAGGATAACTAGGATGGGTGTTAGGATGTCTTAGTACGAGCTCTCATTTGGAGCTGAGTAACTGTGTGTGAGGAGGGTATGGGAACAAGTTGCTCATGGATTTTGAAGATTGGGAGAAATGGCTGTTGGGTTATCGTGTGAATGATCTGACTGGGTCTCTTGACTGTTGCCTGATGAAATCCTCTGAAAGCCAGCAAGTGATGCAGAGTATCAGGATAGGTAAGGTGTTTACTGGGCTTTTCCTTCAAAAGTCTTTGGCTGGGATCCCAGGGTTTTACTTTATTGAACCACTAAGGAAAAGAAGCTTTCTCCTGGTATCTGGGGCTGTGTCTTTGATTGTTGGGGGCAGGATCCTACAGCTGGCCTGTGCTTAGTCTGGGCTTTCTCCAAGTCACACTTCAACCACTCAAGGGAATCATATATGACAAGGGTCTTCATAGACTTCCACCCTCTTCTCTGTCTACAGATATTGAACCAGTTGCACTGCAGCAAACCCCAGGCTGTGACACACAGCTGCCCCGGGAACCACCCCAGGTGAGTTCCTGTGTCCTTGGTAGGCACTGGGTGAAAGTTTGCTGCACAAGCTCCAGGCCACAAGGGACATACCCTTACAGATGGGTGTCAGTGTGACTGCAACTTCTGGGCAGCCTCAAGTAATTTTTTTTTTTTTAATTTAAAAAAGTGGTAAAATACACGTAGCATAAAACGGACCATCTTAATCATTTTCAATGTACAGTTCAGTGATATTATGTATGTTTACATTGATGTACAGTCATCTCTACCACCCATTTCTAAAACTTTTCATCTGGTAAAACTGAAACACTAACTCTCCTCCTTCCATTCTTTTGCAACCACCTTTCTACTATACATAGAATATGACTATGCCGGGGACATCATATAAGTGAGATCATTTAGTATTTGTCCTTTTGTGATTGCTTTATTTCCCTTTGTGTAGTGTCATCAAGTTCCATGCATTTTGTTGTAGCATGTGTCAGAATTTTTTTCTTTTAACAAAATTTTTTTCAATTACAATTGATATATAATATTATATTAATTTCCGGTATATAACATAGTTATTAGATATTTATATAACTTATGAAGTAAATACCCTAGTAAATCTAGTAACCATATGACACCGTATATAGTTATAATATTATAAACAATTACTTTTTAATTCTTACCTTGTAGAGTAGAAGCATAAGTCAAAATATACCCTCATAACTGATTAATGTTGATTCTAAATTTTATTCATTTCTTGACTCATTCTTTCATCCAAAGTATACTAAACACTTACTGTATGCTAGGTATTGCAATGGATACTGGGATACAACAATGAACACTGAGAACATGTCCAATGCTTTTATGAAGTATATACTATCTAATGAAGGGATAGCAACCTACGGCCAAAAGGCCAGTGGAGCACAGCCATACTCATTTGTTTACTTATTGTCTGTGGATACTTTCTCACTACAAGGGCAAAGCTGAATAGTTGAAACAGACAGTGTATTCAGCAAAGCCTAAAATGTTTACTCTCTTGTCTTCTGTAGAAAAGGTCTAACCTTAGACAAATAAAAAACTTCAATTAAGTAGAGTCTGAGAAAGAAGACTAAAGGGTCTCAGCATAAACATGGGAGGTATGTCTTGTCGGAGGGGCAAAGCAATGGCATTTGGTCTAATAGACATTTAAGAACAAGTAAAAATAACTCACAAGTTTGGAGAGAGAAGAAGAAAAGTTTCACTACAGCATTTGAGGCAAGGAGTCAGCATATAGAAAGGGTAAGCTTAGCATAATACAAGAGCACAAAAGAGAATCCCGTGTCTAAAGCAGAATAAGTTAGAGTGGCACAAAATTAGGCTGAAAAGTTAGGCAAGGGCCAACCGCACAATGGCTATTAGATTTTATTAATGTCTTAGACTTTTTTCTTAGGAGCAATGAGAAGCTATTTAAGTCTTTGAAGCAAAAAGGGACACTTCAAAGCCTATTGTAATTTTTGACATGACCTGGACTTGGGTAATAAGCAAGAAAATGGCATAGTAGCTAGATTTAATTCGATGTGGGTGTTTTGGGAAATGAAGAAATCACTATGACTCCCAGGTTTCCACTTCAGAAACTGTCATTTACTAAGACAGTGGACAGAGGGAGAGGGTAGGATTGGGTGAGAGAACTTATGAGTTAAATTTGAGGGGTATGTTGAGTTTGAGATGTCTGTTGAATCAGTAGGTGGTTATGCTGGCTGGAGCGAAGAAGAGACACTTATGAGTATAAAAGTAGTAATTTTAAGCCAGTTATTTTTTTTCTCCTCAGAATGAATGAAAACAACAGAAAAGACCTGATAGTATATTTTTGACAACATCAGCAGGGTGTATGAGAAGGTGTCTGTGTGGTTGGTTGCCTGTGGGACTGTGATAGTAAAGAGCCCTTGTATGGAAACTTTCTTTGTTGCAGGCTTGTAGTACCATTCTGTGTTTTTGATCAGGGAAACACCTACTCATCTTTATGTTTATTTCTATGGGCTACATAGGCAATAAAAAAAATTGCACAGGAGTGGGTATAGGCATTATGTGACCCCTGTGTGTTTGCAGAAATGCCCAAAGGTGTAACCTGTCTCCAGCCTACAAACTTGAAATGTTTTAGCTAGACCTTTCAAATTGAGTAGAATAGTATGTATTAAAAATGTGATCAAAATATAATTTATGATAGAAACTAGTAAAAATAGTCTCTATATAAGACTTTAGTGGTGATAAAACTTTGCTGTCTAGTTAATGTCCTTCCAGCTGCAATTTTAAAACCATGCCTCTGCTGGGTGGAATAGTTTGTGGGTCAATATACTTACCTACTTCCAATCTTCA
Organism: Macroglossus sobrinus; assembly: GCA_004027375.1. Classification (NCBI taxonomy): domain Eukaryota; kingdom Metazoa; phylum Chordata; class Mammalia; order Chiroptera; family Pteropodidae; genus Macroglossus; species Macroglossus sobrinus. Next base: position 1,379,474 of record PVKZ01000086.1, read on the forward strand.
GTCCCAGCAAAACAATAGCTTATCATTTTGTCAAAAGATATAAATTCTGGGATCATAGAATATATTTCTAATAATAGAAAATGTTAACCTATATACGCTTGTATACTTATCTTTAACTATACATTTACATCTCTAGTTATAAAAAATTGCTGCCAAGTCCCCAGTGTTCAAGAGAATTATTGTATCATTAATATAACTTTTTGTTGTGTGATTTGCTCATCATTGTTTGTATAAATTATGGAAATTTATACAATAGCCCTGGGCATCAATCAAACACAAATCTAACAAGTAGAAAAATGTTTGTAGTCTAATTTTTCTGTATTTTGTTGAGCTTGTATTGTATGTATTGAAAACCACATTTGTACTCTGAGGACTATGAGGGATGTTTATAAATGATCTGAAAGCCCAAAAGTCCTTAATAAAGTTTTTTTTTTTTCCTAAATGGAAATATCTGCGCTGTTAGGGATAAAATGGTTTCCACATTAAGGGCCATTGATGGGAACATTAACTACCAAAATTAACATCTTAACCAGAGGCTAGCAGATAATTTAGGTTATTCTTTAACTAATGGCAAGGAAGTGACAAAATTCTGTTAAAGGAAAAAGAATGGGACATTTTAACTGCACTTTATATCAGTGGTCATCTGAACAAAAGTGCAGCCTGTACCTTTATAAATGACTTGCAAAATAGGATGAGATTTCTATGGTAAGTCTTGTTATTTGTGTAAATAGGATATCAGAATATAGTAATTTTGCTGTAAATTACAACATTTTAAAGATGCAACGTAAAAGTAACTGGTTATAATATATATGACATTTTTAATTTAAAAGACTAAAGAGCGTAAATCATAACGTAATCCATTAGAAAGAGCAGGCATGTGAAATACTGCTTCAAGCTTAACACTGATGGTTTAGAAGCTTAATCAAACTGAATTAACTTCCACAAATGTGACCCTAAGGTAGGTTGTTGATTATCATTCTCAATTAGTGAGTCCTCTGTTTTTCTCATGTTTAATGGTCAAATTTGGATACATACAGACAGGGACAGCTGTGGGTGATTCCTTTCCAAGCTACTCAATTCAATTCCTGCCAAGATTTCCCCAGTGTCAATTTCAATGTTAATTGTAATGTTAGTGTTTTCATAAGAGTGCTTGAAGATTAAGACTATTTTCCAAAGGAAGATTTAGATCCTGTTATTGAATGTCTTATGTTTGTTTGAATGAATCAGATATTTTTTTTCTTTAATTTACTCTATCATTTTAGAAAATAGACCCAAATTTTAGCTGTGGCACCCTCCTGGTAGCAGGGTAATAGGGAAAATTTTATTTTTGTGTGTATTTTGTAAATTTTTAAACTTACATTATGTTTATTTTTAAATTATTGTACTATTAAAGTGAGATATAAATGGTTAAAGTTTAAGATGGTACTAAAGGACTGATAATTAAAAATAGTAGTCCATATTCTACTTCTTTTCACTCTAAATTACTGTTTCCCAAAGGCCTGTATTTCTAACACTTCCAGCTGTTTATTTTATTTACAACCATATTTAAAATATGAAAATGTATTTATACTGCTATGTAAAAATTTTTAGTTGCAGCTGTTTTGTACTTATGGCAAAATATGAAAGATGAGCTTTTGGCATTGTTATCATGACCTTCCTCTCCATCCCCATCCTTTCACCTTCTCACACTTTCCCTCCCTCCAGCCTTCCTATATAGTTATGTCTTTGTTTGTTTGTTTTGTTTAGACCATTATACAGAGATTACACTATTAATTACATTATTATGACTCCTTGTATATTGGTCAATGCTCAGTCATGTAGTGTACCAGAATGTATTAGTTATTGTTTGCTTACACTTACCTCTACTTATCATTAATTAATCTCTAAACTCTGTTAGAACAGTAAAGTAACCCTCTCAAGAGGTCAAACACATCAGTTAAACTAAGTTTAAATTTTGTCTTGGAGAGATTTTTCTCAAGTGTTTCATTCTTTTGCTCCAATCTGTACTGGAATCTTCTTTGGTGGATTCTGAGGATCCTGTGAATTCCCTTTACTGTCCCTCCCCCCATATACATACACTTAAATTTTTTTTTTCTTCAGTAATGAGTCTTATTTTCTGAATCCTGTGACTTATTTTTATGTATTATGTTTCAGTAGAACATATTCTCTAGTAGCCTCATAAAAAATGGTTGCCCCACAGGTTAAATTTGTAGAGACCTCGGATGTCTTAAAATGCCTTTATTGCACCCTTTGCCTGATCATCTAACTAGATGTAAAATTCTAGACTGCCAGTCATTTCCTCTTGGAATTTTGTCATTATTACTTGTTTTTTAACTTCTAGATGAGAATTATATTTTGATTTCCAGTCTTTTATATATGACCTAATTTTTCTTACTGTAAACTGTTGTAGAATCCTGACTTTATTCTTCTTGTTTCTGAAAAATCAACACGGTGCGTCTTGTTGCTGGCAATTTCACTCATTGTTCTGTGCTTCTCTTGTATCACATTTATTCTAGAAATTGAGGTCTTTAGCGCTGCTAATGTTTTTTGTTTTATTTCTTTAATAATTTTCTCTGATTTTTTTTGTTTACTCTTTTGGACACATTTTATATGGATGTTTTGACCTCCTGTGAATTTCTTTACCTTACCTCCCATTTTTAACTTTAACTTTTCTGTTGACATTTTTTGTTCTAATTTTTGATATTACATATATAAGTTTCTAGATATTTTTCTTGTTTCCAAATTTTTTTGTAGTCTTTTCTTATATTTTAAATGCAATTTTTTATTGAGGTAACTGTAGATTTACATGCAGTTATAAGAAAGATAATATAGAGTTGTCATACAACTTGACTTGTTTCACTCAAATGGTAATCTTTTGTTGAACTATAATAAAATTTCACTATTATGATATTGACATTGATATAATCTACCCACTGAATTCAGACTTACCCAGTTTTACTTGTGCTTGTGTGGGTATGTGTTTAGTTCTGTATGATTTTTATCACATGTGCAGTCTTGTGTCTTCACCACCACAGTCAAGTTCTATCACCACAAGATGACTTGTGTTGCACTTTTATAACCAAATCTACCTCCTCCTACTCCCCTTACCACCATTTCTAAAATGTTGTCTTTTCGAGAATATTATATAACTACAATCATATAGTCAGTATCTTTTTGAGGCTGGCTTTTTTCATTAAGTATAATGTCTTTGAGATTCATCCAAATTGTTGCATGTATTAGTGGTTCATTTCTTTTATTGCCTAGTAGGATTCCATAGTGTGGATATACCACCATTTGCTTAACTGTTCACCTCTGAAACAGTATCTGGGCTGATTTCAGTTCTTGGCTATTACAAGTAGAGTTACCATGAAATTTCTAGTACAAGCTTCCATGTGGATATAAGTTTTCATTTCTTTATGACAAATACCCAAGTATATAATCGCTAGATCACATAATTGATTGTTAACTTGCCACACTGTTTCAGAGTGTTTTTACTATCTTACATTTGTACCAGTAATGTATGAGAGAACCATTTTTTTCTGCAATATTGCCAGAATTTGGTGATGCTACTATTTTTTTTTTTTACTTTAGCCATTTTATGTGTGTACTGCTATCTCATTGTGGTTTTCATTTTCATTTTCCTGATGACTAAGAAGTAGACCTTCCTTTCATAGATTATTTGCAATCTGTGTATCATCTTCATTAAAATGTCTGTATGTCTTTTGCTTATTTTCTAATTGGATCATTTTCTTACCATTGAGTTTTGGGAGTTCATTATATAATCTACTACTCATTTGTTGAATATGTGGTTTTTAAAAATTTTCTCCAAGTGTATCATTTATCCTTCATCTCCTTTGCGTGGGCTTTCAAAATGCAAATGATAAAGTTCAATTTATCAAATTTTTTTATGGATTATGATTTCAAGGTCCAGTCTAAGAAATTGCCTAGCTCTAGCTCTTAAAGAGTTTCTTTTATAATTTTTCTAAATGTTTTATGTTTTATTCTATGTCTGTAATCCATTTTGTGTTAGCTTTTGTGTGAAGTGTGAAGTTCAGGTCAAAGTTTATATTTTTGCCTATGGATGTCCAATTACCCCAGTGGCATTGGTGAAAAGGTAATCCCTCCTCCATTGAATGGCTATTCACTTTTGTAAAAACTGATTTAGGACTATTTCTTGGTTCTCTCTTTGGTTCCACTGACCTACATGTGTATCCTTCTGCCAATACTACATTGTCTTCTACAGCTATTGATAATTATAGAGTAAGCCTTAATGTTAAGTAGATATGTTGAATCTTTTATTATTGTCTTACAGGTCCTTGAAATCTGGAAAAAGAGCTCTATAGGATCTCATTAAAAATACTACATTAAGAATCTATTCTGTTTACAAGAATAGATTTAGGGTTGTAACTAACTGGCAGTGTGAATTTTGTTGGACTTATTAGTAAATAAAATAAAATGTCAAGAATGATGAGATACTTTTCATACACTCCTATTATGAATCAGGATTTATAGCTATAACCATTCTAACCACATTATAATTTTCCATATTTTCGCAGTAGTAAAATATGCATAAAATTTACCATCCTATTTTTAAGTGTGCAAGTAACTGACATTTAGTACATTCAGTTTTGTGTAACTATCACCACTATTTATTTCCAGCACTTTTTCATTATCCCAGACAGAAACTCTCTACTCATTCAACAATAATTTCTTGTCACACCCTCTAGTCCCTAGCGATTACTATTGTTCCTTCTGTCTATGAATTTGCCTACTCTAGATACCTCATATAAGTAGAATCATACAATATTTATCCTTTAGTGCTTGACTTATTTCACTTAGCATAATGTTTTTTAAGATTTAGCCATATTGAGCATCTATCAGAATTTTATTCCTTTTATCACCAAATAATATTCCATTGTATGTATATATCACATTTTGTTTATCCATTCATCTGTTGATGGACATTTGGATTATTTTCATCTTTTGGCTACTTATATAAAGTTTTTTAAATCGTTGTGGCAACACTACGACATAATTATCATCCCCTTTTAACCTCTTAAGTAGAGGTTAGATTAAACAGACTGCTAAAAGTCTTATAGACATCTAGTAGTTTTGAATTAGTTTGACTCACACCAAAGTGAGGCAAAACTTTAGATGTGTGATTTTTGCACATTAGGGACTGCCTTAGGAATGAAGAAAGAGGCTGAGGGCCCTCTGATTTTGACTCTCCAAACCCCCACCTTTAACCAGGGAAGCTCACTTTTATGTGAACCACATTTTGCTTAAGCAAAAGGTCGTGTATCTAAAATCAATCTGAAAAGAACTGCTTTAAATGAAAAATAGTTTTTATTTCTCAAATTTGAATTACCAACAATTTTTCTATTGATAGAAAATATGCTTTAAAGTTTGCAAGGTGATTGAATAACTTAGGACAAGAAAGGGATGTGGTTTTCTAATTAGTTGGGATCTCTGTAGGGAAAAATTATGAAATATACCCCTAAATATTACGGAGTCTCATATCTTGTGTATCTTTCTGTGTTATCACCACCTTTCATTGCCTTTGAGCTATCTTACAAGGGTATTTGTTAAAAGCAGATAATAATGCAAATAGTTTTTGTGGATAGAAATGCAAGTGAATCTCATCTTGTGGAATGCAATTGATTTTTATCCTGTAGAAGGACAGTTTTGCATATATTTATAAATGTGTTTCAGAAATTCTGATTGACCTATGTAAATGAGGTCAGCATTTTACTCATAGTAACATCTTACTGGATCCCTCATTAATCCTTTACAAGTCTTCATTTTATATTTGTATAAGTCATGATATTACTCTTTTTTTTTTTTTTAAATAATCTTTTAACAACATACCATCCGGGGATTTAGGTAACCAATACAAGGCCTGGAGATTCACTCTTTACCAAGCTTGAGAAAAATTCCGAAAATAAAGAAATAATATCCTAGGTGCCTAGAGAAGCTTATAAAAACACAGAATCATAGAATTCTATAGTTGCATGAACAGACTCTGGAGATCATGACTGACTTTCATTCTTTTCACATTGTAGAGGCTGCAACTGATGCTAGGCGGCTCTCCTAAAGTGCTCAATTATTCAACAAGGGCATTACAGACAGTTAATCTCAAGACTCTAATTACGTCTCTTAAATTTATAGTAGGACAACTCTCTCTTGAATTTCAGTTTTCCATGTTAGCAGAAGATATAGTACTTTTACAAATCTAAGCAGAGAATGTTTGGAATAGATCGATAATGACTTCTGCTGATAGAATAGTGTTTTCTGAATGGTATGAATGCATTGACCCAACACAAGCAACCATTTGCCTCCACTTCCATAAACTTTTACCATGAAATGATTGAAATAACTTCTTGACTTCATTTCTTTTATATAAGTTATTCACAATAGTTACTTTTATGATATATAAATAGCATCCTCAATATTTTAGACTAATAGTATGCTGAAGAAGGTATATTCTTTGTTGTTTAATATAAAATGTTAAAGCTTATTTTTTTTGTTTTTCTTTTAAGTAACAAGGAAGGATTTTAAAAATTAGCAGAGTTGAAATTGAACATATCAGCAACATGTCAGAAGACCTTAATCTGGAAAATTCACTTTCCAGATTAGTGAAAGAAACAAATATTTTTCTCAAAGAAGAAAACAAAGATCATAAATCTCATGTTTCAGATCATTTTCTTAATATACCCCAGATAGCATAAGTGGCATTTCACTACAAATAGAGATTTGTTATTATAATTTCATCATGAGTATTAGGCAGAACACAAATATTAAGAATAAAATAGTATGTTGTATGCTTCTAAATAATGTTTTTAAAGTGGTTTTACTTTCTGATATACAAAGTTATTTTTACACTTTTTAAAAACAATCTCTCTTCTGAGTGCTTATTCTGAGCTCTCTCTCTTCTTTGATGAAAGAATTTTCATCTTTGATGTAGAATTCATAGCAACATATGTTTGTTCCTATATTTACTCATTTATTTAACACCATTTATTGAACACCACTATGAACCAGGTCCTGAGGTAAGTATTATCTCTTGATTTTGTCTTGAGGGATGAAGAAAAGTTTTACAGGTGGGAATAGAAAGCCAGAAAGTTGCAACAGCATCTGCAAATCCATGGGGAGGAGAAATAATATGTCATTTTTAAAAGAAAAATGTTGATACTTAGAGCAAGAAGTCCTCATAAGTAGTTGGAATTGAGGCTGTAGAGAGAGGTGAAGAAATCCTGCTTTAAGCAGGTTACATCATTACAAGAAATCTGGTCATATTACTAGTTGAATTCCCTACGTCTCTTTTTTTTCTAACTGGGTTATATATTCCTAGAGCCCAAGATTACATAGTATATTCTTAATTATTTAAAGATTTTTATTCATTTCCTAGATGTAGTTAATAAAATACAATAATAACACTGTAATAAGTATTCTTGACTGTCTCAAAATACATTTTCTTCTTTTCCTTTGTATAAAATTCATATATTTCAGCAGGCATAAGGTAGAAAAAAAGGTATGTGGATGTGTTTATGTGTACATGTGCATACACATGAACATATGTTCTAACTAGATGGTCCTTGCACAGCTGGAAGTCCATGAAAGCAAAGACTTAATATTTTGTTCTCTGCTATTTCCCAGAGCCTAGGACAGTGTCAACTACATGTTGTAGGTAATGAACAAGTTTTTGTTTAATTGACTAAACAATTAATTTACACAATACTGATAGTTGGAATGATGTGACTTTGTGAAGAGAGAACATTTTCATCTAAAAATGCACAAATTATAATTCAGAGCATATAATGGGAATTGAAAAAATGATTTCAACAAACAAGTTGAGATATTACACATTTTCTCTCACATGTAGTAGATGATGAAGATAAAAGAGTCTTCAAATGACTTATCATTTCTTGGAAAAAATGAAAGAGAAATGGTAGAAGGAAAAATGACACAAGGAAGATGGAAGAACTTAAATGTCAAAGAGAAAAATATATTTCAACAAAGAAAACTAAAGACAAAACTGATTAGTTACTAGCTGCAAAATTAATCAAAGAACATATTATAGAAAGAAAAACTACACTACTAAGATGATAAAGAGCATGATGACTCCTGACACATTGGAGTTTAGGGTTTTAAATAGGTATGACTTTGTATTTAAGTAAGAGATTCATCATATTTTCCCCATGCAAAGCTAAGGCAGAGAACCCTAGTGCTGAAAATAATATCTCAAGTTTAGTTTTACATAGATAATTTTAAAAGAGTCAAAGCTTAATTTGCTCTATTTTGTGTTAATATTATGATAAAAACTGAATTTATTCAGAGAATTTTGATGGAATAATTGGAATATTCAAACTAAAGGACACCAGCATATGTTCTCATTAACTCAATCAAAAACATTTGATAAGAGCCTACTATGTGCAGACAGAGTGTGCTGCTAAGGGGGAAAAATGATGAACAAGACAACAGAAGTTCTTGTCGTAATGGACCTTCCATTCAAAAGAAAGAGAGAGTGAAATACACACATGCACAAAGTAACTAAAAAAAATAATAGTAATTACTATTTTTAAAAATTTTATTATTCATTTCAAGTATACAGTATATTGGTTAGACATTTATATAGTTTATGCAACTATCCTTCCGATTGTTCCTTCCTCTGGCTCTACACCTAGCCATTGCATTATTGATGACTACATTCCCTATGTCATGCTCTCCAACCCCATGACCATCTGTCAACTACTAATTTGTACTTCTTTAACCCTTCACCCCTTTCTCCTAGCACCCCATCCCTTCTCCCTTCTGGCTATCACCAGATTGTCTTCTATATTTGTGAGTCTGTTTTTGATTAGTTTGTATTCCTTAGATTCTGCATATAAGCTAAATTATATGGTATTTATTTCACTCAGCACAATAACCTCTAGATTTATCCATGTTGTTGCAAATAGTAGGATTTCATTTTTTTAATAATTGAGTAATATTCCATTGTACATGATAACTCATTCCATTGTGAATGATAACTTTTTTTTCCAATCATTTGTTGATGGGCATTTAGGTTGCTTCCATCTTGGCTATTGTAAATTGTGCTGCCATGAACATAGGGTTGCATAGATCTTTACAAGTTATTGTTTTGTTTTCCTTAGATAAATACCCAGAAGTGCAATTGCTAGGTCAAAAGGTAAATCCATTTTTAATTTTATGAGGAAATTTGAGACTGTTTTTCCATAGTGGCTGTACCAGTTTGCAATCCCACCAATAGTGTATGAGGGTTACCTTTTCTCTGCATCCTCACCAACACTTGTTGTTCTTTGATTTATTGATGACAGCCATTCTGACAAGTATTAGGTGATATCTCATTGTTGTTTTAATTTACATTTCTCTAATAATTAGTGACAAAATATCTTTTTATATAAAAATGCCAATTACTATTTCTTATGAAAGAAATGAACAGAAAGTGGACAGAAAGTGATACAGGAAGAAGGAATCCTCTTGAATGGCATGGTAAGGAAGGCTCTTTGAGAAGATGAATTTAAGCTGATACTTTAAGATGAAAAAGATATGCAGAGTTAGGTGGAAGAGTACTCCAGGCAGAGGGAATAACATGTGAAAAGGTCCTAGAGAAAGAGCCTTCTTAGTCCAGAATTGCAGAAAGCCCAGGTATCCAAGTTACAGTGAATAAGGAGGTAAATGGAGAAGACTGAACTTAGAACCCAAGCAGAGGCTAGATAATGATGAGTTTTATGTTCCACAGAATTGAGGTCAGCATTATTCAAGGGCAGTGGAAAGCCATTGGAAGAGAACAAAAATAGGGCAATAAGGCCTTATTTTCATTTCCTTGTGAACCAATATTAGAAATTAAAATATAGTTACTTGTTCAACAATGTATCTACTCATTTGAATCAGATTTAGAAAAATGCCTCCTGGAACTGTGCTCATTTTTTGGTAAACTAGACTAAGGCTATTGTATTTTTTTATGCTGCTGATACCTGAGAACAAAATTAATGGTGATATATAGGTTAGCTATGTTATATTTATTTTTTACTGCATGCCATCATGTTTTAGGGAAAATGATCTGACCTTTGCTGAATCTAAATCCACAAGTCATTCGAGAAGATTAACACCCTGAAACTTTTCATTTTGAAGATTTCATGCATACTTGATCTATAGTTGAATGTCCTGTGATACTTTGCTTTGTTATATCAGGAAGTAAAATGACTGGTTGAAATGATAAACTACTCAATCTAAGTAGCTAATCTACTTTCTGTCCTTAATGAATCAAATTTTGGTATAAAGTAGTGTTTAAAAAAATTGTTATGCCTGCATCACATAGTTTTGCTATTTCTAAATATTATTGTTGTTCTCACTTTAAACAATGAAATATAATAAATTATGGTCTGATGTGCTGGTTATATATTTTTTGTGTCCTTTCTCTTTTTTCTTTAGTGAATCTAGCCAGGGGTTTGTCAATTTTATTAACCTTTTCAAAGAACCAGCTCTTTGTTGCATTTATTTTTTCTATTGTTATTTGGTTATATATTTTAAATACACATTAAAATGAGTACATAACAACACCACCAAAAATCATCTATCAAGTAAAATAATTTTGGGTACCATTAATGTTACATAAAACATACTTCAGAGCAGAATTGGCAAAATAAGACTGTTTCTTCATTGAGCTCAACTATGCATCGAAACCATCCTTTAGGTATACAGATGTAGTATTTGTGCCTATTAAAAAATCAATAGCAACAAACCATGATAGAGCATAAGCAAAAATGAAGGCTGACTTCTAATAATCTGTACTTCCTGTAAACTGCTGAAACATGGGACAACTTGACAGACTATGTTTACAGTACATGAATTACTGTTGGGCACACTCAGCCAACAGAGCTTCCAACTTTCTGCTCTAGGTCACTAGAAATAGCTCTTAAGTCTATTGATCTGAAGTTTGTGACAAGAGAAGGTAATTGAAGAGCAACATTACTCATACAAGTGGGTCCTTCTTACCTGTAGCTTCTCTGTAAAACATACTTGATTATGCAGAAGTCCTTTGCCTATTAACAGTTAAGAAATTAGAACAATTGATAAAGTAAGAAATAAATTAATATTAAGAGTAAAATTAACATTTGAATGAGTTAGAGAGTCTTAGTCAGTGAAAAGAGAAGCCAAATAATATTTGTGTTGAAATTTTTATCAAATCTCTTTTAACTCTCTGTCCTCAAGGAGCAAGTGTGTAGTTTGTCGTGTTAAAAACAGAAATTCACTTGTAAAGTCTAATATAACCTTCAGAAACATGCTTTACAACAAACTGCTCAAGAGATCAATAAGATTACAAATAGGATGCTGAGGTAAATGTTAGTAACAGAATTTACCATGATAAATTCTAATGGGGCTTTTTAATAATTTACTGTTTTCTTCCTTTTTTAGTTGGAATCACATTTCAAAGCCCTCTCTATCTCCCCTCTTATTTTGTCCCTAGACTATATTTTAAACTAATGCATAAGGGACTTTTAAAGATACACCATAAATGTAGAAAGAATGTCATATGGTTACAAATTGTTAATGTGAAAAAAAGCATACAAATTTTAACTTCAGTTTGTGCCTTCTCTGTGTTCCTTTTAACTTAGCAAACATTTGTTGAGTGTCTAGCATGAATGAGAGTCATTTATGTCATTTTTAGGATAGAAAATAATTACTATGACCTCTGATTACAAGGAGCTTCCGATTTAATGGGGGAAGTGGTGAGAGATATCAGGATATACCCACAAGAGTTTGAAGACATGGTGGAAAGTGAAATGAACTTTAAGGAGTTTTAAAAGGGATGCCATTCTCTTCTGTGCTTGCTTGTTCTGGCCACAAGAATATCAGGGGCAGCTTCACTGAACAGATGGTGTATATGCTGTACATCTTTACCTAAACTTCTAATTTGTTGTACCCCATTCAATTATACATTCACCTTTGTGGAACTAGCCAAATAGGAATGATCCATATGTAACACCTATAGAATTCACAAGTTTACTAACATGAGCACATGTCAAGTTGCATAAACCCTGTTTTTCATTTTTTTGAAATGTGAATTACCCATGAGTTTCTGTCCCACTGTATATAATGTCCTCTTCTCACCTTGAAACCCTAATGACCAGTTCCATATTACTATCACCCACCCTGTTTTAGTTTAGAACCTGTGGTACACTTGAGTTTTCAGTGGAAGAACAGCAAAACTCTGAAGCCCATGGTATATAAGGGACTATGCTAATGAGCAGGAAAGAGACTGACTCTACTAGTTCTTTTCATGGAAGTCACTATTCAGTGGCTGCAACTTATGGTATCTGTCATCAAGATATTAAGGGATATGGCAATGTTCTCCGAAGCATATTTTGTTCATAGTTTAATATTGTCCTATTGAAAGTAAATGCAAAATAAAATCTTGCTTGATATGCATTTGGATTAGAAAAGAATAGGTAACAGTGACTATAGGATGTCAATAATGATGAAATAAGACCTTCTTATTTTTGTAAACACCTAGCAGCCTAGCATAACTCATAAACATCATTTCATATATTGTCATAGTAACCTGTGCCTAAGACAAGAGAGACTCAGAGAAGTTAAGAAACTTTCTCAGATCTGAAAAGTTTCTTAGTGGCAAAGACATGAGTAAAGATTGAAACCAGGACATGGATCCAGATCCTGCTTTCTAGCTCCATATTCTCTTTATAAAACCACAGAAAACCACTGTGATACAAGCTATACCACTTTCACTGAGATTTAGTTTTACCGAGATTATTCTTTTTATGAACAACAAAGACCAACACACATCATTCTGCTAATCAGAATTTCTGATGTTCTTCTTAGCCATTATTTACACAGGGTTTTGAGTGACTCATTTGATTAATTAAAAAGGAGCTGAGTCAGCTACCTTCTTCTGAATCTACTTTATTGCTTTTTGCCCTGGTCTGGATCTATTTTTATTGATTATGTTTCTGAGCTATTCACTATTATGCTGTCAAATATTGTAATATTGAGTGGTTTAGTTCTGTACAGTGACTTAAGCTGCACTGAAAGGAACTACATTAGCCAGGAATTTGTCATGATTAGATGTAAACTGAAATGTTTACATATCATCGTAAACAACCTATACAATTTGTTATATCACACAGTGGCCTCTCGTTTTCAGCAGTTCAGAATGTGTGTCACCAGGTATATAGTCTTTTTTTCTATTTTAGAATGATATATGTGTATGTGTTTATGTATATATTATACACGTGTGCATATATTATTACATACTATGCATGTTTGTGTATTTTTAAGATAGTTTGTTAATGATAGATGCTATGAAAAGGTGCTATCATGCTAACTAGAAAGAAAAACTAAATGGAAAAAGAAGTCATAAATGATTTGAGAAAGAGAGAAGTTCTTTTAGTATTATCAGCATGTAAACACACCAATTTCCGTGTATCAATGTTAAACTTTAGGAACATTTAATTCTAAATGTTTACACAGTTACTTGTATCTCATTTCTTTGATATATTATATAAGTGATGTCCAAAGGACATTAAAAAAAAGAGAAAAAATGATAGATTTATAATAATTTCATATTGCCCTTATAATTGCATGATGCTTTGTGCATATAAAAGAAATAACCATTGATTTTCATTCCTGTCATGTGGTATAGGTCAATTTGAAGGAGTTAAAATGAATTTCAAGGACATCCTTTGGCATTTCTGTAGAAATGGGTTGCACATAGACACACACTATTATATCTACATTATTTTAAAATTTATAGATGCCTTAAAATACAACTTACACTGTTAATGTACTTAGAAAAGGCTAGTAAAAGTTAGAGTTCTGCCTTCATAAAACAGTAGGTTCATTACCTGACTCAGGAACCTAAGTGTCTCTTCACTTCTGAACACAACTTTACCACTCAAACACAAGTCATGGATAATTTATTAATGTCTAATGACAGGAACAGATGGAATAAAACAATTTATAATCAGTTTGGTGAGCATAGAAATGTGCAAATAGTTTTGAAAAGAGTTGTCATTTTTATTTAATGGAGAATTGAACTATAAAACAAAATTTATATAATCTTTAAGATACAAATATCAAAATCAGAGAAATTAGATATCAGAATGATTATTAACTATTTATAATTCTATTTTTAGAATTGTCAATAAAAATGATAAAAAAGTCTTAAACTAGAATGCTAATATGAATTAACAGATAATGAATGAAAGTCTAGGTTCAACATCTTAGACTCTAGTTCAGGGCAATGTCTGTTTTTCACAATTAATTATGGTTATCTGTTCATTTTAGGGTGACATTTAATGAATTTTATGTCTGTATAAAACTTGATTTTACAAATGTGTAGAACACCTATGGTGTCAACATAATGTTCATAATTAGTATTTTCCAGAAACAGAGAACATCCAAAAGTTTAATATATAAGAAAATGTTTTTCTTCAAATCTCATTATACACAGTCACATCTTTTTGTTTGTTTATTTGCATTTTGGGCTTCTACATTGGGGATCCAAGTACAACTTCATAATAAATTTCTAATTTATTGTTTATTTCCTAAGAGCTAACTGTAAGAGATTTTGCACACACACATATGTACTGCCAAATATTGTCAGTACAATACTGACTTTATTTAGTGGCCCTTAGAGCACATAAAATATTTTAAGTAGAATTATTTTCGATTAAACAAAATTCTAATTCTGCATTTGAGGGAAAAGGTGCTTTTAAGAATATAAATTCATTTTTCTTTAATTTATCTTTTCTTGCCACCATTAGGCTTTATTAACTCTCTGAGCTCAACATAAAATGCCATTCACCAAGAATAGCAGTATTTATGGTAGAATCAAGTAATTGAGTTTGCTCTTTTAATTAATTTGTTTTAAAATTATTTATCATGGATATTATTGCCATGAAGTCTAATCCTCAAATTGACCAAGTTAATTCTGTGGGGTCCTGATCGTCTAAATCTAGATGCTTTATTATCCCTTAAAAAATGTTACTTTAGCCCAACTGAAGCTACTAAAAAATTTACATAGTCTACTTTTAACATCTGAACTCTTTCTGGATCCTTTCAAAGCTGAAAAACTCAATTTATCATCCAGAGGGATTATATAAAATAAGCATATAGTACTTTGAACAGCATTTTTAACTACTAGGTTGAAGTGGCTTCTTTCAGCCTCTGTGTTATCCACAGAGAGAATACTGCCACCCTGTAAAGTAGCTGTGTGTTTCAATTCATTCTGAGCAGGGAGTGGTGGGTGGTGGTAATGGTTATGGGGTGGTTTGGAGCCAAGAAATAAAAGGAAGAGAAGAAAAGGAAATGATATAAAGGTACTTGGGCCAAGATATGTGAATTCTGAGCTCTGATCAGGTTTCTCAATCAAATGTTAGATAATGGCCTTATTGTTTCCCACGTTTGTGTGCTATTTTTATGGTGCTCATTTCTTCTCTGTAATATTGGGTCAGACCCAGAGAATTTCCTGGGGTGTTGCAAATGGGACCTGCACAGTAGTACTATTGTTCTAGGGAGAGCAGAGGAATGATGGGGGAAGGTAGGAAAGAAAATTTTACTCATAAGTAAAGGCATGTTATTTTAAAACTTTGATGGCTGTTTTAAAATAAAGGTTCATTAAGACTATAGCAACTGTGACTTGCCATATTATTTTATATCTGAACTTACTTTAGGTTAAATCTATAATTGGACCACCTGGACTAGAAAAGTGACAGGCCTTGGTTGTTAATTTGTGTTTGACAGCTTAATTCTCTTTGGAAAGTTTCAAATAGAAAGGCTTAAGGTTCTTTTAGGGACAAAAACCAGTGGCTTAGGCCTGCCGGGGCAAGAATTTCTTAGCTTTACATATGACTTGCTTCATCTCACTTAGCTTCTTTGTGCTCATTTGTAAAATGTGAATTGAAGAATTAATTTACCTCTCAAGGTAATAATGATGGAACCTAGAAAAATGGTTGTAGAACATTTTGAAAATAGAAAGACCTCTGTAAATGTCAAATTATAATGATGAACTGGGTAGTCTAATTATCCATTACAACACTTCCCACTGTTTGATTAACCAAACAAAATTTACCATTTTTCTTAAGCAGCATCCTTCAAAAACTGTGCAGCTTACTCTAGTAAACTGTCACATTAAAATTTTAATGTAAAGAAGTGGCATATCTTGACAATATTTTAAGCTTGCACATCTTTTAAATTATATTATAGAGAGTCATTGCATTTAAATCACATTTTCTGAGTCAAGATTTTATTTTTATCAAAGGCGTAGGTCTGTATAGTATTACATGCCATATTTTGCCTTAATTTGGTGACTGAAGTAGAACTCAGGTCAAAGTATAATTTTAGTTCTGTTCTTTTTTTGTGTTAAAAGTTTTTAATTGAATTCACTTTAGGAATCAGCTTTTTCCAATAATATTTGTGGGGTGGCTTTTATATCATTCTAGGTAAGGGAGTAAATTTGCTCCTTTTTTTACCCAAGACAAATTAGTGTTTGGTAAACTTGATGTGCATATAGAATAGACCCTATACCACATGATTTGAGTTTATAATTTATTTTTAACAAAAAATTTAAACATAATTGAACAATAAATGATTAAAACATAAACCTTCCAAAGTCACACAGTGGGTTAACTCCATAAGTGGAAATTAGAGAATGAAAATTCAACTAGAGTCCAAATCTCTACTGAGAGAAAAGTGATTCTAGAGGTTTTTAAAACCTATTTTTAAAAAGTCAACATCTTAAATAGTTTACAGTTGGTGTATACTCATTGATAAAACGCTGTACTTTGCAAATCTAAATCCAGGGGCCCACTTTCCTTCAAATTCATATACCTTTAAGTATGCCATAAGTAATTTTTGCCTTTTGGCTTAAATGGTCAACTCTACCATGGTAAAAAAAAATACATAAAAATAAATATAAAAAAAACATGGTGAAAAACCTTTTTTAAACTTCCCTATCCTGCAGATGACACAATAGTATATACAGAAAACCCTAAAGACTCTATCAAAAAAAAAAGTTAGAACTAATAAATTAATTCAATAATACTGCAGGATACAAATTCAATATATAGAAAACTGTGGCTTTTCTATACACCAGTAACAAACTATCAGAAAGAGGAATTAAGAAAATAACCCCAATTATAATTGCATCAAGAATAATAATATCTAGAAATAAAATTAACCAAGGAGGTGAAAGATGTGTACACTAAAAAATGTAAAGCATTGGTGAAAAAAATGGAAGAAGACACAAATAAATGGAAAGCTATTTCATGTTTACTGATTGAAGGAATTAATATTATCAAAACGTCCATTCTACCCAAAGCAATCTATATATTCAATGCAATCTCTATCAAAATTCTAATGTCATTTTTCCCTAACTAGAACAAATAATTACAAAAATTTGTATAGAACCAAATAAGATCTCAAATAGCCAGAGCAAAAGCTGAGGTATCACACTGCTCTATATCAAGTTAAACTACAAAACTATAGTAATCAGAAAAGTATGATATTGGCATAAAAACAGACATACAGAACAATGTAACAACATAGAGATCCCAGAAATAAACCCACACATATATGGACAATTAATTTACAACAAAGGAACCAAGAATATACAAAGGACAGTCTCTTCAAAATATGGTGCTGGGGAAACTGGATAGCCACATACAAAAGAGTAAAACTGAAACACTATCTTATGCAAAATATAAATTAAATCAAATTAGATTGAAAACTTCAATGTAAGAGCTGAAACCATGAAATTTCTAGAAGAAAACATGTGCTAAGCTCCTTAACATATATATATATGTGTGTGTGTGTGTATGCATGTATGTACGTATGTATGTATGTATGTATGTATGTATGTATTTTTTGGATATGACTTTAAAGGCAAGGGAAACAAAAGCAAAAATGAACAAATGTGTCTACATCAAACTAAAAAGCTTCTGCATTACAAAGTAAACCATCAGTAAAATAAAAAGGCAACCTACTGAATGGAAAAAGTTATTTATAAATCATACATCTGATACAGAATTAATATCCAAAATATTTAAGAAAACTGACACAACTCAACAACATAAAAACAAATAACCTTATTAAAAAATGGACAGCAGATCTAAATAGACATTTTTTAAAAGAAAGATATACAGATGACTAATAGGCACTTGAAAAAATATTCAATGTCATTAATTATCAGGGAAATGCAAATCAAAACCTCACACCTGTTAGAATGGCTATTATCAAAAAGACAAGAAACAAGTGCTGGCAAGGATGTGGACGAAAGGGAACCTTTGTGCACTGTTGATAGGAGTGCAAACCGGTACAACTGCTGTCAAAAACAATATGGAGGTTCCTTTAAAAAATTAAAAATAGAGCTATTATAAAACCTAGCTGTTTTATTTCTGAGTATTTATTCTAAGAATACAAAAACACTAATTTGAAAAGATATATGCACCCCTATGTTCATTGCAGCATTATTTACAATAGCCAAAATGTGGAAACAACCTAAGTTCCCATCAGTGGATGAATGGATAAAGAAATTGTGGCACAATGTAATCATTTTTAATGCTTTAGATGAAAAAATAATAAAATTATTTAAAAATTAATTTATGAAAATAATGCAGATGAACTGATTTCAATCAAGATTGCAGACTTGAGTACATGTATTCATC
Organism: Macroglossus sobrinus; assembly: GCA_004027375.1. Lineage (NCBI taxonomy): Eukaryota > Metazoa > Chordata > Mammalia > Chiroptera > Pteropodidae > Macroglossus > Macroglossus sobrinus. Next base: position 1,398,178 of record PVKZ01000086.1, read on the forward strand.
TCTATTTTTGAACTCTATGGAAATAAAAGTATGAAAATATTAAAAAATTTGTTTATATATAACCAAAAATAAATATGTGTACTTAAAGATAAAATAGAAAATATTAGAAGATGTATACTATATACATTATTGTTTACACCTTATTTTTTTTAGTTCATATAGGTCTAACTCATTTGTAGGCTCACTAGTAATTTTACCAGTTCCCTGTTGATGGGCATTTAGTTATTCTAATTTTTTGTTTTTTTGTTATTTTACAAATAAAAGTATTTAACTTAGCTTGAACATAGCTTTGAATACAAGTAAAAAAACATTTATAGGATGAATTATTAGAAGTGAATTTTGCAGTTAAAGGACATGCGCCTTTTAAATTTTGATAGATATTGTTAATTCAACGATGTCATGTTTTAAAAAAATCAAGTGAAATAGTCTATAGGTTTAGTTAATAAAAAATCTATGATAAAGAAATTAAATTAAATTATTGGAGAAGTCAGTATCAAAACGGTCTATGCTCACACTTTATATAGAGTCTTAATGCAAAGTTAAGTATGTAAACAGCTAAAACATCACAGCAAAATAGCTTCTACCGTGATTTCCAGCAAGCTGAAACCATTGTACCATGTGATCCTACTTAGAAAGTTACACTTAATGTATGAAAATCCTTTTTCAGATACACAGGTGGTTTCCAGCTTAATTATATCCCTAAAGATAACTGGAGTTTGATCCATAGTTGGTTTAGTCCATTTTATCATTTTATCCCACTTGAGTATTTCTTTGTTTATTGTAATGAAAACAGATTAGGAATCATTTTTATGAAAAATCACAATCATAATTCCTTTCCCTCACTTCCACTTCCATGACAAAATAAATTTGCAAAAAAAAAAAAGTGTTAAAAAAAAGGCTTGCTTTGTGTTGTAAAATTCCTCTAAGTACTAGTTTTTGCCCTTAGGCCATAATTTTGCTTTGTGGATCCCAAGCATTTTCTGGCACATGTCATTTTGATGGCCATTGAGGATAATGACTAGTGCAGTTACAGCCTATCAATAACAGCAGGAAGCCCCTTCTCCTGTTGACTCTGCTCAACACAACTTTGAAATAAGAAGGAGACTGTGATTCTAACACATACTTCCTAGGGGACACCATGGAGATACAGTTGAAAACCACCATCTGGATTCTTTAAGAGCGATGTTGAGGCATTCCTAATTATGGTAGCTCTGGTAATATACCCCTTACTGTCTGGCAACAGCATAATAATTGTTTTTAATACACGGAATACAGGTCATGCAGCTTTATTCAAGTGAACTGTAAAGGTTTGCATTCTCTCACTTTATTAAAAAAATTGAAATTACCTACATTTTGCTGGAATAGTGACCCTGAAAACACACATGGCCAAATAGTTAAACTAAACAACATGCTTATTTTATATATTAATGCACTCTCTCTACAAAGAACTAACCCTTATAAAGTTTTATGTGAACTGTGAAAAGTTTATGCCATTATTATCCCAATGTTCTTTAACTCAAGGTTAACCATAGAAATGTGAGAACAGGCGCCACTGAGCCCTAATGGGAAGAAGTAAGGTTTTGTCTGCACAGAGTGGTGTTTGTCTGCCATTTTCCCAATGTGACAGCATGAACTCACATAGCTCAGAGCCCTGCTTTCGAAGCAAACCTCTAAGGTCTTTAATGAAAAAATCTGAAGATGCTTGGAGCTTTGCACAATTCTTGGCTACTTGACTTACCCCATTATGTTTAATGGGCCAAGTTCTCACCTTGTCCTTTCAGGCTGAAGGCTTAAGCCAGTGTGAAGTTTGAATTTAGTTTGAGCTATAGTTCCAGATGAGCTTTGTAATGCAACAGAGCAAGAGAGGAATTTGTTTCACTGTGTGCACAGACACCAATGTTTAATTTCAATTTTTTTTTAAATTAGCTCTCTCAGGGATGGGATTTAAGTAATGGCATGTACTGAATGCTGAGTAAAGTGCAGCAAGACTTTTATCTTTTGTGTGAGCACAGATGAGGTGCTAGAGTGTGATACATAAAAGCTCACGGTTTAGTAGAATTCCATTCACTTACTATGATGCTTTATAGTTTTTGAGGAATTCACAAGCAAAAAAAAAAAAAAAATACTAGGAGTGGGATTCCCAGCTGCACCAAGATATTGGGTTATGCTACCTTCCCATATCTACCCCATCTCTTCCTAGCCTGCTAAATGTATACTTTGATGTAAAATCTTTGGGATGGAAGAGTCTTTGCTTAATGCTGGATCACCATGTGCTCTTCAGTTGTGCTATTCTAAGAGGAAAAGGAGTTAAGGTTGGCAAGGTCATAGGTTTTTAATACTATGTGCCTGGCAAAGCTTGTAGCACTTGCATGTATGCCATCTCATTTAATCCTCACAGTATCTTAAAATACAGGGTTATCATCTTTGTTTTAAAGGTGAGGACAGTGAAACAACCAGTGTACTCAAAGCATACCATTAATAAGTGGCAAATATACGTTACCCTTGTCTATCTGATGCCAAAACTTGTGGTTTGCTTTATCTACTTGCCTCACACCAGATGGAAGATTGGAGTGATGAGGAAGAAAGTTGAAGGTATTATTTTCCATAATTGATAACATTCTAAATATACATGCAACATAATTGTAGAATGAAAACCTTAGCCTACACATTCAACTGGTAATGTAGTTCTCTCTGGATGGTGAGATGACCCTAGGTTTTCTTCTTTTTGTACTTTTCTATACATTTCTTAGGTTCATATATTGAGGATACTTTTTTATTATTAAAAAATATACAAAAAATGACATTAAAATTGAAGCCATGCTTAATAAATTTAAACTATTCCATGATTCCTCTGAACAACAACAGGAAATTATATGGTATAGCTACCGTATTATGTTATTTTAGGAGTAAAATGATAAACTTTGTTTCATTAGAATAATATTTTAATACTTTAAAGCAGTAAAGTATATATATATATGAAATGATCTGAAAAAGGTACCATGACACACATCACACTGTTTCTAAGGTCCAGATACTGAACCAAGTGCTAAATGTATAGAAAGGAGATACTTCCAGTAAATTTATGTCAATTTATGTCTGCTTTTCCATGTAGCATACCAGAGCCTCTAAAGCATATTTCCCAGTGTTATTTAATAGAGAAGATATTCCAGATGCATCTTTAGTGAACAGCAACCCATTTTCCAGCTCTATGCATTTCTAAGGCAAGGCTTACAAATTGATTTCATGGAAAACCAAATTGTGATTTGCAGATAGTAAATAATAAGATTTAGAAGTCTTAATAGGTATCAAAATGCCTTATTTACTGAATATCATTAAATAAATTATTTGAGCCAGAAGTTAGGTTGGCTTTGTAATAGGTGAAGATTTTAGAGGTACTTCTAAAACGCAGTAGATTAAAGTGTTGGTGATTTTGAGATAGGCTGAATTAAGAATCCTATCCAAATAGTATTTTAACAAAGGAATAATTCCTTTGTTAAAATAGTCATTTCCTTAGCATCTTCAGAGATTTTCTTGGATTCTCAATTGAGCTGTAGTTCAACCGTCCCATTGCTTGAATTGATTAGAACTTAGTCCTTTGGAGTTCATCTCTGGAGAATCTCAGTGCCTTTTTGTAGTTGAGAGGGTCCACTTAGCCTGAACTTTGTGGTGACACGAAAGCTCTATGTTAATGTTGAACTTCAATTTAAGCTTACTTAAAAGTGAAGAATGTAGGATTACTTATGAATTGTTGTCATCACATAGAAGAAATTTTCCTATGGGCATCTATATTCTACTGAATATTAGAGCTGACTGAGGAAGCAGGATGGCTGAGTTAGCGTTGCTTAAAGTGATCACAGGAACTTAGCTACAAGGAGTGCATGAACTTCAAGGAAATTAAAGTACCCATATGCCTGTCTCTGAGTTAGTCATCTATTATTCACCATTGCATCTTTAAAATCTCTCCTCTAGATCCTAGTTTTTAAATTCTTTCTCTCCTTCATCCTTTAATTCTAATCTCACCATTTTATTAGTGTGCTTTTGCACCCTGTCACTTTCTCTGTCAATTAGTTTGACTGCTTTGCCCTAAACTCTGGATAAAATGACCATCTTCCTAATTGCCTCATAACTGTGTGGAAGAAAAGCCCAAAATAACTTCATCAGAAAAAATTATTTTCCAGAGAGACAGATGGGTGCCAAACTTTTTGATCAACATATTAAGTTCAATGACCTTTGCAGTCATAACTCAAAATATAGAAAGTTAGAGATTTATAAAATTTTCTGTGACTTGGTGTTTTTCTTCTTGTATGAATTCTGATTAACTTTGTCCTGTTGCCATTTACTATTGTTTCTTTGTATATGGTGTGGATAACCTCTTAAGTCTTTGGTTTATCTAATCTTTTACCAAAGAGTTGGCAAAATAGAAGTCATGAGAACAGAAGAGTATTCATTAATTAAGTTAAGAAAAAGAAATCTTACAACTGGACTGCATATATTTGATGTTTATCTAGAAACTAAAATCAAATTTTCCAGATATTTAAATAAATAAATGACTAAACCTGCCACTCCTTGAAGTGTGGCTCAGAGCATGATTTTTAAAACTCTTCCATTTATGCTCTAGAGTCTAATTTTGTGAAATAATAAAATTTTGCTTAGTTATGTTTTAGCTTTTTCAGAAATGTGTTTTCTGCTGAGCAATATGGAAGCTACTTGTTGAAATATAAGAGGGTATGTGGCTTTTCCCCTAGGGCTTACAATTTATATTTCAATACCAGTAAACTATGCAGTGATATTGATTTTAACAACTACTAGGTCTTCTTTTTTCTCATATGTATTGTATCTTTTTAGTTTGACTTTTTAATTTATGAACCTTCCTCTAGACCATGATGTAAAAATGCTTGTAAAATTTTTAAATATCTGTAAATTTTTAACAACTTTCTTTTCTTGGGGGTTATCAATTTGACACTCTATTTTTCTCTTTTTATCTCTTTAGCTTCTACCCATACAAATGTGAATCTTCTCTGTTCATTATATTCATTTTTTTTCTTGCCTACTGCCTTTGATTGCATTTTCTTCTATATTCTATAAACTAAGCTTTCTCTAGCTATGCTCCCTCTATAAGTTATAGACTGTTTTCCTGTTGATAACATACTCCTTTTAAAAATTACCTGATTTTTGCAGCTACCTCTCACTCTGAATTATTTGCAGCCATTGAAATGCATTTGCTAATAAAGATATAGTTTTAACTTCTAGCTCCTTCTTGGAATCTATTTTTTTCATAGTGTGTGAATTAGAGTTGAGGAGCAATGAGAACTATAAGACAGCTATTTAAATATGACTACCCTTTAAAATCTTCTCTTTCGATATTTGAGTTCATGATTATTAATATCTTCCTCTTACTGTCCTCATTTATCTTATCTTTCATGTGCTCATAAATATTAGACTTGGCTATATTAAATTCCTGATATTTTAATGTTTGCCTTCCTTTCATCTTCTTTTCTAAATTTTACATATGACTGTTTATATTTATTTCTTTGCTTTAGACTAAAAACACAAATGATTTATCTTCATATTTTTCTTCAATATAATATTTAGTTGTTTTTATCATTTAATAAAAAAGTCTTATTGAGATTGCTAGTTTATAAGATTATCTTTGAATGGTTAGTTAGACAACAAAGAAATGGACTTATTTTATTGTTCAAATATTTTGTTTCCAATCGTTTTGATACATTAATTTGTTGGGCTCTATTGTGTATTTAACATGCCAATGGGTAGCAGCAAAAATGGCAGGAAATATTGACTTTACTATAAAATACTTGGATTGGTATTGCACTCAGACACTTTTTTCTGCTTTTCAATTTAATAGCAAAAGGACTTCTTGCTACTTATTGGGGTTCTTCTCTTTGGAATTTGATCTTGTAATCTCTATGAGTTGAGTTCTCTCCTCCTTTTAAGATAGTATATGAGATACTTACCTGGGTGTAAAGTACCTTTCAGAAGAGACTGACTCCTCATATAATATAGTTAAGTACAAGTAGTTCTTGAAGTTGGAAGGAACTTTAAAGGTTTTCTAAAGTTGTCTTTGGCTAGAGCATAAATGTCTTTGAATTTTTCCAGTTGTGCTTTATACAATTTAATCTTATAAAATAATTTTGTAATATATTGTTTAGGTAATATTTTACTGAGAATGTAAACTTTGTTTTCCTTTAGATAGGAGTGAACTTTAGATATTGTACATATGCCATTTTTTCTTACTTTTATTTTAATAAGATTCAATTAATTGCAATTAAATGACCAACACAAAAGGCTCTGTTTTTATATTCTTTAAACATGTCTTCTTCTAGCACTTAGTCAGATAGGAAAATTCTTCTATTTGCATGAATTTGTCTTGACTTGTTTTTAGCTCCTATTTATATATTTTGTCTTACTTTTTTTCTGCTACAATTAATCTTATCATTTTCATTTATTTAGTATTTTTTAAATCTCCAATTTTTGCAAAGAGTATTTTGATCTTTTATTATTTATCATTGAAACTTTTGCAATTTTATTTATACCAGATAATTTAGCTTTGAATTTTTGTCATATTTAGCATTTAGAACTCAGTAGCTAAATTTATATAGATTTTTTCCACAAAGATCTTATTTGTAGGCTATTATCATAGGAAGATATTAACTACTACCAAAATTGGGATCTCCTCACTTTACCCCTATAATTTTTACTGTGAGCAACTATTAGACTTTTTTCTGTTTAGTGAATCTCATTTCAACATTATTTACCTTGACTTAGAAAATTTTGTTTGGGTGTTTCAATTTTTTTCTTTTTAGCAAAAGTAGTCTCATGTAAATGGTAATACATTTCTAGAAATTGCTTCAGTCATATTCACTTTGATCCACTGATTCTCTTGCTCAGAAACGTTTGCTGCCTCAAACACCTTGGTCTGACATTTAATATGGCCTGTGCAGTAAGTACCTGCACCAATATTTTTTATATTGTTTGCTTTATTTTGCCTCTCTGTAATCTAAATGTAATCCAGTTAGAGAACTTGTTCTTCATTATCATGCCCTAATTTTGTACCTTTAATAATGCTTTCTTTCTATAAATTTCTTCTTCCTATTTAGACCATTCACTCTTTTTTTTTTTTTTATTATAATGCAAAGTCCAAGAAGCCAAGGACAGTAGTGATAAAGCTAATCATGAGTCAGTTACCTTTATTCAGGAAAAACCAATGTTAGGCCACAGGTTTATCCTTATTCAGACTTTCTCAGGCATGCATACTACTGGTTCCAGAGGGGCAGCACTACATTCTGTGGGAATTCAGTATTGCCCACACCCCCAACACACACACACAGACACACACACACACATTACTATAAATAATGTATAGTAATAAATACAAACTGTGTAAGAGCTGTGGGGAAAGTGGGGCCTGAATATGGAAATGACAGGAAAGATGGTCCACATGGACAAAGTGAGATGTATTAAAACATGTTTCTCTGTCATTCCTCCAATGACAGTGTCAAAGAACAGCTCTTAGAGTGGTAAAGACTATACCCCAAAAAAGTCTCCATTAGTCCTTTTTCCACAAGTTATCACATACTGCTCTAAAATGTCTGTATAGCTGCTCTTAAGCTGATTCTTGATGATATTCAAGTGTTTTCTCTACTGATTTGTACACTGGCTACAACTGCTGGAAGTAATCAAAAGGTTAAACAAACCAAAGATCACTCAAAGATCACTGGATATTTTGCACTTTGATATCGCATGAGAGCCATTCCTACTGCTCTGTTTGTGTTTACATATTTCCATATTTCTTCTCCTTAGCCCCCTGCCACTAACTCATGATGAGGGAATAGGTGTACATAAAATATATTACTAGAATGTTGCTTACATTCTTTGCTTTTATTTTAATTCAATACAGAAATTTTCTAAAAAGTAGCTAAAAAGCTGCTTGGACTTGATTAAACTAAATCACTGATAAAATTGTTATTCTGTTACCAATCATGTATCCATTTATTCAATATTTATTGACTACTTACTCTGAAAGTTTTCTAAAAACGTAGTAAGCAAGCCATTTGGATCTATAAGCTTCTGTTTTATTGTTTTCTTAGGAAAATGTGGAAATCCTAGACTGGTTCTGTATTTCTTGCCCTCTATGTCTTTCATTCTCCTTCATTTTTGTCTCTCTATTATTTTCTTTAGAATAACATTCATGATTTTTTTCTATGTCTATTCTTTTTACTGACTTATCTGGATTTTAAATCTGCTAAAGATTTTGTTTTTCCACTAAGTCAAATCACTGAATTTCTGCTTTCCTTTCAGCTCATATTGTGTGTGTGTGTGTGTGTGTGTGTGTGTGTCTTTTTGTTCTTGATTCAAAAATTGCTTGTATTATTTCTCTTTTTGATAGACTTCTGATATGATATATATTATTAATTATCTGAACATATAGAACTTCCTCAGAGACTTGAAAAAGTATCGTTTTTTGTTGTTGTTGTTCTAGTATTTCTTACCGATTCTACAAGAAATCTATCAGATACAGTGCTTCCCAAAAGACTGTCAGGATGGAGTGTCCTTCTCTCTTTTTATTTGGGTGCTAGCTGCTTTAGGCTCTCAGATATGAGTGCGAAGGAGAGGAAGCTATGCTGGATTTTACTTGAATCACCTGCCAAGCAGTCATTCCATTTTTTAAAAGCTGGGCTGACATAGACTTTTCTGGGTGAGTGTTGAATTTTCTAACGTAGTGCTACTCCAAGTGTGGTTCACAGACTGGTGTGAGTGTGCAAAATGTTTGCTACAGGTATACAAAAGATAAGTAAAGAAATTAAAAGTAAGACTTTGAAAACTTTTTTTATTAAACACAAAATAGATTAATTTTTGTCTGTGAAATCTAATAGTTAAAAAGTTCTGTATTTTGTATGATTAGTTTAATTTTACTAGTGATTTATTTTTATTATAATTTTTTTTTAAAAGTTCAGTCAGCAACAGATTGGAAAATTTTAAAAATAAATAAACTGATCTTGAACAAAAGATCTGGATGGCAACAGAATATTCAACAGTTAGCTCTTTATTCGTTCCTATGTTCTTCCAATCTTCCAATTCTGTTGTAGTTTCTAAAAGGGCTCTAGAGAAGGGTTAAGGAGAACAAGAGGAAGGAGGAATGGTTTAGAATCTAGCTGATAACATAATGGCATGGGTTTGAGAAATAGCAGTTTTTTGTTCGGCGATGGTGATCTTGTGTTAAGAAACTAGGACTCTAAGATCAGGGCTATATTTTTCTCCTGTGACAGAATGGGCAGTGTGTTCAGTCAGTGCCCTTCAGATCTGACTAAGTGGGTTAGATAGATTTATGAATATGTCTCTATTGAAGATACATGTAGTATGAACCACAATCCTACTCCCACCTGAGACTTTAGAAAATTATCTATTTTTGTTTTTGTTTCCAGAGTTTTTCTCAAATTGTATATATTTGGATTCATTGATATTTTGTGAGGAATCATTGGTGGAGAGGATCCTACAGTTAGTTAATCTATTAGTTTAGTTTCACAGGAAGCCTCCCACTGTAATTTATAAAGAACATCACTTTGTTTTCATTTAGTCATAAAGAAAAATGTGTACCTTCTTTATGAACACAGTCCAAGAGATATGTGAAAGTTTCAGAAAAGAGAAACCTTTTCATAAGAGAAATTTCTAGCATGGAGACAGCTCTTTTAAGAGGAACTAATATATTGATTAATGTGAACTGAGGTTGGGTTTTTTTCTCCCCTTTCTTTATCTACCATCTTACTCTGACACTTTAGTTCCTGGTATTGAATTTCTGCTTTGGAGCAAAATTCTACCCTATGATAGTCGATAGTATATTTATGTGACAAAGATGAGATACAGACCCACTTAGATCACGATCTTTGTCATCCATATTAATCCCCAGAATCAGCCAACTTCAGCAATAGAGAACCTTATCCATTATGATTTAGCTTGAGAAATACTCTATCAACCTTTTACAAAACATGTAAATCTTTTCTAAGTGTAAGTAAAACTTTCCCTGAAGACATACCAATAGGCATAAAAATATGCCAAGAAAATATTCTCATACAGGCTAGAGGTAGTGACAGTGAAATGTGAAAAGGCTGAATCTGAAACCTTAGTATGTGGAAATTGATTGCGTTCCCTGCCCACGAATTTTTCTGGGGAATAAGAACCTCTCTCTCTTTAACAGCCTTTCAGCACATCTGCCATCTCTTTTTCCCAAACACAGACGTAGCTAAATATTAAACAAGAAGATAGTAAAATTAAGTTTAAACTGATATTATGAATGTGTCAAACTTGCCAAGATTTTTTTTTATACAGGTTTCTTGATTCCTGAACAATTTTCCAGCATTTTAGATGTCACATTTCTATCACCCCTGCTCTGAATAGCTGTCCCTGCTGATATTCAAAACTATCTTCTTCAACTCCTTACCTAACATTGCAACATTAATCTGTGTTCAGTACAATAGAAAGTAGGGAAAACTTTCAACTTTTCTAGATAATGCAACAGAAAAGTGATGAATGGTTAAAAAAAATTTGTGCTAAATTAAAGGAAAATTTCCTTAAGATTTAAAACTTTCAGTAACTAATTGGAGTACAGTCTTTACTTTAAAAATATTAAATGAATAATAACCTCTGAAAGAACTTATGCTGATCATATCTTCATTTTGACATTACTTGATTTGAAAGCAAACAAAATGACATCACCAAAATATTATTTTAATAAAATTAGTGGATATTACATTTAGATTTGTGAGATACTTTCACTTAATTTATATCAGCACCTATGTAAATCTATCTCTAACATAAAACTCACATTCCATGTCAACAAAATTGTAGTGAAGAAAGGAAGAAAAATTGCGGGTGACATCTTACACTATAATTGGACAAATAGTTTCATTTCAACTTAATGTAGGCCCCTCGATTTTAGGGTAGATTTGTGATCTGGAAAATACTGAAACAGAATCCCAACATTAATGAACAACCACACCTGCTGTGTGGTTGGAAACAAGAGGAACGGAAGCTTCAGTGTTTGCCAAAAAAAGTTTCCTGGGATATTTAATTTAAAAGGCATGCTTAGTGCATGTGAATGGGAAGAGTATCTTCCAACCATTAGGGTTCCTTGGCAGTCATAAATTCTGCCAACACTAACCTCTGTGCATTGACATCGGGAATGGGAGCTGTTATACATTGGGTGGCCTGCCTAAAACTATTGAAAACAACTGGGTCACAGATTCAAAGCCCCAGCATTGCTATTTCTCTGGCTCAGCAGTGCTTTCCAGGAGTCCCACTGTGTTTATTGTTCTATCTTCTCAAAGCACTCTTTAGTAATCACTTGCTCTCCACTACCTTCTGACAAGCTGTTATAGCCTAGCCCAGTTCTTTTCTCAGTTCTGATGATCCTTGGCAAACATATAATATGCAAGTCTCAGATAAATTTCAACCCTCCCCTCACCACCCAAAGGTGGTCTTATGAATTTTTGTGGCAATCGGGTTACAGATAATTGGTGTTATCTATTATGTTATTTATAGTTACAGGTCAGTATCTTAGATCTTGATAATAGTTTCTGCATCTTCAAGAATAAACTTTTCTGTTTGTTAGTGTTTAGTTCAAAATCAGTTTAGTATATCTTGAGGTCTTTTCTTCTGTACTTCAACATGATGACCAAAGGCTTACTGTAATCTCTGCATTTCATATTTTTTTAGCAGTGAGTTGCTAAGCAATTTAATTTAAGTAAATACAGTCTTCTGATTTGGATCACATCAACACCTTGCCTATAAAAGTACTCAATATCTTTTGAATTAAGTAGATGAGTGGATTCAGAAAACTCCTATTGGCCTCACATTTTCATTTGAAAGCATATTTTATTTATTAAAAGAAAAATATATATTTTTGAAACTGTTAGACTTTGACCAGAGATTAGTTTTTTGTGAAAAACATACATTAATAAATTCAAGAGTGTAGTTTTTAAAACACACATTTTATCATAAAATGTTAAATTCAGAAAAGACTTTATGAATTAGAATCTAGACGGAAGTGACCATTTTACTCATTGGTTACAATGTTCTTGCATCAACTGAGCCTCTCTTTTTTAGCTAAATCAAATGAAAAGCTCATAAAAGTACAATGATTAATTTTTTTCCATTTTCATCTAACAAACAGTTAAAATAAAAATGACATGTGTGTCAAGTTGGTAGATTTACCCTGCCTGGGTTATACCTCAGCAATGCCAAAATAACTGTTCATTTTAGTTGTTTAGCAAAGAAAGTCTGACAGAGTCCAGCAAATAGAATGAATTTTTAATTGATTGGGTAACTAATGTTTAGGAAATGATTTTATGATTTTGACTTATTTAGCTATAAATTCTGCTAACAAAGAGCTACATAAAAATATATACAATTGCAAAAGAATAAAACATTATAAATTTTAAGTTGCAGTTTAAAACATGGATTTTTTCCCCTATAGAAACTAACTCCTATATATTGTGTTTGGTTACTGTGAGAGTCTTGAGGATCTTATTTAATTTAAAAGATACTTAAAATCATTTGAAGTGCCAATAATAACACCAATACCAAATGGTCACTTTTGACAGCACATTGCTGTGAAGCAGCCTAATTTCCATTAGAGTTGTTAGGAGCCAGTCTCCCTCGCAGAAAGTGTGAGCTGAACATTATCTCTCTTTCAATCTTATTTGATAAATGAAAAAAATGTACCTTAGAGAGGTAAACCTTACTCAGAAAAACTGGTTATTAGTGATAAAAGCCTATATTTGCCAGCTTCCTGGTTAATGTTTTTGTTACTATTTTACATAGCTAACGACTACCCGAACTGAGTTTTATCTGAAAAACTTTTGCAAAACATTCTGTGTGGTAAAAATCATTGATTTTTTTTGGAAGTATAGAAAACTTCTAGGACTAGGGTATATCAGAGTTCTATAATAATTAACAAATATTCCTTAGGAAACATTTATTTATTGCTTGTTATATGCCAGGTTCTATAAAGGATAGAAAGACAAGTCAGACCTCTCCTGTCTAGTGGAGAATCACTATCTTGAGATTTGAGAAGAATGAAAGAAACGGCTAAAATATCTAGTATATATTCCATGTCAGTGGAAGAAGCTTTTTATCTCTTTAATTACAATTAAAACTAAAATATGTTTTCAAATGTGACTTATTTTTTTTCTTTTTATAGCCACTTGATTATTTAGACTTGACTTGTAAAACAATGGAACAGAATGGGTTTTCTCCTTTACATAGCTCTGTTGACCTTTTTTTTTTTTGGAATTTGGCAAAATCGTATAGATGAATATACAATAATATGGGCATATTTTAAATCAGGAATGTTTTGTCAACCATATTATGTCATTATCTCTTTCCTTTGCATATTTAATCATTGTATCTTTTGCAATATACAAAAATTTTAAATCCATTTCATTGCAATGGCCACCTGTGAACTTTCAGGATTTTCCTTTAGTAGAAATAAACAACTAATAGGAAATCATTTGGAAATGTGAAACATAAGTGCCTCAGTAATATTCTCCCATGAAAACAAAGTTGAGTTTTGAAGAAGGCCTCTGGGGAAAAGGGTTTTAAAAAAATTACTAATTCCTTTGTCTATAATAATGAATAATCAGGTTGGGATAATCCTTAGTACCATAATTTAATGTTATACTCAACTTAAAAAGATATATATAATGGTAATGGTTATCTTTTAAGTTAATCATTTAAAATATTTTTTAAATTCCACCAGGAGCAAATGGCAGTTAAAATAAGTCCCTTGCTATATTCAATGTTAAAACCTTTACTTTAGTAATTTTCTTCTGGATATATTTATAATTTTCTAATGAATTAATCTTAACTTGAAAAATTTAGTGGCTATTTCTATACACATCAACTAATTTGCACATATTAATTAACTGACTAGCTTTTAATCAGGCATAAATGCATTATTTAAATTAACCATATCGTTGAATAAGGAAACCATAAAATCAGAAGGCAAAAACAGATTTCTTTAAGGCCAACTATTAACTGGAATTTAACTTTGGTGGGAACCAGAAACCACTTGACATACGAAGTATGAAATTGTAATTCTTTCATCTTAATCTTACTACTAAAATTTATAGAAGAATGAAATACATATCTTTGCCCTATAGCCAATAGATTGTGTTCTGGTAAGTCCCTAAACAAGACACTGAAATGACCTGTTCATCTGACAAGGCTTAGTAATGGATGAATGCAGGAGGTCTTAGATGATTCACGTATACTGTTTATCAGTGATTAATGGCAGGTGTTTCCATATGGAATGAAGTGGGCAGAGCCTGATTGGGTTGGTGCACATTTTGAGATGTAATAGTTTAAAACTGGTGAATATAATCAGAAAACAGTTTTGAAATAAGCATTCAAGATTAAAGCCCAGTTGAGAAATCTATTGTTCTGCAAAGGGCTCCGATATTGATAAAGCCTAGCTGAACAGATTAGGTAAATAGATTTTCAGAAGGTTCTTGGCACAAACAAATTACTTGTAATTTTTTCTGGGGGACATATGTATCTCAAATAATACTAATAAATTTTTAGAAATATAGACATAAGTTTTGTGACTGTATATAGTTTTGGTTCTCAAGAAATTATTGGCATAAATATTAAAATTTCTATTAATAAACTTGAAGTTCTATTTTCTAATTAGCTGATTACTCTCTAATTATTTTTATTACTAAGAGGTTATCAAATGAGCTCTATAACAGATTCGTATATTGAAGGTTAACCAAATGAAAAACTGGGAATTATGCTGTAACTACCCACAAACTTTGTTATAGTATATCTACAGATACATGATCAAATTCTGAACAAGTCAAATAAAATTTTTACTATCCTATTAGAATTTTTTAGCCTACAGAAGATTCTTAATATTTTTAAATAAAGGATTTTTAAATAAAGAATTTTGGGGGGGGGAATAAAGGGTTTTAAAATAAAGGATTATCTTTGTTCATAGCTTAAAAAATAAAGTGATTTTCTTTTCCCCAAGCTGAAAAACTAAAAACAGGTAGGTGGCGGGATAAGAGGTGGGTATAATATTGAGTCTTCAGTTTTTATTTTAAGCAGCGAGCAGCAGCACTTCAGCAAGCCCATGACTTCATGTTATGTACTGCACTACCTGTAGCAACTTAGATGTGTTTGTTTAAAGGCTGATAGATAGCTGTGACCCCTTCTCTTTTCTCCAGCTCCACTCATAGTTATAGTGATGTATTAGTTTCTCCCTGGCATAGCAAAAGCTTTCAAAACCTGGTTACATTTTTTTTTTTTTTGGTCAAAGTTTGAATGCCGTTGCAAAACAAAATAAATCTCTCTGGACCATTTATCTTCCTGCAGTTTGAATTGTACAGTTTCTTTCCAATTTCTTTGTATGGTTTGCTCCTGACTACACATGCAGGGAGAACACATTTCTCTCAAATCTTGTTATTAATATTTTTACTTTCATTATCTCAAGTAGATAGCCAGAGTATACCAGCAGCTAAAACACATAAGCTATATTTATATACAGAAAATTAATCAAAAGGCTGAGAGACTGTTTTAAATTAAATAATGTGAGCCAATGTGCCTTTCTTTCCTCCAGAGATACATGACCCTCATATTTGGTTTCAAATTTCAAGTCTTGTGTTATTTTTCACTGTGCATATGTGAGTACAATAACACTGAAACTCTAAGCTCTAATTTTTAAAAATAATTATAAATGTAAAAAAATTTATGGTATTGAAAAAAAAATGAAGTACCCATACCCTCCATCCATTCATTCATTCCTCTATTTTTTAACATTCTGCAGCAGAATTAAAAGCAATTCAATACTGGAAAAAAAACAAAAGTAAAACACTACAAAAAATGAATTTATTAATAAAAAAAGTAGATTTTTATTTCATTACCTTTTTAACAACTTTATTCACTCATGTAGTTTATGTAATGGAAATATTTGTGTTTATTTCTAGTGCACAGTGGCATTGTTTCTTAGTACTTTTTTTTTTTGGCTCTCTATGTCAGAATACAAGCTGCTTATTTAGATTGGGAGAACATATGATTCAAAAGGTCTGAATTTCATTTTCAGCTCTGTGACATCTCAGATATGTGAGACTGAGCAAGTTACTTTACTGAGATGCTAATTTTTTACCTGGCAACTAGAATAGTTCCATCTACTTAATTAGCTGGTTGTAAGGTTAAAAATGAGACAGTGCGAGTGCCATTCTTTCCATCTTATAGATCTGGCTTCTGTTATAATGTGTGGCATGTAGTAGGTACTCAGTTAAGGTTGAGGAGTCAGAAAATGTGATGCCTGTGATCCATAGAAGCTTTCCCTTGACAAACATGTTGAATGTCAGAGGAACAGTTTCAGAGTGTGTATCTTGTGACTCTCACATTTAGCTGATGGTGAAAGTCTAGTCCAGAGAAATCAAGACACTTTTCAGAAGAATTCACCTGGTTAGTGTCAATCCTGAACAAGAACTTATATCCTGTTTTCTAGGCTGGTGCCTTTCATGTTAACTATACAGTTATGTAATCCCTGAAAACTGTATTTTATTTGAAAGTCATTATTATAGAACTAAAAAATTCAGAACAAACATTTCTCTAATAATTTAAGAGATTCAGAATGGACAAACATGCATTCTTTAGTGACATATTTTCACATTAGTCAAAAGATTATAGATCATGAAGACTCCAGTTATAGACAGCCATATTTAGTCATTTATACAACATGTATTTACTGAGTACTTGCCATGTGTGTAACATTGTGTTAGGCCCAGAGAATACCCAGAAGAAAGTACTAGTCCTCTAGTGGTTAGACATGTAAATAAATGACTTCATCACATCCAAGTCAAGGCTTTAAAGGAGGTGAGAGGGTGCCAGGGAGCAGAAGTTGAATTGTGAAAGAGAAATAGGAATCATCTAGATGGACAGAGCAGAGGGCAACATTTCAATTAGAGAGTAAGTTGCAGGGGCCAAGACAGAGAAAAATGTATCCATGTAAAATATTGACTAAACTAGGTAATTTGGGTTAGATGGACCTTAGCCTTCAAGTGGGCAGGCAGTGAGATACAAAGCTGACCAAGTACACAGAGACAAATCTTGGGAGTGCTTCATGCCAAAGAGTTTGGCCATTACTAAATGGCTCTATGTTTCAACAGTGAAGTTGTAAAAAATAGCTATGAAGTTATTATCTAACAGAAATTTAGGATAGTTACATAATATAAGAATTTATTATACATTTGCTAGATAATTTGAACAAAATCTCTCCAGAATTCGTGGGATTAATTGGAAAAAATTATTAGTCTGAGGACAGCAGAAAAGCTACTAAGAAATTGCCTTTGACTTGAGTTACCACCATTAGTGACAAGGGAAACCCTTGTCAGATAAGTATTTGAATATGATTAATCTGTGCATTATTCAGTAGAATATAACTGTTCAAGAATCCTTGTTTTTTAATTAGTAAGACATATAGGTAGAAACATTTCATATATTCTTTTTTGGTTGGGGGAAAGGAGACATTCCTTGTAGATATTATTCCCTTAGTGTATCAACAGTGACACAGCAATAATAAGTATAACACAGGGTCATGGGTAAAATGGCACAGATATCATTGCATTCTTTTAAATCTGCAATGCAGTGGGGCTTTCACCCTCTTTTCTGCTCTGCAGAGATTACAAAAATCAATTTCCTGTCATTATTTAAATTAATATTCTCATTAATTTGGCACCGAGGAGTTTGCTGCCTAAGGAAAGAAGGAAAATATATGAAAATTAATGACAATATTTTTTAGTATAAAAGTAACTAAAAAGTTATTTACATAAAAATGGGAATTTCAAGAGAAGAAAAACATTAAGCAGTAATAAAAACCAAGATGCATCTGCTCTTTATTTTTCTTTTTAAATGTGTTCTCCCCACCAATTTTAACAAAGAAGAGAAAATTTTCAAGTATGTTTATCCCTCCTGAATAGAACTTTTAACTGGCAAAATGTAGAAACACTAACAAGAAGAAAAACATTTTCTAGGCTTCAAAAATGATTCGAAACCTTTTGCCTAAATATTCTAGTTCTTCAAAGTCTGATTTTAGATTAATTATGAGAAGATAATCTCAAATAAATCTTGTTATGTTTCATCTGCACCTTTAGAGTAATTCATGAGGAGAAAGAATCCATAATCATACTGTTTTCAATATCGATTAAATCTGGTTGTTACTTATATGAAAAGAACGTATGATCTAGAATTTATTTTTAATAAATCTTTCAAACTCGTGTCATTTCAAATGGAATGGGACCTCCACGTCTCAATCTTATCTGAGCATAGTAAACACAAAAGAATATTACAAAGCCCGTGACCCTGTTTTTTGATTCCCTGCTCCATCTCTGGATCCATTTTATCAAGCCTCTTACCTCCACGGGTCTGTTTCCGGCTCTGGCAGTTGAGGAACCTGTTATCAGCAGGAGTGCACTGCTACATGTTCTGAGACTGGGGTTGCAGGAAGCCCAAGACTGTCCCAGTCTTACTCCCAGCAGATTAGAGAGGGACCCTCACTTGTTTTCTCACTTCCAGCCTCTGAAGACAAGAAACCAAAGCTGAAGTTCACCCTTTATCACAAAAAGCTTCATCTCTCTGAATCTAGACACACCCTGGGAAAAACTCCCTCATAGCGTTGTCCTAAGGATGATGTGAAAGCAGTCTTTAAAATTACACATTCGATTAAAATGCCATTATTACCAAGGGTGAAAAGGCCATACCAATATTTGCCAAATATACTCAGTTCCTCCCAAGGGTTGTGTGTGGTCAGGATTTGACAGTTAAACAAAAGCAGAGCAAAGATGTTTATTGCCCAAAGACAAGAAGTAAATCAGTGACTAGACAGAAGAGTTCAGAATCAGATCTTTAATTCTATTCTTAGAATTAGATGAACTGGGGGACACTTTTTAGAGAAAAAGTTGGCCCATCAGACTTCTGCATTCCAGAAGTGGTTTGAGTTTAGGCAGGTATTCCTCTCCAGCTGACACCCATATTTTCTTCAAGGAGCTAAGGTTCTAGTCATGCTTTAACAGAAGCTATGGAGGACCAGAAGAATGATTTTCTTCCTTTTTTGAAGAAGAAACATTTACAATTTTCTAAATGTGACCTATGTGCTTCTTTGCCATGTATAAAGCAGTGGCTGAATGTTAACAAGATTTAGATTGAGTCTTTGTCAAAGAACTTTTGTCCTTATAATGCCTGACAGAGCTAGACAGTGCCCATACCAACTTTCTGAAGAATGGCATGATATGGTCTTTTGTGTGTCCTCTTTAAACTTGAAAGCTTTAGTGAAAAATTTTCTAACCTGCATATTTTGGAAGCAAGGGGGTAAAGAGAGAGAAAGGGTATGGGAAAATTACAAATAAATTTAAAAATGATTAGCACATCAGTTGTGATTTTGATTCCAGCAAATACGGCTAATGTCTCAACTTTTGAAAAACATCCAGTGGAAACTCTTTTTTTTTAATCAGTCATGAGAAATGAGAGAAGAGGAAATGGTTATCTACAAAGTGTAAAGCACATTTTCCTTGGTGCTGAATTTTGGCCTGGAATGAATTTTTATGACCACATTATAAACCTCTGAAAATAGAGTTTAGTGGAAGTGCCGAAATGTCCTTAAATATATTTTACTGGCAAATGTGCTCCTGCAATGATTTTTGTAAAGGTAAAGATATTAATTTTATGTAATCCATATGTATGTGTGTTTTAAAATATTTGAGGGGTTACTTATTTTCAGTATAACTAGCACATAATCAAAGGTGGAACAGAATAATTTGAAGAGTTTTTCAAGAAGAAATTATACATGCTGTCTGTCAAAGGTTCTGCATAATTCATTTCATCTTAATACTGTGGTGCATTTAGCTCCTTACAATATAAGCACAAGGAAAGATAGATCAGTCTGGTATAATTCCAGAAGTTTCTCCTCAGAGACCAATACCCATTTTATTTATGATAAGAGTATTCAATCAAAGTGGGAAAAAGTCTTTCTTTCCCACCAGGACGTATATGGTTCTAAATCCAACAATTCAGTTGAGAATTTAGAAACAACACTAATGGATTTTTTTTTCACTAAATATCATCCTTGTTGAGTGACATTTGAGAGAATAATACAAAGTTATGATCTGTTTATTCAGTAGTTTAACACAGAACTCTGTTTTCAGATATATTATTATAATAAAATTTAATTAAAGTTTAAAAAAACCCAGTATCTCCCATAAAAGATATAAGATTTTCCTTCATTTTAAGGTAGTTTAGACTAAACAGTCCATGATGCTATGAGGAAAAGACTTCAAACCTTTTGCAAGTTCTCTTCTGTTGCCACCAAGGCAAGAAATACCAACAGAGTAAAAGTATAGGTGGAAGGAAATAATTAACAATCTCCATAACAACTTTTAAAACTTGGATGCAAAGGGAAGGAAGAAAAGAAAGAAACAAGAAAGATAGGATGGAGGGAAGGAAAGAAGGAAGGAAAGAAGGGGGAAAAAGGAAAGCAAGAGAAATTCATTATTTAGATAGACTATGGGGAAAGTATTTAAATAGTAGCTTACCAGAAAAAGAACTCAAGTTCATGAAATATAAACTGAATAACAGAATAAGATTACCATCTTCAAGGATTAAAGACAACAGGGTTATGCTGGCTGGTTCTGAAAAGGAAGCATAAGAACCAGTGTTTCTAGTTAAGCCAGGTGGACTTATCTTCATAACAGATAAGAAAAGTTTAATAGAGCTCTTTGAAGGTTGACTATGTCATTTTGTAAACTAGTGAGGTAGTTATCTGTCATTGAAAGCTTTGAGGAGAAACTGTGGAACTTGGTAAAAATTGATCATGTGGCATGCTGAGCCAGATACTACCTTGGAGTCTTTCTGATGTCACAGCCTACATATCTTTCAGGTACTTGTGGGTGCAAAATAATTCTGTACTGGAGAGAGTAAACTGGTGGAATATGTTAACACCAACATATCTTGAATCGTTGACTTTTCTGTGCTTAGTGCTTGAGCCTTGCATGGAAGCAAATAGGTCCCTGGGATATAAGAAATTAAGTGTTTTGCCCATTGCAGAAAATCACTGAAGGCAACCTAAAATATCTTTGCACCCCACCTTCTACTCTACTCTTTTTGAGGGAATAAAGAATATTAAAGTAGGACAACTTGGGAAGAAAAGAAATGTTGTTGTGACTTACAATAAAGGATCTTTGAATACTAGGACTGTCTGGGTCACTGTTTAAGTTATTGTTTGATGTTCTAGATGTCAAGCCTACCTGTTATGAACATGAAGTTCAGTAGATTTTCAACTCAACTTTGATCAAGTATGCTCTCTGGTATGTAGGAAATGAGTTTTCAGCAACAATTTACCCCCTTGATGAACAGAGTTAGTATGAAAATTCAGTGTGATAATAGAGATAAGGTATTCACTTCTGGCTTATTGTAGCTGCTTCATAATTTCTGTTTCTATTGTTATAAAAGTTATCATTACTGAGCTACACAGCTATAAGCAAGTATCTCCCTGTTACAGTGGATGTCAACATTGGCTTCAGCTTCTATTACCTTGGGTGTTTTTAAAACATGTCGGTGCTTGGGTCATACTCTATATCAATTAAGTCAGAATTTCTAGGTATGGAGCCCAGGTGATAGTGTTAGTTTCTCCAGGTGATTCCAACATACAATATCAAGGTTCACTGTACTGTTATTGCATGAACCATACATAAAGCCAAATAGCTCTTAGAGGAAAAAAAATCATTTGATTTAATGTGAAATTAGCTAAAAATAGCTGATCACTAATTTAGGTTAATACAAGAAATGAATATGAAGGAAGAGCAAACAAATACTTTCTCTGCTTCCCACTCTTTCTAAAGTATTTATATTTAGAAATAAATCCCAATGGTGACTTTCTTGAACCAAACATGATACAGTAAACCAGAATATTCCAATAAATGTCATCAACACTATTAGAATTAGTAATTTACTGAGCTAGTTTGCAAGTTCAACCAAAAGAAGATGTTTCATACAGAAGTATAATTCTAAAATATGTACAAAAACAGACCCCAAATATTAACCGGGCACCATTTGTTAGTGTTAAGGATCTTGTTAAGGATCCCTCCTTAACAAGAAGGGATCCTGAAGAAGGTGACAACTTCTATCAGGTCATTGAGTGTTTGTCATATATCTTGGACCCAAAATGATCAAAAGGATTTGTAATATGGCAGTATGTTAGCTTATTCAAAAGCAACATTTTTTTTTTTGAGGAAAGATGTGTTCCTAATACTGACAGCTAGAAATTGGCATATTTAGTATGTAACTGAAAAAAATATAAAATTTATTAACCAACTAGGATATGAATAATGAAGCAGTCACTATCAGAAATAAAGATGACAATGTGTGACACATGACTGATATTTAGAACAGTTCATTGGTATAGGGTATATGTCCGTATGTTAGAACTGTGATATTCTTTCAAAAGTAAGAGTTATCTTCCTTCTTAGTTTGCATTAGTTTGCACCCTGTTCTCCACTCCCCCAAATAATAAGGCTGCTACTAGACATGGATAATGAGGAGTAGGGATTTTGTGGTTTGAAGCAGGCTCTCTGTGGAATTTCTTTGAACTACCGAAACCCTGCTACTTGCTGTCTTTCTTGTTTTTACCAGCTTAGCACAAACATTGCCTTTCAATGCAACTACATGTTCAAAGTGAAACATAAAATTGTGTTAGCTTAAAGGACTCATTAATTTCCTTTGTACTCCAAATCCTCTGCATTAACAAATGCAATATGCTGATTCTGTATCCAAACTTATTCCATTTTAGTTGCTGTTAGACTTCAAAGGAAACCTGAAAAAGAAAGTATAAGGGAATTAAATTCTTGTGTTGAAAAATTAATACATTCCTGAGAACTGACCCACTTTTCACTTTCTCTATTTTATGAAATTTTAACATTTTTCTATTTGTAAGACAGATCTGTGGTTAAACTTGTTTTAGGGTATTGCTCCCTTAAAGATTAAACCTCCTACCCTATCAAGTCAGTGTAGTTTTGAGAATGCTTATGGTATGGTTGTTTTAATATTATTTTCAGAACTCTGATTGCTATCCCCATGTGTGTGTGTGTGTTTGGGTATTAAACATAAACATTTGATATCTAAACTGATAAAATAGCTGTAAAAATCAGTGAAATCAAGAAAGTGGATTTTAATTTATATTGCTGCTCTTAAAAATTATTTTTTTACTTTAAATAATTTATCATTTACCTTATTGGGAATTGTCAATATGTATAAATATTGAGCCAGAACTTCTATGATTTAAGTATTTATGATATATAAGTGTAAATGTATATGTAATTCAAAATATTCCCTTGCTGATAGAAATAACCAGGTTATCAATTTAGGAAAACAAATGCATATAGTTTACCCAAAATTAGTGCAGCCCTAATAAATAAATTCTAACTATTTTCCCCTTTGTAGGATGATAAATTAAATTTGATATTTAGCAGTGACAAATCCTAAGCAAGATAAAAGGGAATGCAGTTGCTAGGTGATATCAATAATTCATTCATTTGATATTAAGCAGAGAATTTAAATTCTAAGATGATATGACAGTTTTTGAAGAATATCTATCTGGCATGAAATAGATGTCAGTTTCTTAGAATGTCTTTCTTCTGAATGAATATAAAAATAAATACCTTTTCTAGAAAATGATTTCTAAAAATTTATTTTCTAATTTCCTAATTTAATTAACCACTTTAGTTCTACACTTGTATAAACAAACAAAAAATCCACATGTAGGCAAAAACTCAAATTATAACAGTTTTTTTCTATTATTTCTCATGTTACTCCCAACAGAGTTGAAACTCGTGATTGTGTTTTCAGAATAATTTAACTTGAAAATTGGTACATCCCTCCTAACTCCAAGTTCCTGTAGGTTTACTTTTTTGGGAGGTGGTGAGAATGCTGTAAAATCTGAATGGCTTTTCTCCTTCAAAACAAGAGACTGCATGTGGTTCAGAGGGCTGGCCAGCCCCGTGTGCCGCAGCCTCTGCTGGAATTCAGGGACGGTGCTCTTGGGGGCGCTGACTGCATCGATAATGTGGTACATCTTACTGTTCAATCACTCAGTAGAACCAAGTGAAAGTTTTACATTAGTCCTTACTGGTATTGCCACTTTATTTCTTGTCCAGTTATTCCCTGAATAAATATTTCCTGTGAAATTACAAATAGATGACTATTTCTGCTCTATTCATATTGCTTTATCATAACTTTTTTTGCCCTAGTAAACTTAAAAGATCTGAGTCACCAGACCTGCTAATTTTTCAAGAGAAGCCCATGCTCTGAAATTTTATGTAATATCTCTCAACATTTAAGGTTTAGCTTAATTTTTTAAAATTTGGGAAAAAAATACCTGTGGGCAGGATTTCACTTGGAACATGTAGTTTTTCTCTAGAAATCAAGAAATGCTCATCAGTGAAGATATTCAAATATGTGTTAAAATACATCATAATGGCTGGCATCTCTATAAATTATCTTTTTTTTCTCTCTTTATAATATGATTCTATATTGGAAGTAGTATGAATAGCTCTTGCCATCATCCATAATGGTCCATGGTCATATTCTTAATAACTCTATGAATTTAGTCAAGTTCTTTAAATTCTCTTGCCCTCAATTTCTTTGTACATGTGAAACTGGGGAGGCAGCTAAATAATATGCCAGTCAGCATCACATAGTTTCTTGCATTTAAATGATCATTTAAATTTTTCATTTTATATTTTTGTTTCCCTCGATTAAAACTAAAGAATCAAGAGCTTTCTTCATTTGTATGTGATCACACAGGTGAAGAACTGATTTGTAAGCTTGTAGCTCTTCTGTTGGAATGACTGCAAGGACAATAATATCTCTTTCTGAGAGGTATTGACTTTTGTAGTTTAGACTCAAATTAAGCTCAGATTTTCATTGTGCTACATTACATGCAGATAACATCTTTTTAGCTTTTATATTGCTCCAGTGAGATGAATGCTGATTTATGACCCCTAGGCCTTAGGAAGGGTTCCTCAGGATTTTACCTAACTCATTTTTCAGTTGTATTTCAGAGGTACTGACATCTATAGGGAAACATGAATGAATTCAAGAGCATTTAAAGGGGTCGCCATTACCAGATTCTCATATTTCCAATGGTTTCTTTCAAATTCTTATTTGTCTCTTAACAATACTCAGTCTGTTCATAATAGTTTAGAACAGCTGGATTTAATGTAGGAGCAGATATCCCTTAACAGATTTTTCAACACAATAGTAATTCAGTTAGTGAGAGTGAACGCTACCACAGCAGCCTCTTCTCAGAATTTGCTAAGATGTTTTGAAAGATTTTCTCAAAAATATTAGAAAGTATATTACTTTCATCTCCCTTTTGAAATGTTTCTTTATACATCCCACCCTCACAAACATTTTTGCTTTTTCTGATTCTTTGTCTTATGATTTTGATCATTCGTATTCCTTTTGTTCTGCATTTCCTAGTTTCTTGTCATCTTAATAATTCATGGAACAGTGAAACAAAGGCTTGTTCTCAATTTTAAATCAATCCTGGAAAACTCTAAAATTTTTTATCAGGGAATTCAGCTCAGGGAACACTTCTGTGTTATGCTGGCATGCCCAGAGCTTGCCCAAATTTGACAGGTGAAACTAGCATCAGCACCAAGTGAATAACAAAGGCCAGTCCAGGCTACATTACCTGGATTCTAGCAGAAGCCACAGCAAAAGCTGGATTGCTCAGTTTCATGTCTACTATAAAGACAGTGAACAGAGGTGAGAATCACCAACCCCTCCTTTTCTCTACTCTAATAAGCAGTGGCAGATATAATTGGGTATATTTTCCAAACACTGACTAGCCAGTAGCTGCTAGCAGCAGAGTTACTGGTATTAAAGGGTCAGATACTTAACTTTTTTCTTTCTCTTCCATCATAAAAGCTGCTGGGATAAGATTAAAACTAAAATAATGAATACCACCCAGTCTATGAAGCAAAGTGTTTGAAATTAAAGATCTTGGATTGAGCAAAGAGTAAATTAATAAATGAATGAAAGTAATTTGAGACTTAAAGAAACTTTAGGAGCAAAGGTAGAATTATAATTTCAGGGACTTGAAAAATGGGAACAAAAATATATTTTATTATGAGAAAGAAAAAGAACCAGAAAATCAACAGAATTAGAGAGTTTGTTTATTCAGTTGATGTTTTTTGTTCTTTATACGAAAGAAGCGTGCACATATTTACAGGTTGGAAGGATGGGAGTTAGGGTAGACAGCAGATAGAGAAAACCTGAAGTTCCAGGAGATGGAAAAAAGGTAACCAAGAGGAAATCTCTCAGGATATTGGTCTGGGCAGATGTGAAATAATTAATCCTGAAACATAGAAGGCACTGGAAAGAAGGACATTTGTGGGAATGAGGAAATAATGACTTATATAGGTGCAGGAGAAAGAATTTGGGCAACAATTTCTTCATAAGGGGAAAAGAGTGTTTTCTTACTGGGTGGGCTTGAGATTAATGAAGGATTTGGAAGGACCATTCTGGGAAATGGGAAAAGCAGTTCAAACTGCTATGAGCCTCGGGTGAGCTTTGAAAAGTTTGTGAATAATAAAGGCCTTCAACAAAGGAGGAAATGGGAAAACCATTTATATCAACAAATTGATGACATTACCCTCTAACATATCCATTAAGTAATTAGACAAAATTTCAGTGCAAAGAATTTATCTCAATGTCTTTGCTCACTTGGAACTGATGAAAAGTGCTTTTATTCTGTTTGCTTATAACTTCAGCAGGTCACCTTTGTTCTGGGTGCTCAGCCACATCTTTCCAGCTCACTCATCTGTGGCTGAATTTAATGAGACCTACATCTTGGTGTGAAGTAGGTTGTGGAAATTATTGTAATGATTATGAAATCATTTTCCTAAGTCTTTTTAATCTTTGAAATGTTTAATTTCTCAAATCCCAAGTCATCTAGAAAATGAAAAGATCACAAAAGCAGCATAGCTCCCCTACCTTTGCCTAACGTGCACATTTTCCCTCCCATCTCCTTGATATTTACTGACATCATTATGGAAATTAAAAAGCAGCAGTAAACCACATCATAATGTTCTTGCTATTTGCCTGGAGATCTGAATTTGAAAGTTGAGAAAGAGAACAGACGCAAAACAAGGTTTGTCGAGGCAACATATTATGCTTGTGTTGAGATGGAGTATAAGGAAAACACTTTCAAAGTCCACAATTTTATGATTTGGAAATTCATGTATGAATTATATATGTGTGTGTGTGTGTGTGTGTGTGTGTGTATGTGTGTGTGTGTGTGTGTGTGTGTGTGTGTGTGTGTGTGTGTGTATAGAGAGAGAGATGTAACTTGGAAATTCATGTATGAGTAATATATATTCTATAATACATATATAAGTAATATATATTACTCATATATTTGCTAAACTCTGAAGATACTTATTATGAGTACATTATTGACAGATTGTGAATTGTTTACTTAATACAAATTCATTATTGACAAATTGTAAGTTGTTTAAAAAATATTTTGGAAGCTTATTTATAGCCTGTCAATTATAGCCAAGGTGACCATACCTGTAGTTTGTTCAGCGAGGTCCCAGTTTAAATATGTTGTCTCTCATGTAGTAATTAATAGTTTCCTAATTTTCCCTGGTTTGAAAGATGAATTTTATGTGTAATCTACTAGATATAGAAAATGAATATTATATTTGACCTAGGATAGCAAGTGATAAAGTAAATTCTACTTGTAAATTTGATAGTTCATCCAGTTTAATTTTTCTAGAAGGGTAAATTGTAAAGTGAAACTCTTGGTCTTTAGAAATGGTAAGAATACCTGCATTTATGCAGTTTCTCAAAATACAGAAAAATGCAAATGCTACTACAATCGTGCCATTTGCAACTCACTGCCAAATTTATATTTTACTTTAAATGTAATAGCTTGAAAACATTGTTAAAAGCAGATCTTGAAAATGCTACGTGTTTTCTTCCATAAGTAGTGCTAAGTGAAGAATGATTTATTTCTACTTGTAAAGTTCAGAAAAATATACATTTGATGATATTATGGTCACCTTTTAAAAAATAGTCTGCCTTCGAGAAATTCATTAGATTTTTTTTAGCACTTTTACTTAGAGAATATTGAATTTGCTTCTGTAATAATCTATGTGTACTACCAAAGGCAAGAGGAACTTGTTATGTCAATATAAAACCACAGTGCAATTAAGATATAGGACTGTGTACATATTTTAATAATTTTTTCTTTGCTGTCAAGAACTTCAGTGATTGTCATTAATTCTGAAAGATTAGAAAAGTACAATAAAAAGAATTATGATGTTTGCCAATTACAACTCCTACTTATCAAATAGATGAAACCGGTAGGGTATAAACAGAAACCAAATTTATTCTTCTCTGCCACTCCTGTTAAAACCTAACCCTAAGCAAATAAACTTTCTTTGCCAAAAAACTGTTTTCTTGGCCCTGGGTGAAATCAGGTGTGACACAATTTTTTACTATTTTTCTTAGATAAAAATTCTCCAATTTCTTTTAAACCCTAAAATGGTTTTATTAAAGTTAAGATGTCCCTGACAGAGAAATAATCAAATTTTATCTTGAGTGGCTACTGATTAGGAAACTTGGAAAGATGGAAGGTGATAGTTTATTTCTTCTTTTCTTCCTTCTTCCTTCCCTATGCTCTCTATGGAAGGTGATTTAAGGGAAAGAGGTACAAACTTAGGCACCAGTCATGGTTAATATCTGTCACTGATTTTCTCTTAACTTGGAAGAAGTACACTTGCTGACTCTCTCATGTTTTGCTTCTGAGTTTTCTATACCACTTCCATTGTGAGATTCTGATTGTGGTTTCCTTGGGGCAGGCAATACATAGGGTTCTGTGTTCTAAGATTTTCAAATTTGCCACAAATCCTAAACCCTTGCCTTCCAAAAGTAGACCCCAAATAATTTTTCTTTACTGAGGTTTTTTAACCCCTTTTGGGCAATCTTCTTGATTAGTATCTCTTGAAAATGAATTTAGCCTGGGTACCTACATGGCTCAAGCAAAAGCATATATTTTTGGTTTGTCATGGGTAGGAGTGCAAGTCTTTCAGAGCAGCTCTGTTTCTCTGATATCTCAAGCCTAAACTTCAAGGTAAGCACATTGTCACCATGTACTAGGAAGCATCCTTGCTTCTCTTTATATTGGGGATGGTATAAAAATACAATAGCATACACTCTCATGATAATTTTTTCCTTAACTTAGTTAACTTTCCAAACTTTAGTTTCAAGTAGAGAAAGTTCTATGAGGGAGAAGAAAGAAAATGCTATAGCACTTCAACTGTCTCCCTCCCCCCACCAAAGAAATTAATATGTGTGTGTGTACACATACATATATACATACACACACATATATTCATCTTGTCAAACCTCTTTGACTTATATGTTATAATAGTGGGGGATCACAAATGCTGTTAAAATTTATTTTATAATCTCTTACTGTATCTTACACCTTGTTATAGAACAGAGGTTGGCAAACTTTGTCCTTTGGCCAAATCTGTCTTGCTAGTTTTGTATGACTCATGTTCTAAGAATGATTTTAGACTTGTAAACATTTGGGGAAAAAAATCAAAAGTGATATGAAATCCAAATTTCAGTGTCTATAAAATTGTATTGGAACACAGCCACACCCATTCATTTACATGTTATCTGTGGCTGCTTTCTTTATACAGTGGCACAGTTGAATGCTTAAAACTTTAGGAAGTGCAAAGCCTAAAATTTTATTATGTGGTCATTTTCAGAAAAAGTTTGCTGACTCCTGCTATATAGAATGTGGTGAACTTTGCATCAGTTATAATGCTCTTGGCTATTGGGTTTCAGTTAAAATTGGAAAGTAAAAGTTGTGTTTTTAAAATTCTTTTACTCTACATATGAAAACTATCAAAATATTATTCTCTTAATTTTATAAGTCTTAAATCAGTGTGCGATTTTTAATATGATTTATTAGCTTACCATTATTCATGTAGATGTTTTAAGTGATGTATGAGAGACCTCCAGAATCATTCATGACATATAACTTGTAATTTCTGGTTCTAGTGAATATTCATCATTTTGCATTCTTTGTGCTCAGAAAATTTCCTTAGGCCAAAAGTACATTTGCCACTCTAGTTTTTTTCCATTGAAATCCTACCTGTTCTTCAAGATCCACTCAGTTCTACCTCTGCTGTGACATTAATTTCATCTCTTTCTCTCGTAGCACTTTATTATTGCTTCTGTTATTTTGAAGTTGCATTTTGATTTGCTACATAGTTATTTGCATTGTATCTCTTTATCAGATGTGTTTTGTCTTCACAACACTGAAAACTAAAACTATTAATGGGTAGACTTAACCTTAATAACCTTATTTTTAATTTTAAAGAATTTTAATTGTAAGTCAGAAAAGTGACCATTTACTATTTTTTTCTAAACAAAGATATAATATTTTATTTTTCATTTATTTCCAGAAAATCAATTTTGCAATGTGCGATTAGCTTTTATATATTTCTTGTGCATTTATTTAAAGCTTTATTACTGTCTGGAATCTTGTTCTATCTATCAATTTATCTATATAACTAGTTATTTTTAATTTTGGAAGATATAATCTGAGAGAGAATCTTGAATCTCAAAGAGTTTGGAGAATAAAAGACTGTCCTGTATACGTCTACATTAATTAAACTCAGTCAGAAAGTCTGGAGAAGGTTGTTTTTTTTATATATATGTATCAGCATGCAGAGTGCTGTCAAATGATAAACTGGTATGAATACCTGCTTTCAGTTTTGAGTTGTTGATGGTCTCTGCTCAGCCGATTACACTTTGCTAGAGTATTCTTTGGCAAGTCATTGTGGAATTTCCTTTGTAGAGTTCTTTCAAGTTTTAGATACCTATAAATCTGATAGGATAGTTTCAGGCCTAGACTACTGCATAGAAGTAAAACTGGCCATGTAGATGGTAATTGAGTCCCATTTTGCAAATGCTTACAATCTAACTTGATTTCATTTAAGTCATCTTTACTTAAAAAAATTTCCTATTAAAATGGTTATAGTTGTATAAAGATGCTGATTCTAAGAAAAATTTAAAAGTTTTTTTTAAAAAAAACATGTCATGACATTTTCTGATTAGGCATTTAAGTCTGTATTGTTGACTAGTTTAATGCTAGTTAAATTAAGTAAAATGACAATATAATAGAGAAATAACAGCATCTGGAAGTTCATGATGTTTGTTCCAAAACCCATTTATTTGTATCTATTCACATCGAATTACCCACATTTTTTTATGGTAGGCATTTTACAAACTGAAAAAAAAAATTTTTAAGTAGGAAGCATTATTATCATCTTTCATTTACTTCACACTAAATATAGTCATTATGCAGAATTACATTGGAGTTTCTCCATCAAATACCCCAAGAATAGCCAAATGATTTAATCCAAGTGTTCCCAAGGTGGTATTAGTCATTAGTTTTGAAATCTTACTTCTAACACTGTTCTCTAGACAAGTCATTTAGTTTTTCTACCTTAATTATTTTATTTTCTAAATGCTATGACTATGACTATTTTATGAGAATAAATTAAAGTTCATTAAATTTTATTCTAAGTATATTTGAATTTTGTAAATGAAAAGTACAAAGAATAGGTTATATAATACATCATTTTATATAATGACCACATAACTTCTTTACTTGTTTATTCCATTGGGTAAATCATATTGCTCTCTGTATCATCTCCTGATGTGACATGCTTGGAGGAAAGGATGCATTTTACCCAGCATCCAGGCTTATTCACGTGGTTGTGGGCAATCTGAAAGATCTAATACCTATATTGCGATGTATTAATTTGTTTGTGAAAATTGATTTTCTGAAATAATGGATTTTGGAGAGGGATCCTTTTCCCACTTTCTCTGAAGAGATTCAGTAGGGAAAGGGAACATCTGTGTGAAAGGAGTAAATTCTTCATGATGCAAAGATTTGAGATAGAAGGTAAAATGTGGCTAGATAATAATATAAATGTCATGTGGAAATACTGAGGTGCTTTCCTACCCTCACATTTTTTTAAATTAAATTTATTGGGGTGAATTGGTTAATAAAATCATATAGGGTTAAGTGTACAATTCAATAATATGTCATATGTATATTGCATTGTATATTCATCACTCAAAGTCAAATCTCTTTTCAACATATATTTGACTCCCTTTATCTTTATCTACCTTTTCCCTCCCTCCTTCTCTCCGGTAACCACTAAACTGTTGTCCTTGTCCATGAATCTCTGTTTGTTTCTCATGTTTCTTTGTTTCTCATGTTCCTTTGTTGATTTATATTCTACATATAAGTGAAACCATATGGGAAACAACCAAAGTATTTTTCGATAGATGATTGAGTAAAGAAAAAATGGTACATAGATACAATAGAATATTACTCAGCCATAGAATAAGATGAAATACTGCCAGTTGCAACAACATGGATGGAGCTTGAGATTATCTTGCCAAGTGAAATAAGTCAGACAGAAAATGTTTCTTCACATTTCATTTTGTTCTTGACCTTTCTTCATTTAGATGTCACTCATGAGCAATCTTTTTTAGTTTATCCTCATCTAAACAGAGAACAAAGATACTAAATTTTCGACTTTTATGTTTTAAAGCTGTGATCCAGATGTAAGAGAGATAGTCTGGAAGACTGTGCAATCAATCAGAACCACCTTTTCTCTCAGAGAGATGATTATTCTCTGAATTCAGGAGGAGGAGACAAGAGAGAAAGGTACAGAAGAGTAAAACACTGAAAAAGATCTCTTAGGAGATGCTCAAAATTGTGAGAGGTCTTTTCTCACAATTGCCAAGATTTCATTCTCTAGGCATGACACTACTTAAGCATACTCGAAACTGAGATACTATACTGGGGAGAGGAAGAGGAAAGGAATTGAAATCTAAACAAAGTTTACTCTGAAGGGTTTAGCCTTAATTACATTATATTTTACATTTCTAGATGGAATGGGGCCTCCACTTAGAGAGTAAGTTCAATCTTTAAAAATGTAAAAAGTTAGATTTCATGTATCCTGTTTGGTCTTCATTTGCTTTTAAGATTTAATTCTCAAGGTCAGTTAAAGGACAGAAGTCAAGGTCAGTCCTCAATGCTTTCTTGCTTCTCTTGCCTTTCCTTTGAGTAAAAACTTGTTTCTGACTTGCTTCTACTGGCTCATTTAGCCATTTTATTGAACCGAACATGAAGCTCACATCGTGGTCATCACTATCTCACTATCATGGTAACTTCCACCTCATACAGTCTCTCTTTCTATATATTCTTGGCAAATAATACTTCTTCACCTTTCTCATGTATGATTGCCTTAGGGCACTATGAGGTTATCTCACAAATCAATGAGATTCTAGTTTTGTTTTTCTGTTTTGACATATTTGAGGAATAATATATTTTCTTATCTGTAATAATAGCTCATTAGGTTATTCTTAATTTAGGTTCAAGGGTGGGTATATCAAAATTCATGTGTATTAGATCTAATTTGGAGAAAAAAAATCATACTTGATTTATATATAGCACATCACCACCTGTAGCTCATCCCAAATCCTTAGTAAGTCATTTCTTGCTATGGTGTAAATGATGAACAACTATATACAATGAAATAATTTTTGAATGTTTGCATTTTAATAGGGGATCTTTGAAAATGCTGTAAAATTTGTGGAAAAAATTGTTTATATAATTATATAAAATTAAAAGGCCTCTGTTCAATAAGGAAAACCACAGATAAAGTTAAGAAATCTATGATCAATAAGTTGAAGGAAGAAATGTGTAATATCTAAAGATGACGATGATATTTCTTTCAGTACAACCTTTTAAAAATTTTGCATTCTTATTTAATACTTTAGTTAACTATCATCGGATAATATATCATTATATATTCAAATTTTATAATACATATAAGTAGAGTATAATCTCCATATACAAATTATATACTAAGTATATGTGCACTGTATATAAATGCAAAATACTATGTGTGTTTGTGTGTGTATAAACTTGACAGAGATAATATGTTTCAAGGGTCATTGTTTATTATTTCCAGATTTCTTCATTTTTATCCATTTTAGGTTTTCTGTTTTCGATTTACTTGTTGTTTGGTTAGAATCCTTTCTTAATTGTTTTCTTAGATTATTGAATAGTCCTATTTTTCTTTTTTCTAGATAGGTGAATGATATATTGGTAGAGTGTGGAATCCTTAAGTTGCAGCTCCCTTTTATGACTTGTAGATGTATTTACACACTCTCTTCTAGCTTCATGGACTACAGATGAATAGTATGAGACTATTCATCTTTTTAGCACCATTTTGATATGTGGGAAGCAAGAAATAGTAAGCATGTAATAGAAGGCTAATCTCAAATATACCTGGGACATAAATAGATCTCATAGTGCTCAATTTTTCCCAGTGCTAAGGCTTTATGGTTCTATGCCAGGGTCTCTAAGCCTGGTCACAGGGAGACTTTCATAGAACCAGGTCATCTCATACTCCAGCAGCCATTAGACCTAGTCAAGGAAGATAGATTGGAACTATTAGTGGAGAGAAATGGAGCTATATATGATTACCATTTTACCAGAACCCTTTGCTTTATTTCTTTACCAACTCTGTCTTACAGTTTGAAGGAGTTCAAAGTTTTTTTTATCTCCAGTTAGCTTGTCACTGCAAAATCATATATAGACTTAATGCTGGTACCTTTGAATTAGTCACTTTGTTGTTCAGTTAATCTCGACTTCTACTATTACATTGGACTCTACAACTACTAACTTGGCTATGGATATATAAGTATAGCTACCTAGTTTTATCTAAGCAGATTGTAAATTTCAAGTGAAAATTTTTCAAAATAGAAAAATAATAATACACAGAGGGTAAAAAATTGAAGAGCACCTCTAAAAGGCGTTTTATCTAAGCAGATTGTAAATTTCAAGTGAAAATTTTTCAAAATAGAAAAATAATAATACACAGAGGGTAAAAAATTGAAGAGCACCTCTAAAAGGCCCTTAGAAATGGTTTTACTTTGAGTGAGCAAGATACTAATGGAGCAGAAAAAAACTCTCTTTAGTGCCAGAGAAGGGTTGTTTTCCACTTATGTATTTCAGAACCACTGTAGTCACCAGGCATACTGAAGGGCACAGCAAAGTCTGCTTTTACATTTTCTGCCTAGAATCATGGTAGAAGTTGTACCCATACAGATGTACATTATCATTTTCACTGGAAAAAAAGGTTATGTCATTACTAATATTTATTCTTAATCATAACAGATTAAGATATATAAAATTATATATGGAAGTTTTTTTCTCCAAGGGAAATGGTTTTGAAAAAAAAGTCAGTATGATTTTGTGGACATGATTCTTTAAAAATTCTATTAAAATGCTGACTGTCTGAAAAATGGGGAGTATGTGGGGAAGGAAACACCTCACATCCACGGGATGCTCAAATACTAAATTATATTGCCTCTCACTTTAGCACTGGTGAGCACTGCTTTGTTTAGTGTATTGATTCCAGATGCTATGAGAAACCCGATTCACTTAGGAGAGCTCAGATTTCCTGCACAATGGCTCATGGTTACACTCTGTATGTCACACACATTCCCTAGCACCATAACTAATGGCTACAACACGTATATCTGAAACAGTACTTCCATTGTATTTCAAAGTAGTTACCACGCAAGCTACTGTGAATTGATGTGTACAAAATCTCACTGATTAAAAATTAGAGGTAGTAAACTGAAGTATTTGAACCACACAACCAGAAATATACATTGAATTTCAGTGATAAATAATTTTATTTATTCTCTTCCTCATTTAATCCTTCTGAAACCCTATGAGATAAATACAATTATGACTTGTCACTTTCCTAAGATTACATGGCAAGTATCAGAGCTGGGATTTAAGCCAAATAATCTAATTCCAGAGTCAGCAATCTTTACTGTCTCCTGGGCTTTAAAGCTATCCTGTAATTGTTCTGTACCTTAGTTTTCTTAGCCCTAAAATAGAAATAGATAAATTAAGGTTGATAAAGCTCTGAGCACCTGGCACATATTAAGCATTTAAGGAATAGCTATTGTTATAATAATAATTATTATTATTAAGTACCAGGACCCCCAACCCCTGGGCTGCAGACCAGTACCAGTCAGTAGTCTGTTAGGAACCAGGCCACACAGCAGGAGGTGAGTGGTGGGCAAGAGAGCGAAGCTTCATATGTATTTGCAGCTGCTCCCCAGCACTAGCATCACTGCCTCAGCTCCACCTCAGGTCATCAGGCATTAGATTCTCATAGGAGCACCAGTCGTAGTGCCAAAAAGGTTGGGGACCACTGATTAAGTATATATTATACATCAAATATGAGGCTAAGCATCTTATTTAATGTATCTTACAACCTAGGGGATGGTAGATATTAAATAAAAAATTGCAGGAGTGATGTGGGCTACCAAGGAGATGTATAAGTAAGACATCTTGGGAAAAATTGATGAAGGCTTAATGTAATCTTCAAGCCATGGAAAATTTCCCTCTGGAGGTGACATTTAAGATATTTTCTGAAAGGCAAACAGGAATTAGCAGACAAGAGAAGACCAGAAAGAAGAGCAATATATAAAAATACTGTAGATTCAGTCCAGGGCTGGAAGATGCAGGGCCTCCTAGTCAAAGTTGTAGATTCTGGGTTTAGTCCAAGAGCAACTGGCAATGGATAAAGGATTTCAGCAGGAGACTGACATGATCAGATTTGGATTTTAAGGTTCCTCTGAGTCTTGTGTAAAGAATGGATTAGAGCTAGCCAAGATTGGATGTGAAGAGATCAATTAATTAGAAAGCTATTTCAGCAGCCTTTATGGGAGATAACAGTGCAGTAAATAAGGGTGGTGGCATTAGAAAAGATTTGTCTTGGTGGATCCAAGGACTATGTAGGTCTAGGGGAAAGAATGGATAGGTCAATTGCATTCTTATGACCAGTTTTGTTTGTTTGTTTGTTTGTTTCTGTTTGCCACTGAAAGAGGATTCTGCTAGAGTTACTAATTTTAGGCTATATTTATTTCTGAGTTATATCTGCTGCTGTAGATTTCCAACCCAACTTCCCTGTTGTCTCTTCCCGCAGTCTCATTTCCAAACTCAGCATTAAACATCCCTGTGCTGCCAGCGCCCTCCCTCTCACTCACTCCCCACCTTGCCACTACTCAAGGAGATTCTAGTACTATTTTGAACAAAATTCTTCTACACTAAAAGTTTTGAAGGATCGCATACTCTGAGTCCTAACATTAGAAAGTGGCCTTTTCAATGAATCTTCTTCAGTCTTTTCAGATGGAGATAACTCATTAATTGGGTCCCACTCACTGACTGAATAAGCAGGTAAAATTATTCTATTCATTTCTACCAGTAATCACTTTTATGGGTAAAAGTATGAGTTGGGTTGAGGTCATATTTAGGAGAGCCTTGACTACTAGGCCGATACCTTTACTTTTCTTGCATTTATCACTGATGTGTTGGAATGGTTTTAGAAGAAGAGCACATGATTAGGCCATACTTCAGAAAGACTAACTTGCAGTGGCAAGTAGGATGATTTGGAGTGGGAAATCAGTTGGCATTGTACATTAGCAGAGAAATAATATGGTAAATGTAAAAATCATGATATATTCGAGTTTGCATAAATTTGTTTTTGAATTGCTGCAATCACTTAACAGGTATTTGAGTTTCTATTAGCTACTAGAATGAGATAAGGTAAATTTGACGAGGGCGTCAAGGGCCATATCATTTACAATCTTCTAGCCCATGGAATGAAATTTAAGCTTTATTATAAGTGCAGTGGGATGATATTGTAAGGCTTTAACAGAAAAAACATTATTTAAGCTTTTTAAATATTACTACAGCACTTAACAGTTAAAGATGATGGATGGGTGAGAACTGAAACTATGTAAGGAGAGAAAAACTTAAGAAATCTAATATCTTCAACTAGATAGTAGAAGGTACTGCACCAATAACCCCAAAATATGGTCACATAAAGTGAATAGAACAGAGATCTTGTAACATTCATATATAATACTGGAGTAGAAAGGATTGAATGATCAAATTAAGGAAAGTTCACAGAGGATAGAGCAAAAAGCCAGAGACAGAAAATAGGAAATAAAAAACTGAATAATCGGAGACCCATTTAAGCAGGTCCTCCCTCCAAATAATAGGCATTCTAAACAGAGAAAATAGAGAAAATGAAAGAGGACAAATTGCCAAGCAAATTAATTTTCTCAGAACTAAATGTTATAAATTGCCAGACTTAAAGGATTCACCAAGTAACAAGCACAACAGATTTAAAAAAAAATGATATATGCATCAAAGCGCGTTATTGTTAAATTTCAGAATATTTTAGAAAAATCTTCCAGAATTAACAAAAAAGAAATAATAAAAATACTGCATAGTTACATAAACAAAACTATCAGAATCACAGGAGCTTCAAACTTTTTAACAACAATACTGAAGGCTAGAAGACAGTAAAGCAATGCTTTCACAATTCTGGGTGAAATGCTTTTCATTCTGGAATCTAGACTATTTTACTCTGCTAAATTATCAATTAAGAGTAAGGATAGATAAGAAAATTTTCAGATATGCAAGAAGTTAAAAAACATTTACCTCTAATTCTCTCTCACAGCTATTAGAGGACATACTTGACAGAAATGAGGTAACTAAAAAAGAAGATGCACTGAGGTTTGTGAAACAGCAAAGGGAATCTTTTGGATGATGATAAAGGAGAATGCCAGAATGACATCTGTGTACCAGGTTTAAAGTTCAACCAGGCCAGACAGAGTCAGTGAGAAGACAGGGTTAAAAATTTCTTTTAGAAGATGAAACTGAGAGACTATGAAATGTGTTTGAGTATATTTAAGGAAAATCTCATGGTAGGAAAGAATGAAGGTTAAATTTTTTTATAAGTATCTAGAATAGCTAAATATGCATGATTCAGTATAAGTAGCATTTATGCAGTCAAAATAATGGAAATACTGCATAGTTACATAACCAAAATTATGATAATATGTCAGAAGGATGAAGGTATCAGCAATAAAAATAAATAAGAGGAGAAAAATGTTAAGAGAGTCAAATCTTCATCTTCCATAGATGGAAGTGAATAGACAATACCTCAAAATTAAAAATCTAAGAGTGGTATATAAATGTATCATGTTTTATAGGCATATGCACACAGGCGTGTATGCATAGCCACGCATGCACACACAATAAATACCAAATGAATCGAAAGTGGTTATCTCTGAGGAGCATGCTATGTCTATAAACTAGGGGAGTTCTTTTCTAATTAAACTGGTGGAATTGTTCTTTTAACCACTTACCTGTATAAGTGATCAAAGTTACAAGTAAATTTTTGAATTTTTCAGTTACTCTTCCTGTTCTGTTAAGAGTGGTTCGTGGTGGAGAGAGAGGTCAGAATAGGAGAAGAGAGAGTGCAGCAGTGGTTAAGAGGATAATAATGGCATTAATCCCAGTAACATTCCAGTAACATCCCAGTGAATGTTGGAAATTTACCAATTTTGTGTGATTACCAGGCTGTTAAAATGGATGACGGCAATACAAACTAGAGCAGTGTCAAAGAGAGGGTTAGAAGTGCTTCTGTGAAGAATCAATCTTGGAGATAGAGACAGCAGAACTTACATAGTAGGGAAGTGGAAGTAAAGAAAAAATAATGAGTGAGTACCAGTTGCTTGATCAATTAGGTGGGTCATAGTTCTATAATGAGATGAGAATACTGGAGGAAACAGAAGTGAATCAAAGATTTTGTTTTGGACATGGTATACAGTTAGGGTTGACCATAAGACATCCAAGTGAATACATTAGGCAGACATTTGATAGCAAGTTGATAATCTACCTTTCTTCTCTGGGAATCCTATCCTCCTGAGTGCCAGGATTTAGTCATTTTCATATTTCTTTATAGTCTGTGCAGTCAGGGAAGTAGCAGCCTTGGATTGAAGTTCCTAGTTCTCTGTAACTCACTAGTGATAATGGATTCTTGTTGCTTGAGTCTTTCCCACCCCAGTAAAATACATAATAATTCTTGCCGCCTATGTTCCCTGAAGGAATATTGTGAGCATCAATGAGGTATCTGTAAAGCATATTGAGCTTTTGGGGGAAGAAAGCTGTTTTATAAATTATGAAGTATTAGAGTGTTGACAGGCTGTGAGGTGCTAGCTAGAAATATTCTGTGCCTGTCCAATCAAAAGAAAAATGTAAAACATTAGATAAAAAGGTGAACCTATCTTAAGGTTGTGAAGGTTGTCTTTTTTCTTTGTCTTGTTCTTTTCCCCTCCCATTGTCTTTATCCATGAGCAGCACTCAGATAAAATGTAAATTCTAAAGTGTCTGGTGGAGGTGGGAGGGTGGGATTTAATTTTCAGAGTGATTTGGATGAGGATAGTATAATATATTAGAGTTAACAAAGGTGCAGAGCTAATAAAATGAAAAAGGAAAGGGAAGCATAAAAATTTGATGAGGGCTGCCATTTTCCGCCTTTTTTCTTCTGCTTCGCTTCACTCCTTTTTTTGCTCGGTTTAAGCCTCTCTGCTTTGCTCTTTTTCTGTTCTCTCTTTTTTTCATGTATTTTACTTACTCTGCAACACACAAGCAGATTAATAAGGTTGTAACTCAGGTCAAGATATTTAAATTTTCCTGATATTTCAGATGAAAATCCAAGGGCTCATGTCTCCAGTATACATATTCTTAGAATCTAATATTGAGAAAGTAGTGGGTTAATACTATACTGTTCTAAACTACCTAATTTATATAGAAGTTTTTTTTTGTTTATTTGCTAGTGAAAAACTAAAAATGAGAGTGTAATTTATAGTTTTATAAATGTCTAAGAAGATAAAAGTAATTTTCAACTTGGAGTAAAAAGAACCCCCTCTTTGCCACTTATTAGTTTTATCAAGTTACCTCATCTCTCCTAACATAATTTTCTCATTTATATAATATCAATAAAATACAACCTATGCATAAGCATATTATAAAGGTCAAATAAGATAATTAATGGGCTAAATATAGTGCCTACTGCCATATGTTTATACTGTTTTATTGTTTATATTATTACTTTTTTTACACATGTTTTCTGCTTAAATATTCATTAAATATTTATTTATTATTAAAAGTGAACTATATTATACAATGTGTATGTAAAATTTGTGGGAAGAAGCATATGAGCTATTTGCACCTGTACACACGTGATGACATTGGTCAACAGAGTAGCAAATTAGGTAGGTGAGAGTAAACACTTAATCTTGCCCTCAACAGAGAAAAATGTAAAATAGAAAACTGTGTAAGTTATAGATACATTCATAGGGTCATGTAATCAGAGCTGAAAAGTTCTTTTAAAATGGTCTAATCAAACCTCTACATATATTCTGAAGCCCTAAGATGTTAAATAACCTTCTAGTACCCAGTCAAGGGTACCTCCATGGCACTGGCTGTTTACAGACACATTCAGCTCAGGCCCAGTTCATGCATGTTATTGTGGAGTTTAGTTTTATAATAATTTATTTTTTCTGAAAAATATATAAACTACATGTGGGAAAGTAGAACATTTAAAATTTGAGTAAATGTGGCTTTTAAAACCTATCAAATAATCCAGTTTTAAGTTTAAAGAGAGACAGCATTTACCATAACATCTCTGATTGCTTACTGAGTCAATGTAACTTATCGCCTAACCATTTAAAATTAAATGAAAATCCATTGCATAATTAATTGCAATCTTGCAATAGAGAGACAAAGCAAATAAATATAATTTTCAAATGCTTTTCCAATTATAACAAAACCATTTAAAAGAGAAGATTTGGTATAATAAATGTAAATTATAATCAAGATAAAGAAAATAAGTAAATAATAAATTAGGGTATTAAAAATGAACAAATAGATCTCATATCAGTAAATAATCCTGTACCTTAAAAAAACTAATCTAAAGAATAGCCAAAGAAAAGAATAGAAATAAAAAACAAAAATTACTGAAATTGAGAATAAAAAACAAATATAACAATTAATAAAACCAAAAGCTACTTCTTTGAAAGGTTGCTCAAACTGGTAAACTTTTATTCAGACTTGAAAAAAAAACAGATGGAAGATACAAGTTATCCACAGAAGGGAATGAAAAAAAGACCACTACAAACGTACATTAAAAGAATCATAAGAGAAT
This sequence comes from Macroglossus sobrinus, assembly GCA_004027375.1. Lineage (NCBI taxonomy): Eukaryota > Metazoa > Chordata > Mammalia > Chiroptera > Pteropodidae > Macroglossus > Macroglossus sobrinus. Next base: position 1,440,450 of record PVKZ01000086.1, read on the forward strand.
ACTGTGAACAACTCTATGTCCATGAAATCAATGATTAATAATAGGCAAATTTTTTTAAAAAAGATATAAACTACCAAAACTTATTAAGAAAATACAAAACTTTCATCAAAAAGAAAAATCTAGGTTAAATAATTTCACCAGTGAATTTTATCAATCATGTAGGTAAAAAATAATAATTCTACACAAACTCTTTCAAAAAGTAAAAGAGGAACGATTTCCAAATAATTTTCTGGTGCTAGGATTTCTTACCCTGAGACCAAAACTAGACAAAGATATTACAAGACAATAAAAATAGAACCCAGTATTCTTCATCAAAATAGATGCAAAAATTTTTAACAAGTTTAGTATTTAGTATATTAGTATATTGCAGTTTCCAACAATATATAAAACAGATAGTATATTATTACCAAAAGATGTTTGTCCCAGGATGTAAGGTTGATTTAACATTTTAAAATCAACCAATGTATTTTTAAATATTAAAAATAAAATGCGAACAACCATTTGATCATCTCAATAGCTACCGAAAAAAAATTTGGCAAAATTTAATATACACATGATTAAAACTACCAGCCATTTTGAATAAGAGGAATATTATTCAACCCAAGGAAAGGAATATACAAAAAATGATCTGCTGACATCATATTCATAATAAAAGATTGAATGCTTTCCCATGCTGCCCTAAGATCAAAAAAAAGACAAGAATATCTGCTGTTATCACTTCTATTCAACACTGTTCTGGATATATTAGTTGGTGCAATCATTCATGAAAAAGAAATAATAATCGTAAGTTAGAAAAAAAGAAATTAAATTGTGTTGTTCACAGACAACATGATCAATTATATAGAAAATCCTAAGGAATTGACAAGACACAGTATAAGAACTAATAAATGAGTTTATCAAGATTTTAAGTTGTAGGTTAATATACAAAAAAACTATGCTTCTATATTCTAGGAATAAATGATCAAAAATTAAAATGATTTGCAATATCATAAAATATAAAATAGAGATGAATTTGACAAAGACGTGCTAGCTCTATCCACTGAAATTCACAAATTTGAGCTAATTTAAACAAGACCTGTATGAATAGAGAGTTACAGTACATTCATGGATTTGAAGATTTAATATTGTTAAAATATCAATTTTCCCCAAATCTATAGCTTTAACTCAATATCAATTAAAACACAGAAGACTCTAAAATTTATATAATAAAAGACAAAATGTATCCAAAATAATTTTTAAAAAGATAAGGACGGTAGATTTATGCTGTTATTTTAATAGTTATTATAAAACTAAAGCCATTGATACAGTGTAGTATTTATATAAAGTTAAGTATATAAATGAATCGGTAATGATGGAATACAGAAATATAATCATCTTCTGCATAATGATGTTTTGGTCGATGACGAACCACATATATCTCAGCGGTCTCATAGCTTTTAGTAGAGGTTAATGTCCTGTAAGAAATGGAAGGATGTGTGCTTCAGGAGGAATTTTTTTTCTCCTATAGTAGCAATATCTGTGCGGCTTGGCAACAGATTTCCTCTCACTTACAGCACTTTAATTTTGAGTGTTCAGATTATATCCTAATCAGCCAACCACTGATGTGTTTCAGTACAGAAGAGCCTGCCCCCCACTAGCATTAGGTATTCAGAGGGCATTGTATCTCTCAGATCCAGCTTGATGGTCTTCAGAGTACATTGCTGTGAATTCTTTGTTTAAGGCCTAAGATCTTGTGCAAGGACACAGGTCCACAGGTGCTACTTTAACAAGTACCATTGCCAATTTAGTAAAAGCTTTCTTTGGTAGTGTGGAGCCAGTTTCTCCCTTTCTGTTGGATATATTTTCAGATAGTAATGATGTAAAGCATAAGTTTTTTATTTATTCCATCAGTTTAATGACAGAGAGAGCCCTTTGTGCCAGTAGGATAAATAGAACCAAAAACAAAAAAAAATTTAATGAATAACACAAAGTTTCATAATCTGATCACTGTTCTTACAGGCAACAGACAAAACACATTGTCATAACACTTCTCTATATTACTTTATCTCTCTATTTTGATTTCTTATTTCCACTGATCCTCAGGCTACCTTTCACTTCCTCCTAACAGTTACTGTTATGATTATCTATCTACTCCTTACCCAGCCATTTTCTCCTCTATATTTGTAATCATTCTAGCCACATCCCTCTTAATGGAGAAGTATTGACATCTTTGATGTTCTCTTTCTGACCTTGTCAAGAGTAATTGGAGGAGGCCCTGTGGGACAGTGGTGATAAAGTCTACAGTAATGCACAGTGATGTCCTAGGCCTTCACATTCATTCTCCACTCATTCACTGACTCACCCAGAGCAATTTCTAGTCCTGAAAACTTTATTTATGGTAAGTGTTCTATACAAGTATAGCATTTTTATCTTTTATACCACATTTTTACTGTATCTTTTCTATGTTTAGATACACAAATAACATTGTATTACAGTTGCCTACAATATTCAGTACTATACAGGTTTGTAGTCTATACCATATAAGCCTTTGTGTAGAGTATGGTATGCCATCTAAGTTCACGTAGGTATATTCTATGATGTTCTCACAATGGTGAAATCACCTAATGACACATTTCTCAGAATGCATCCTGTCTTTAAGCAACCCATGACTGTAGACCACATATATTGCTAACATATATAATGAATTGAGTTTTGATAAAGGTAAAGATGCCAAGAAAATTCAAAATGTGAAATGATGGTCTCTTCAACCAGTGGTGCTAGAACAATTAGATAACTGTATATAAATATATGTCCCTTGACCTTAGCCTCATATTATATACAAACATCAGTTTGTTAAAAGTTAAGTTTGACAGCTTCCAAAAGAAAACAGAAGAAAATATGTGACATAGGATAGGCAAGCATTACTTAGATAAGAAATTAAACACATGAACTAAGAAAGAAAAAAAAATTAAACTTCATCAAAATTAAAAATATTTGCCTTCCAAAAAAATTCCATTTAGAAGGTGAAAAGGCAAGATACTAGTTGGGAGAAAATAATAGCAAAACATATATCTAGTAAAGGACTTGTATTTAGAGTACAAAAAGTAATTTTTATGACTCATTAATAGTAAAATAACCCAATGAAAAAGAGGCAAATTATTTTGATAGACAATCAAAAAATATGTATGCACAGCAGATAAACACATTACAAAAATCTCAATATCATTAGACATTAGGGAAATATAAATAAAATTCCAAAGAAATAACACTACACATACTTTAAAGAATGACAGTGAAAAAACAGTACCCATTCTCTAAAATGGATAAAATTAGACTGAGCATACTAAGTATTGACAAGAATGTGGAGAAATTATAACTGACATAAACTACCAATAAGAATATAAAATGTTAAATTCTCTTTGGCAAATAGTCCAGTAGTTTCATAAAAGGTAAACAGAAGCTTCTCATACAACTTAGCTATTTTACTAGATATTTATTTCATTAAAATAGAGGCACATATCTAATATCTAACAAAGATTTATATATAAATGATGATAGCAGTTTCATTCTCAATAATTCTCAAAATGGAAACAATTCAAATGTTTGTCTATAGATGAATGAATAAAAAATTGGCATAAAATGGAATATTAGTCATCAATAAAAAGAATAAACTATTGATAAATGCAATAACAGAGAAATCTCAAAATTATTATACTGAGTGAAAGAGACGTGGAGCACACATTTATTGATTTCTTTTCTATAAAATTCTAGAAAATGAAATTTGATATATAAGGCCAGAAAGCAAATTAGAAGGGTTTAGAAAAAAGTAAGTTTTATAAAATGGCAGAAAAAAATTTTTGTGATGATAAAAATGTTTGTTATACTGAATAATTTCATGGGTTTATATAATATATAACATATATAATATATGGGTTTATATAATATATAACATATATAATATATGTTAAAGCCCATCAGTTTGAACACTTTCAATATATATATAGTTTATTGTGCATTATTTATACCTTAATAAAACTGTAAAAAATGGAATCAAATAATTAAAGTGAATAAAAAGAAGCCCTTGTTAAAGGGTCTGCATTATTTTGAAATATTAAATAGGTTATTTAGAGAATGTGACTAAGTCTGCCCAAGAGCAAAAAAAAAAAATTTGAACAAATGGAGAGAAATACAAAATTCATGAATAAGAGGTCTCAACTTTGAAAAGATATCTCTTCTCTCCAAATCAGTCTACGATTTCAATGTGATCCCAACCAAAATTCCAACATGTTTGTCTGGAGGAATTTTTGAATACATGAAAGTGGATAGAGCCAAGAATATTTTGAAGGCAATTTTGAAACCAAGTCAAGCATAAGATTATGATATATTAAAAAGTCTGCTATTTCCTCAGGAATCAAAAGAAAAACCACATCAATGAGGGAGTAGTAGGGGAACCAGTACTTCCACATACAATTTGTTGAGACTCATATTACACTGTCTTTATAACAAAGATGCTACTTAACACTCAAGTGACAAACAAATATCCAAATAACAATCTTTAAATAAAAGTTTATAAAAGCAAGTATGATTTTTTTTTATGTTAAAGAAAACACTACAATTAAGGTTAGTAAAAGTAGTTTGGCTTTTGCAAATGTAGAGATCAAATTTATACAAATCTCTGTGATAATTTGGAAATAGAGTTGCCCATCTGGGCATAAACTGCCCTTCCAAATGCATTAATAGTTCTCTGACTTCATTTGGAACAGCAATGTGTCTAGCAGGAAGATTATATTTTCTCACTTCCATTGTTTTGACTAATGAGATACAAATGGAAGATATTGGGCGATGTTTCTAAAATGTCTCTTTAAAGAGCTTTGACTTGGCTGGGAGAATTTACCTCCCTGGAAAATGGATGTGATGGCTGGAAATCCGGCAGCTATCCTATGACCTTGAGAGCAGATGACGTGCTAATATGGTGGGGAGAAGAAGGATATAAAAACTTGGTTCCTTAGTAACTATAGAGTTGACATATCATAACTAGAATATATAAACTCCTCTTTTACTTTAGAACTTTAATACTCTGTTATTAACAGCTGTATTCACTTACTAATTAATATATAGCCTGAAAAAAATTATACTAACTAATCAAGATCCCTTATATGACTGTATATTCATTTGTTGATAAGCTAGAGGGAAAAGATAAGGAATTTGGATTTGATCTTGGAGTTAACATTTTCTAGAAGAAAATCAGGTGATCATAAAATATAAAATTACTCTGGTAGTTGATATGGTGAGAATAAGGGAAGAAGTTGAATTAATCTGATAAAACAATTGACTTTTTCAAAGGATGAGGACATTGCTTAAAAGTCCAATGTAAGAGCATTTTAAGGAATATAGGTGAAAGCAAAATGTTGAGCATAAGCTAGAGAAGAACAATGTCAATGATGAGCATTAGAGTAGTTTGAAACACAATTTAGATAACATAAGAAAAGCAATTTCAACTGCTGAAATTTGTAAACAAAAATTTTGAAGGTTACCAACTTTTTTAGCATTTTATTTTATTATTAGTTTCAAGTACACAGTACATTGGTTAGACATTTATATAGTTTATAGAATTATCCCCCTGATTATCACTTATCTGACTCTATACCTAGCCATTACATTACTGCTAACTGCATTCCCTATGCTGTATTCCCCATCCCTGTGGCCATCTATGAACTAATAATTTGTGCTTCTTTAACCCTTTACCCCTTTCACCCAGCCCCCTAACCTCCATCACCTCTGTCTGTCACAAGATTATCCTCTATATTTGTGAGTCTGTTTTCAGTTAGTTCCTTTTGTACCTTAGGTTCAGCATATAAGTGAAATCATATAGTATTTATCTTACTCTGACTTATTTTGCTCAGCAAATAACCTGTAGGTCATCCATGTCATTGCAAATGGTAGGATTATTTTTTATGGCTGAGTAATATTCCATTGTATATATGAACCATAACTTCTTTATCCAATTGTCTGTTGATGGGCATTTAGGTTGCTTCCATATCTTGGCTATTGTGAATAGTGCTGCATAGGGATGCATAGATTTTACAAATTATTATTTTGGTTGTCTTTGGATAAATACCCAGAAGTGCAATTGCTGGGTCAAAAGGTAGATCCATTTTTAATTTTTTGAGGCAGCTCAAGACTGTTTTTTATAATGGCTGCATGAATTTGCAATCCCACTAACAGTGTATGAAGGTTTCCTTTTCTCTACAATCTCACCATTCTGACAGGTGTGAGGTGATATCTCTTTGTGGTTTTGCTATGCATTTCTCTGATGATATGTGACATTGAGCAGCTTTTCATATGTCTATTAGCCATCTGTATTTCCTCTTTGGAGAAGTATCTACTCAGGTCTTCTGCCTTTTTTTTTTTTTAACATTTCATTATTTATTTATTTATTTATTTTTTTCTTTTTAAAAAATTTATTTTTTATTATGGTGACATTGATTAATGAAATCCAGTAAATTTCAGGAGTACAATTCAATAGTAAGGCATATATATATTGCACTGTGTGTTCACTGCCCATAGTTAGATTTCTGTCTGTCACCACATATTTGACCCCTTTTACCGCATCTGCCTCACCCTTCCCCTTGCTTCTCTACCCTCTGGAATAAAATTATCAAAGTAAAATAAAAACTATAAATGTTGGTAAGGCTGTGTCAAGTAGTACTAATTACAGTCATTTCAATGATGTCCTTACTGTCATAGCTTATTATCATGTAGCACAGTGTTTGATTAACTAAGCTGTAAGAATAGTAACTTGCCTCCCTCTGAATACACACACACACACACACACACACACACACACACACACACACACACATGCACGCACACATACATTCTGCCCACTTTTAATTGAATTTTTTGTTTTTTGTTGTTGCTGTGTTGTATGATTTCTTTGTATACTTTGGATATTAACTTCTTATCAGTTGTATCATAAGTGAATATCTTCTCCCATTCAGTAAGTTGTCTTTTCACTTTATTGATGGTTTCCTTTGCAATGCAAAAACTTTTTAGTTTTTTGTAGTCCTATTTGTTTATTTTTTCTTTTGTTTCCCTTGTTCAAGAAGATGTATCTGAAAAGAAATTACTAGTAGCAATTTCAGAGAGTTTACCATTTATGTTTTCTTCTTTAAGTTTTATGGTTTGAGGTCTTACATTTAAGTCTTTAATCCATTTTGAGTCTATTATTGTATATGGTATAAGAAGGTGATCCAGTTTTATTCTTTTGCATGTATCTGTTCAATTTTCCCAGAGCCATTTATTGAATAGACTGTTTACCTCACTATATGTTCTTGCCTCCTTTGTCATATATTAAACGAGCATACGTATGTTGATTTATTTCTGGGCTTCCTATTCTGTTCCATTGAACTATGCATTTATTTTTATATCAGTACCATGCTGTTTTGATTACTATAGCCTTGTAGTCAGGTAGTGTAATACCTCCAACTTTGTTCTTTCTCAAGATTGTCGTGGCTATTCAGGACCTTTTATGGTTCAAATAAACTTTAGAAATCTTTGTTCTAGTTTTATGAAAAATGCCATTGGTATTTTGATATGGATTGCATTGAATCTGTAGATTGCTTTGGTTAGTAGTGCCATTGATTCTTTCTACCCAAGAGCATGGTATATGCTTCTATTTATTTGTATTTTCTTCAATTTCTTTTAATGACTTAACATTTTTTGAGAACAGGTTTTTTACCTCCTTGGTTAATTTGATTCCTAGATATTTTATTGTTTTTGATGCAATTGTAAATGAGATTGTTTTCTTAATTTCTCTTTTTGATAGTTCATCTTTGGTATATAAAAATGTGACTGACTTCTAAATATTAATTTTGTATTCTGCTACTTAACTGAATTCATTGATCAGTTCTAGTAGTTAGTTTTTGTGGAATCTTTAGGGTTCTCTTTATATAGTATTATGTGATCTGCAAACAATGACAGTTCTACTTCTTTCTTTCCAATTTGGATACCTTTTATTTCTTTTTCTTGTCTGATTGCTGTAACTAGGACTTCCAATACAACATTGGACAGAAGTGCTAAAAGTGAGCATCCTTGTCTTGTTTCTGATCTTAAGGAAAATGCTTTTAGCCATTCTCTGTTCAGTATAATGTTAGCTATAGGTTTGCCACATATGACATTTATTATGTTGAGGTATGTTCTCTCTATTCCCACTTTGCTGAGAGTTTTTATTATAAATGCATGCTGGATTCTTCAAATGCTTTTTCTGCATCTATTGATATCATCATATGATTTTTATCTTTTAATTTGTTAAAAGATAAACATCAATTTAATCAATTTACATTTAAAGTAATTATTGATAGGTATATAGTTATTTCAATTTTACTATTTGTATTTATGTGCCACCGCACCACCCCAACCCCCCCTTTTTTTTTTAACAAAAGTCTCTTTAACATTTTTTGTATTACTACCTTGTTGGTAATGAATTCTTAATCTTTTTCCTGTCTGGGAAGCTCTTTATCTCACCTTCTATTTTAATTTATAGCCTTGCTAGGTAGAGTATTCACGTTTGTAGAGTCTTGTTTTTCATAATTTTGAATATTTCTTGCCAGTCCCTTCTGGCTTGCAAAGTTTCCATGGAAAAAACAGCCGACTTTTTTATGGGGATACCCTTGTAAGAAACTAGCTACCTTTTTCTTACTGCTTTTAATATTCTCTCTTTGTCTTTGGTCTTTGGCATTTTAACTATGATATGTCTTAGTGTGGGTCTGTTTGAATTCCTTTTTTTTTGGGAATTTCTGTGCTTCCTGAACTTGTATATCTAATTCCTTTGCCATGTTAGGGAAGTTTTCTTTTATTATTATCTTCAGCTAGTTCTCAATTCCTTCCTTGCTTCTCTTTCTGGTACTCTGAAGGGTGTCAACTTTTACTTATGTTTGTTGAGGAAATAATTTACTTTAGAAATATCAAGCCCACATATGATTATGAAAGCATACTGTGCTGCATTGATAAAGAACAAGGAAAATCATATAATGATCACACTAGTGAGAGAAATGAGCACCATAATGATTTCTCACAATTAGTATAATAATTAGGAATAGAATTCAGTTCTAATAACCATATAACATAGACATTATAAGATGTATTTTCTAAAATATACATGATACTTGTTCTGAAAAAGATAGACATGTTTAAATGCTATTTTAAAATTTTACTTAATGACATAATTCTCTAGCAATAATCTTAATAATAATTTTCTATTTAATGGAGACTCTGCTATTATTTGAGATGTTTAAATCAAATTTTAACTTCAGTTCTAAAGTGAATTGAAGGCTATAGCTGAGGAATAGAAAAGTTGTAGATCTATAATTCTCATATTTTCTGACACTTTTTAGGACAGGAAACCTAAAATATATGTTTGAAAATTTTCTATCCACCTGTCAAAATTATAAAACCAAAGCAATGAAGAAAAACTGAAAGTTACTTATAGACATTTTATAAAACTAAACATAGCATTAAAGGCAAGTCACTTTTTTGAAGAGACCAACTAAATAATGAGTAACTTTGGACCAAATATGCAGTAAAATAGAGAAGAAAAAACTATAACCAGTTCAAATAAATGTTTAACATTCACATTCACTACAGTCTTATCAAAGGCAAGTTATGAAATTCATAGAAACAGCAAAATAAAAGATCTTTATTGAATTCTGGTGGAAATGGTAACATATAATCAGAAAGTTTCAAACTTTATCAAATTTCAATATTCAATAAGACCTTTTGGGGGATATTTAATATGTTTGTTGATACCTGTGTAAACTCTACAGTTTTAAAAAAGATTGCTTTCTTTTTGTTTGCTTAAACAGTTTATGTAACATAAAGATTTTCTATTTTTTGAAAATTTAAATATCCCCCAGGTAATATAATTGGGAAGCAAATACTTTTTGGAGGTAATCCTTTGAAAAAAATTGCATAGTCTTCCATGGTCACTGGAATATTGATATTTTATTTTCTTTTAGAATAAATTATAATTGTTTATTCTTCTCAAACTAAATATTAAAGATTTCTCTGTGCAACTGTTGATAAATCTTATTCAGAATGGTCTGAAGTATGGAAAAACAACTCACTGATAAAAATCCAAACAAGTGATAAATCAAAAGAATGAATTTAGGAGTGTAGTTTCTTTGTTGCAAGAACTTGTGGTGAGCATTAAATTCATTTAATTATGTAACTAAAACAAAATAGTAGGAGATTACAGTTACAGATAAAAATATAAATATTGTAAATCTTTAAACTACATATAATAATGTAAGAACAAAACAACAGAAAAACAGCCAAGGAAATCAGATGTATAATACATATGATTAGTTTGAATTTATCTACCAAGCCATAAAATGACACTAAGTTAAAAAACAATCAGAGCAGTAAGATCAAAAACAAAAAAATGAGATCACACAGTGTATCTGATTACAGTAAATGAATAAATGAATGAATAAATCTTTACCCAAATTAAAAAATAAATAAATGAAACAATTTAAAATTTGTGAGATTTGATTAGCTAAAGTAATTACAGTGAGTTTAAAAGTGTTAATTCTAATGGCCTCATCTTGCACTGTGCTCTTAGTTTCTGTAGTACTAATTTTCTGATGTTTAATTTTTTTCTATATTGACTATATTTGTTTTTATTTTATTTTATTTTATCAGAACCTTGAATGCTACCTCTTTAAGAACTACATTACTATTCTTATAAAATAAAAAAAAAACAGAAAGGTACATACTCAAAATAAACAGCTTAATGAGATAATGTCAGGTAAACACACTTGTAATCACCACTTAAATGATGAAACCACTTTTCCAGCTGCCACAGATGTCCCTCTTTGTGTCTTTTGCCCATCATAACCCCTTCCTCAACTTAAAAGTAGTTATTGTTCTATTATAATATCACTTCCTTGATTTGTTGTAAAATTCTATCATTCAAGTATGCATCTCTATGCATCAGAGTTTAACTTAGTCTTGCCCATTTTAAAAAACAACTATGTCTTTTAAATTTCTATTAGTCTATAGGTTCCTTTTCCATTCATTTTTTCCCTTTCATTGTATCTATTGAAGAACAAAGGACATTTGATCTGAAGAGATGGCTATATTTAGTTGGTTGCATACTAATAACGCAGTGCTACACATCTCTGTGTCCTTTATTTGTTCTTCAAATAGACAACTTGATCCAGAGGATTTTTCCCTCTCAGGTTCTACTTTTTTTTTTGACAAAACCAGAGGTGATGTTCTGTTCTTTCAACAGGAAGTTCTTAATATCTGGTGGTTTCCCTTTTTGTGATGTCACAACAGTCGCTATTCAATGCCTAGATGCACTAATTAATTGAGGATTAAAAATATATCATTTTCTCATTTATTATTAGAAATACTTTAATAAATTTTTTTCTAATTTATTAATTGGTTATCCAGTTGTAAATTCATATAAGGTATAATTACTTATTTTCTTTTATTTAACTGTTTTGTTTAAGATAATGAATTTTTTATTATCCTCAAAAGGTGATCAATTAGTTTTTTAAAAGATCATTATTATTATTAATTTAAACATTTAATATTACCATATTTAAGCCCCCAAGTAGCCATATTTGGTCATTTGAGACCTCCAGTTTTTCTCTTGAGTCTTTTTAATATGACTTTTGAGTATGTCCTTGCTGTCTGGACTATGATGTTTTAGAGTCCACTTGTATACGTCCTGCCTCAGTTCTGGAATCTGCCATTTCTCCAGTAAGTCCTATTTCTTTTTACTTTATGAAATGCTATTTAAAGAATACAATCCAGTTGCTAGAGATGCCTGTTGATGTTGGGTTGCTCATTATATATAAGACTCTTCACTAAATAAAGTTAAGATAAATTTGTCTATATTTATCTATCTATCTCTATCTCTATATCTATATCCATACCTATACCTATATCTATATCATCTATATCTCTAACATCTATAACTATATGTGATACTTTATGAATTGATACTTCATGAATTAATCATTCTTATCAAGATTAGGACTATGGGGTTTCTATTTAAACTCTTCTAATACTGCATTTGTATCAATTTTTCTACCCCAAGAACTCTTGTTCTGAAGGGCACAAGGGATAATTTAGAATTAGAATTATTCCATAATTATTCAATTTTTTTATCTCACAACACAGAGAAAGCAATTTCAAACCAACAAGTGAATAACAACACTAAAAATATTATCACCTTTATTGCCACAATAATTGCTAGTCAGATTTTATTTCTGATAATTTTTTTCCTCTAAACATTTTTAGCAGCTTTATTAAGATATACTATATATACCATAAAATTCACCTGTTTCACATGTAAGATTTAATTTTTAATATATTTACAGGATTATATAATCATCAGCACAATCAATTTTAGAATATTTTTTGCATGCTTCAAAGAAAATCTATCCATTTGTGGTCACCCCCTGTCCCTAACCATCTGCTTTCTGCCTCTATGATTTGCCTTTTCTGACTATTTCACATTGATGTTATCACACAATGTGTGATCTTCTGTGTCAGGCTTCTTTCACTTTCGATAATTGAGGTTAGTTTGTGTTGTAGTATGAATCAGTACTTTATTTTTTTGTTGGTGAATGTTATAACATAGATATGCTACATTTTGTTTATCCATTCACTAGTTAATGGACATTTGGGTTATTTATACTTTTTAACTATTATGAATAATGCTACTCTGAACATTTGTGTACATATCATTTTGTGGTCACACACTTTTATTTCTCTTGGATAGAAAAAATGGAATTGCTGGGTCATATGGTAACTCTATGTTTAACATTCTAAGAAACTGCCAAACTCCTTTTGAAAGTGGTCGCACCATTTTATAGTTCCTCCAACAATACACAAAGGTTTCAATTTCTCTACATCCTCACCAACACTTGTTATTGTCTATATTTGTGTTTATAGCCATTCTAATAGATATAAAGTAGTTTTGATTCATTGTGCATTATGGATCTCAACATGGTTTTGATTCATATTTCCCTAGTAAATGTTGGTGTTGTGACTCTTTTCATGTACTTATTAGCCACTCCAATATCATCTTTGGTGAAATGTCTATTCAACTTTTTTGCTCATTTTAAAATTATATTTCTCATCTTCTTATTAAGTAGTCGGGTTATTTATACCATATTCTGGATACAAATCCCTTATTAGATATATGGTTTACAAATATTCTGTCCTACTTTATGAGTTTTTTTTTTACTTTCTTGATTGTTTCTGTTGAAGTGCAAAAGTTTAAAATTTTGATGAAGTCCAATTTACCTATTTTTTAATTTTATTATTTATGTTTTTTATTTGCTACCTGAGAAACCATTGCCTAATCCAAGGTCAAGAAAATTTACTTTTACGTTTTCTTCTAAGAGTTTTATAGTTTTAGATCTTGCATTTAGTTGTATGAGTTCATTTTTAGATATACTGTGAAGTACAGGTCCAAATTCATGCTTTCACATGGTCATATCTAATTATTGTAGTACCATTTTTGACTATTCTAGTTCTTTTTAATATATAATTTAGTGTCATTTTGTTAACTTCTTTTATAAAGCCAGCAGTGATTTTTGACAGAGATTGTGTTAAATCTATAGGTCAAGTCAGGGAATATTGTCATCTTATAATATTAAGTATTCTCATCTACGAACATGGGAAGGCTTTTTATTTATTTATATCATCTCTAATTTTTTCAACAATATTGTCTAAGTAGAAGTACTGAGCTTCTTTTGTTAAATTTATTCATAAGTATTTTACTGCTTTTGATGCTATTTGGAATATAATCTGGTTTCATAATTTCATATTGAGATTGTTCATTGATAGTATATTGAGAGTCAGTTGAGTTTTTATATTAATTTTGTTTCCTGCAAACTTAACAAGCTTGTTTATTAGTTCTAGTAGTTACATAGTGGATCTTTAGGGTTTTTCATATAAAAGATTATGTTATTTACAAATAAAGATAGCTTTCTATATTCTCTTATAGTTTAGATGCCTTTTATTTATTTTTATTTCTCAATTATTCTTCAAACAATTTTTAAATAAAGCAAGTTAAAAAAATTAATTCAGATACTTAGGTCCTATTTTTCCTCACCTTCCCTCTTTGTTTTGTGAGGGGGATGGTATTGGTGGATATTTTTGTCATTCTTTTGAATGCTTACTTGATAGCCTGCCAATAAGAAAATTAACATTTCTTATGCACTTATTCTGAAACAGACATTGGTATAGTCATACATTTTAACCTTGTAAGGTCACTATTACTACTTTCTTATTACAAATAAAGAATCAATGATCAAGAGGTTGATAATTTGACATTTAGGTAGTGCATTTGAAATGTTGATACAGTCTGCTTCAGTCTATAGACCATGCTCTTTCCAATACACCATGCCAATTTGTTTTTCATGTTGCTTGATAGGTACTCATTCATTATCTGAAATAAAAATCTGTCATGAAATTAATATTAAATAAGCTTTATAAAATATAAGTTTTTCAGTGTATTAAATTATTTTAAGTTTTTGTTTTCATTTGTTTTCATTTTTCCCAATGGGGAAAAAATTGCTTTGAATTTCAATACCCTGACCTTGTTATGTTATTTGGTTGTCGGAAGTCATTGTTTTTCTCTTTCCTGCTTGAATAGGTTCATTGCTGTTTTGCCCTTCACTGAACAATACAGGTATATGGAAATTTTAAAAGGAAAATAAGCCCATTGAATTAAGTTAACCATTGCTACAGTCATAGAAGTCACAGGGCAAAAAAACAAAAACAAAAACAAAACAAAACAAAAAACCCACAAAAGACCCAATAATCATCTGGAACCCTTTCATGAGTAGAAGAGCCCAGGAAACTGTAGAATAATAAATTCAACAATATAATACTAAACTACTAGTTTGCAGATAAAAGTGTACAAAGATTTTACAGACAAACACCAAGTCATTCTTTGCTAGCAAAATGATGGCATTTGTATTGTATTGCTTAAGTCATATAACATACAACTCCTGATCACTATAACAAAGCAAAAGAAAAAACAAATGGGAGTCAAAGATACAAATAATATAATAACATGAAATATATGAGCATTAAATAAATATTCTTGAAACAAGGATCAAAGTCCTTCATTCTTTTATGTCATTTACATTCTCTTCAGAAAATATTAGTCACATTTTAGTATATTTGTTTGTAAATAGTAATCAACACATTTTGTGTATTGGTATTGCCAATATAGGACATAATATGAGGATGCTAGACGTAGTATGATATGGTTTATGGTAGCTTCCTGCCATCATTATTTTTTTTGTCATAATTACTATTACTTAATTAAAAATCAACTTATTTGACTTTTAATGAGTATAAGTGTCTACGTTTATACATACATACAAGAGACACATATATACTACCAAGGTCAGATCAGAGATATCACTTAACAAAAATAACTTAGTACTTGCTTAAATAAAATAATTTTCTTGTATGTATAAAAGTAAGATCATTTATCACCAGTAGCATGCATTCTATACTTTGTATAAGCACTACTGTAGAAATAACATTTTGCCAAATAGCTACACAGGCAAGGAACATGAAATTCCATGATCAGAGAGTCATCAAACATTTTTGTGTAAAAGAGTCATATTTTAAGCAATAGATTAGTTAATAGATGTCTGGGATCATGATGGTGGAACTGAATGTAAAAAAAAAGGCCTTGCAGGAGCAAAATAAGGAAAATGGAGAGTAGCACTGAAAAACACAGTTTAGGACTATGTCCAAGTTTCCTATTTGTTTTATTAATTGCTTTTATCAGTCAACATTAGCTGAGAGGATAGCAGAACATTTCTTTCTTTGCTGATAACTGAGATAGATGAATATAGTAAATGGGGCTTTCCTTAAAGCTACCTATTCTTAGAAAACCCAATTCTAATATCAGTAACAACATAAAAAAAAAGATAATAGAGATATGGTTACCATTTTTTGGAATAAATTAATATTAACAGTTTTAGGGGATTATTTGTTTTAGCAAAACAGGAAATTACAGTAACATGCTATAGTATTTCTTTCCAAGTATGCATATGAATGCACATAAAATTATTCTGTTTTAGTTATTTCATTAATCCCTTTGAAGCCAATCTGTGGTCCCAGGAAAAGAACTCATGGTTTAAAGCATGGTTATTGAATAACTGAAATCTTTTTTTTTTTTAAGTGCAATCAAAAGGTAATATGTGCTTATTTTGCAAAGTGGGTTTCTACTAAGATTTCTTTTGGTGTCAAGTTTGGATGACATATTTCTCACGAGAATGATCCTCTGAAAACAGAATCCCCATGGGATTCTAATACATATTTATTAATTTAGATGAAAAGTCTTTGTTACTTTTAAAATTCTAAATGGGCAAATATTGTTTCCAGGGCCCTCAAATTTGAGTTATCTATAGTCGTAGATGTCTACTAATGCTAATGAGTTTTTCTTTTCTGTTCATAGTGTCTCAGCACATGCATGACTTTCGCTGAAAATTAATTTGATCTTGCAAAGGAAATTTTTCTGGCTACATCAAATTATAAATAGTTCTCAGATCATGCTGACTATTCCATTTATAAATGGAATTAGGTGATGGTCCAGGGCTGGATAGAATACTGCTGCAATGATTATGCATACTTTTTATATTTAATTTAATGTAAAAATATGTTATGTTTCAAAAATAATTTATAGTGTGGAGTGTAATTTCCAATGCTATTAACTATTTTATAACAGGTAAAGTCACACTATGGTGGCTATATAAGAAGTCCAATAGAAAAAAATTAAATTATGATTGATGCTTATAATCTTTGTACCCCAAATATTATTTATTATGTGTGGCCCAAAGAAATACACTATTGAATTTAAAATAGGTAAAGGAGTGTTTTGTTTTTAACAATCCTGGAAGATTTATATATGCGACTCTAATTTAGGCTATAGTTAGTGATTGATATTTGTTATTATTGTAATTTAAATTCAAGACCAGAGCTATGCATAACAGAAAAAAAATGTTCATCTATACATTTGCAACCTTAAACAAATAAAAAACCTGTCTGATATTATTTGGAAAATACTCAAAATGGCATATCTTAGAAAGGACAAATGAAATAATAGTTTTTTAGACCTACAACTTTACAAAACATGATAAAAAGGTTCAGCATTACTTTTGAGGATTAAACATGTTGGGTACTCAGGCACTGGAGAGGCAATGGGTAAAAGTGAGGTCCACAGGGTCAGAATTCTTGTGAGTGCATCCTAGTTCTACCATTTACTAAAGTTTAAGGCTAAACAAGCTTCTCAATTACTTTACACTTCAGTATCTAACTTTTAGAGTTGTTTAGAATTGTATTTTATAATTCCTACTTAAAATAGTGTAAATATTAATGATGACATTAATATGCATTTTCAGTTTAGAGTTTCTGGTTATTTTTCTACTCAGTATTGTGCAGAATATTTAGTCAATACTCATTGATTGATCAACCAATTGTAGCTTAGCTTAGCTACTTTCATATTTTCTAACAAAAGTACACCATCAAGTGTAATGATTAGTTCCTGTACAGATTACCAAAGGTAAAATATTCCAGGACAGGTGGTTTGAATGATGACTACAAGGTTTTCCTCATTAAGCTGCCAATTTTTCACTGGGAGAAAGAAATGGAAGAAGTAGAACTGGTGTTGAGCTAGTGGGTATGCAGTTAAATACGTATAACTGCTGAACATTCCAGCCCTGATTATCTGGAAAAGTTGGTCACAGACACAAACTTAGACTATTAATTGAAATCACAATTCTATGTTAATCAGGTGAGTATCTAATTGGCCTCCTTCAGGGAATGACTTAGAGTAATTTTTAGAATTTTTCAAGAGTAAAAAAATCCACCCCCCCCCCCCACATACATGGCTCCTAAGGAAGAACTAACCAGTGACTGAAATACCGAGCTAATAGACTATGCTTCATTATCATAAGTGGCTTGCACTGCAGAAAAACAAGCTTTCACATCTGTATCCAAAATAAATTATAGGCTTATGCATATTTGCCAGTGGTTTTCTGAGCAGATATTTTAAACTAAAAAACAAATCCAAAGCAACATTAGAGGAGCATTCATTAAATATCACCACTAAGTCTAGTAAGTGCCAGGCAAAGTGTCAGGAACTAGAAATACAAAACACAGCACAATAGATTCTCTTTTCTTGGAGGAGGATACACACAATCAAAATATTTTACATAACGTAGGGGAACAACATGTCTTCTAGCACTGTAACCACTGCTCCAGCACTGCTGCTTCTAACAGCCATGATTACCATGGACCTACCTCTGAGGCTGCACAGGCTTAGTAGGCATTAACTCATTCATTCCTTATGACAACATATGAGACAAGTATTATTTTGTCTCTATTTTATACATGAGAAAATGCTATAGGAGACAGAGTTGCTCAGAACCAAATGTATTAGCACTCTATAAAATGAAAAATAACCTTCTCCTAGAGTTATTTTATTTTCTTGCCCTATGTTCTTCTGGCCCAGTACACTTTTAACTTTATTCTTTTTTTAAAAAAATGTGCTTTTAAACTACTTCAAATTTTATTAACAAGGTAGGAGATATATATAATTTCCTCCATTGGCATCTGTGATACAATAGCCTCCAGGGTTTTCTTCTAACTTCTAAGGTCTTCTATAGCTGTCCTGCAGAGTTATCTTCTAACTATCCATTGGATATACATTTTCACATGGCTTGAGACTATCTCCACTTCATATGCTATAGATAATTTTGTCCATTATCATAACCTTAATTTCTACACATATACAAGTAATTCCCAATTTATTATCTTTCATTCTGTTCTACCTTCTGAGTGAAAGCTAATATGTTCATCCATCTTTTCTAGATCTCAGGGTAGAACTTCCACAATTTATTCATTATTTCTATCCCTAACCACCAATAAAATAAGACAAAATCATGATCCTCTTTCAGTAAATAATGCCACCATTCACCCAGTTTCTTAGCTAAACAATTAGAAGTCATCCTGATGCCTATTTTTCTTTTACTATACTTCCTATATCCATCTCTGGAATGTTCTCAAATTCATCTACTTTTCTTCATGCCCATCACCAAAACTACAAGGTACAAATCAGACCTTTCCCATACTTCTGATATACTCTCTTACCTGGTTTACTTACAAACATAAGATCTGACACTGAATTCCAATCCACTGAAGTCAGTGATTTTTTCAATGCTAAAATCTTCTAAGGAGCTTTCTGGTACTTTCAATGATGACAAAAAAGGATTCCTTAAAATGACCCACAGGGTCTTTCATTGTCTAGGTCCTAACGGCCACAATGAGCTTCTTCATTTTCTTGTACTTGAACATGGTCCTGCCTACCACAAGACACTTTCATATGTAGTTCCCTCTGCCTGAATGTTTTGACCTACTCTCTTTGCCTAATGTAAATCTGCCTCATCCTTTATGTGTCTTATGAACAGGCTGCCATAGTATTATGAACTTTTATGCCATATACTTTTTAAAGTTGCAAATTTAAACAATTCTACTAGATAGATGAGAAGAAATAATAAAGTACATAAGCTCCCAAATTTATAAGTAACTTTGTGGCAAGTTGCTTGTGACAACTTTATGTTTTCTGTAGCAAGATATAAATTACATATTTAAATAAAGTTATCTCTGATTATTTTTGAAGTGAGATAAGGTAAAAAAAAGTAGACTCTTCTAGACTAGTATGATAAATATAATGTACAATGCTTCTTATTATCAGTCTGGAAAATGACAACTAAAACTGATATCTGACTACAGATTGAGAAATTTGGAAAAATAGAGTATATGCTAGATCTATGTTATTTAGTATGATAGCCACTAGCTGCATATAGTTATTTATACTTAAATTTATTATAATTAAATAATTTAAACTTACAGTTTTCCAGTCCCACTAGCCATATTTCAAGGGCTTAATAGCCATAACCCATTGGACAGCACAGATAGAGGACATTTTCATCATCACAGGAAACTATCACACAACATTGTCCTAACAGCTCCCACTAAGGATGGAAATGTTAAATGGAATTAGAAAAAATAACTGAAGGATTTTTGAGGCAAAACTAATGGCTTTCACAGCAAGAACTCTTCAAAAAGTTATAAGTAAATTTTAATGAATTTCCCTTAAGTAGTTTGTGCTGGCTCATAAAATACAGTCAGTCATATTGTTCCTAAAGCCCCTTTCTCCTTAGAGAATTCTATTTATAGATATGTGAAATTTTCCTGATGTTTTCTACAAGGTAAATTCAAAACATGCTTTTAAACTGCAGAATGCAGTTGTAATAAAATTGAACTTTAAAATTACTAGGTTCAAAGATGTATCTAGAAAGTTATGTTCTTGTTTAGAATTTAGGGATTTCTGTTAGATGTGGGTTGTACAAATAAGCCTTCTAGCCTCTTCATCTCTATTTATTTTTATAAAAAAACCCTTTACATCTTTTCTTAACACTAGAAGGTATATTTGAAGGCAAAGTTAGAAGGTTTACTTGTATTTCTCACAGACTAAAGTTGAAATTTCACATGACATTAGTCCATTCATTTGACATTTTTCACAGACATTTTCTTTGGTGCTTAATCTTGTTCTCGATTCTGATGGTAAGTGGGAGTAAGCATTAGCTAGAAGAAGGAAGACATTGGACAAGGTAAAATATTATGGGTAGAGGCAATATGAGAAAAGGACTGTAAGTGAGAGGAAGCATGGAGAACCTCAAGTATTTTAGTCTGGCTTTTATGGATGGAGAAACAGATGTGGAAGAGAAAATATGCTCATACTTTTGTGGAGCATTATCATCAGAGATGTAAACAGCACATAGGTCTTTGAGTGTGAATCCAGTGTTCATCCCAGTGATACTTGATTTCCCTAATGAAAAGCATCTAGAGACACTCATCAGTACCACCTGAGGCTTGGGAAAAGTAGAAATTCTTGAGCATCTCATACTTAATGACTCAGATTTAAGGGTGTGATGATTGGGTTGAAAATTATTATATAGGATGAGGCACTGAATTTGAGGTCAGAGGAACTGTGCTCAAATTCTGGCTCTGCCACTTATTAGCTGTGCAACCTTGAATCAGTCTTTAATATCTGAGTATATGTTTTTAATCTATAAAATGTTCTTTGAAACAATACTTTCCAACTCATATAGTGATTATGTATGTGCTGGATTTTTAGAGGTTACCTATAATCTAGATTTAAGATATTCCATAAGAGGTAGAAATAGGTATGGATATACCAGAAAATAAAAGCACATATAAACAGATGCAGAATCATAAAGGAGTTTGGAGCATTTGAGGACAGATGAAAAAGTTAATGTGGCTGGAACACAGGTTGTGGATATTTATGTGTGAATCAGGTCAGCAGAAGCTGGAGTGGTGAGAGATGAAGCTGAAGAAATTATTTGAGGTCAGTAAACCAGACACACCTTGAAGATGGAAATTTTATATTTATATAGTCAGTGAGCCTAAACACTTAAATTGATGCTTTTGAAATAGATGGATGGCTGGACAGATGCACGGACAGACAGATGGATGAGGGGGTGGGTGGGCAAATGAATAAATGAATATCAAACGACAATTGGAATTGAAGAGCTTTTAAGGCAGAGGCAGTACACTGCTTGTAGATATTTTCATGGCCTAGGAGACAAAAGATGTATGAGCCAAATGAATCTCCATTTAAAAAAATAACGAGAATTTGTCTAAATCATTTCTAAATTCATTCTAATGTTAAAATATATAATCTAATGTTATCACTTCAGCAACTTTTTGAAGGCAATTTTCCAATAATTTGTTCTTTCCCAACTAAAACTGCATTCTATCTGCTTTCTTACCCTTGCTGGGTTATAATTGACTGTTCACTTGCTTAAAACCCTTACTAAGCTACTTATTCTTTAAAGGCAAACACTTGGTTTTGTTCATTCTTCTATCTCTAGCATCTAAAACATTGCCTAACATACAGTGGGTAGTCATTGAATGTTTTCAAAATAATGAATGCATAATTGAATGAATGAACTTCTAACGAGGGGAAAATCTTCAATCTTATGGTTCTCTCAGAGATTCATAGCTGCCACCCAAAGTTCTGAATATCTTGAGTTTGGCCACTATTTTGATATTATTTCTAAGTTTTTTTGTTGTGATGTATTCTCAGCAACTAAAAACTCTTTGGAATGGTTTAAATCCCCTGGTAATGACTTTTTTCCTTGGGTTTTGTCCTTTTCTCCAGAGAACTATCTGAGCAAGAATTTTTCTAGGTTAGTTTCTTCTTATACCATTTTTTCCTGGGTGGCTTAGGTCCCTGAGACCTAAGAACTGTGAAGATCCTCCAGCATCAAATATTATGAGGCAACATAATACAACAAAAGGTCAAATTTGAAATGTCACATATGAAAAGCAAAGCAACTATAAAACAAAATCTCAATGAATTTGATGATTTGTAGGTTATATTTTTTTATTACTTTCCTGTGAGAAGACATTCTTGGGTGATTGTGGATAAACCAAGAATATGCAATCACATTTTCAGTACCAATTTATTTCTATTAAAATAATTAAAATTAATGTTAGCAAATACTAAGTTGTAAACATAATGTGATGTTTTATGTCACTTTAATGGCCAGATTCTCTTGGTTCAAATAAATGATGTATATTGCTCTGTGTATGAAAATAAAAATATTTTAAGAAGATTATCCACTACCTGCTTTATTTCACACTAGGGATGCACAAAATAAGTATCTTTAAAAAAACAACAGTTTTGTTTTAATGGGGTTTTATTTTATTTTTAACAAAATAAAAATACGTTACTTCTCCAATTTGCATTTAGGATTTATCTATTTGAATTTGTCAATATCTGTAAATAATCTGATTGCATTGTTAGTATGGCATTTTACTGTTTTTTTGTTTTGTTTTGTTTTGCTTTAGTTTGACTTTGAAAATGATGTGTCCAAAATGAGAACCCAGATGGATGCTTTAATAATACTGGTGATAATACTTTGATATCCCAACAGAACAATTCTCAAACTTTAAAAAAAATAACATATTATACATGAAATTATAGACTTGCTAGGGAAAAATTAGATTATTTCAAAGACAAGCAGTCTCTAGGACAGAAACAAGATTCAGTATGGTGTTTGCCTCTGTTCTAATGAGGGACTACATTCACAATCAAAAAAGAATAAATTCACATGGAGAGAATAGCCAATTACAGTCTAAGGAAGATGACAGCAAAGATGAATATGTTTACTTGCTCTTTCATTAATGTACAGAAAAAAGGGTCATTGATGAACCACCTCAACTTGTGTGCTCTAGTGGTACAGATGCAATTGCAAGCACTATGCATTTATTGTCAGAACCTGAAGCCATGGGCCATTGAAATAGTACTCTGAATCCTCACTGTTCCGTATCAATGTATACAAAGCAAAATTGAATTAGAATTCAGTTATTTATTACTGAATAGCAAGCTACCACAAAACTTAGTGGCTTAGAACAACAACTAATTAATTCGTATAGTTTTATTAGTCGACTAGGAATAGCCAGAAAACCTTCATTCAAAATCTCTCGTGGTAGCTGGGGCTGAAGACATCTGAAGAATCAACAGGACTAGATGTCCAAGACAGTTTCTTTATTCACATGTCTAATGCTTCATCTGGCTGACCATCTCTCTCCTTTGTGACTTTTCCACATGCCTTACTTGAGTTTCCTCATGGCATGGTAGTCTCAGATAAGTCAAACATCTTATATGATTGCTGACATCTCAGAGAGATAATTTCCATGAAATCAGGCAGAAGCTACAAGACCTTTTATGGCTTAGCCTCCCAAGTCACATGACATCATTTCTATCATATTCTGTTAGTCTTAGAAGAGTCCAAGGGCCAAACCAGATTAATGGTGAGGTGACTACCAGGAAGACCACTAGAAGCTCATCTTTGGAGACCAGATACAACAGAGGGTTAAAAGCTAGAGGAATTTCTTAAGACATTTAGTCTAGAAACAGCACCTGTTTTTTGTATTATAAGTATTTATTTTCAGATTGTTTAATTATAAAATAATATATAGATCTGTACAAAACAATACAAATATTTTAGAATGGTATTGAGTGTAAAGTAAATCTTATGATGACCACCTTTTTTAATTCCATCCCCACATCCCTCATAAACATTTTTGATTACATATTCATCATAATCATAACAGAAAACAATTTATAATTCTATTGCTCAGTCTATTTAGATAATAGATTTAAACTCTTATCTTCAAAAATGAGAAAATTGATGTTCATGTTCTTTATGCTTTCTTCTACTCCCACTCAAATATTGCATTTTTATTTTGTAATTTTATTGCTCTCATAATTTTTAACAATATATTTAACTTTATTACATTCATAATTAAAATATGAATATTTTATGATATTTCTTTAATCATACTATTAAAATTTTGGGGAGTCAAAATCTGTACACAGATTTTCAACTGTGTTGGGTTTGGTACCCCTAACTCCTACATTATTCAAAGGATCAACTGTATATTGATTCTAAAATTTAGGGTGATAATATTTATAAAGTTGTTTAACATATTATAATTGTGTAAATGTTATTCTTCAGAACCAAGTGGTATGATTGGTTCTGTAGGAAAAATATAATCATGTGTCATTAAGCCTGTGCTACACAAATGAGATTATTTTATTGTCAAGATCAAAAGAAGGTTCTTCCTTTAAACTCTATATTTTGCTCAAAATTATAATTGCTTTCTTATTGGACCATTTTTTGTATGGTATTTTACAATGCTTTTTTTTTTTCTTTCTCGACTCAATCTTTATATTACTAAGCTTTTCAAACTACTTAGTGATGGCATTTTTTAAATTAAAATATGAATCCATTTCTTAGTGAACAAATTATTTTTGAAGCTCTTTGGCTTCTTGTAGTAGGCAGCCTCTAAGATGGCTTCCAATGATCTGCAGCCCCTGGCAATCCTCCCTTTGTAATTTTTTCTCCTTCTGTGTGAGATGGACTTGTTTCAAATGAATATATTATGGCAGAAGTGATGGATGTCATTTTGAAGATTAAATTATAAAAAATTGTGGCTTCTGTTTTGAGTAGTAAATTATTAATAGAGGTTGCATAGTATTTGATAAGGCTGCTCATGAGAGTTTACAGGAAAATAAGATAAATGTTGTTAGAAGGTAGAAAAAAATATTTATTATATAGTGGCAGAAATTTAGCAACACTTTTGTCTGCAATAATTTAGAAAGTAGAAAAAGTATCTAATAAAATGAATGATCTAGCAAAGGAGATTTCCAAGCAAAGTGATGAAAGTGCTATTTGATTTCTTAATGCTTTTGGTAAGATGCAAGAGGAAAGAGGTAAATGGAGAAAGAATTGATAAACATTTGAAGTCAGAAGTTAATGGTTCTAAAATTATCAGCTTCTATATATGGTAAATGATGATAAATTAAGAGATGGCTTCCAAGCAAAGATCAAATCCAGGCCACAGCTAGAAAAGCACATCTCAAAGAAGAAACCAATAGTGTGACTGTGAAATACTTTTTAAAAAGTCTCAGATCTAAGGTAGTGTATCAACATATTATATAGGCATATACTTATTTATATAGCATATTATATAGAACACCTCTTAGAGAATAAAGATGTTCCTTACAGATCTTCTGATTCAAATGATGGAGATTTTATGAAGTTCTTATCTCAGAAATTTGTGGGTATGGCTTTCAGTTAATAGCATGAACCCCAAGAGAATTCCAGGGAGGTCTTTACCATTCTTTAAGAAATGCTACAGAAATATCCACCAGCTTACACTGAGGGAAACAAAATGTTAAGAATAAGAAAAGACAGAATTCTACTGACAAGAAGCAGTCTGAGACAGCCAGTCAGCCCCAGCACATAACACTTTATGAAAAAGGAAAGATGATATAGAGACCAGTAATAGGAGTTCAACTAGCAGGGCCAAGAGCTATGGAGAATTATTGCAGGTCCTGAGACTTAATCAAGAAATTTCCAATATTTGCCTGGCTGGATTTCAGAATTTCTATGGAGTAGTAATATCTTTGCACCTTCCACTTTTCTCCCTTTTTGAATAGGAATGTCTATAGCAGTTATCCTAGACTTGTCTCTCTGTTATAATTGGTATGTGTGGAAAGACAACTTATCTCTTTAGTTGCACAGGTGTACAGATAGATAGAAGCTGTACTTAAGGAACACCATCCAAGGAGCCTCTTCACATACACAGAACTGATTTATATGATGATTCTGAATTTTGAATATATGATGTAATATGATGTCACTTCCAAGATAGGGAGATAAAATATCTGTGGCTTCCATCTTGAGTGCTTTCTTTTATCTCTCATGTGTTGCTCACCCGAGGGGTAGCTAGCTGCAATTTTGAGAAGCAGCTTTGTGGAGAGGTCCATGTGGCAAAGGACCATGATCTGCTGATAACAGCATGAGTGAGCTCCCAGTTACAATTAAAGTCGAGCTATTGGCCAGGGTTCCAGTCTTATCTGAAGGCTCAATTATCTGATTCAAACAGAATCCACTTTCATGCCATAAAGCACTCTCAACACTAAGAAACTGTGTAATATAATCTGCCTATGTTGCATTAAGCCACAACGTTTTGGTGTAGATTTTCTTTATTTTTTTTGTTTTTTTTTTGTTTGTTTATTTAAATTAGTATATAGAGCATTGGTTAGACAACTATATAGTTTATAAAAGAATCCCCCAATTGCTCTCTTCCTCCGCTGACCCTCCACCTAGCCAACATATTAATGCTAATTGCATTCCCTATGCTGTGCTCCCCATCCCCATGACCATCCATCAGCTACTAATTTGTACTTCTTTAATCCTTCACCCCATTCTCCCTGCCCCCAATCCTCCTTCCCTCTGTCTGTCACCAAATTGTCCACTATATTTGTGAATCTGTTTTGGATTTGTTTGTTATTTTTATTCTTTAGATTCCACATTAAAGTGGAAATCATATATAGTGTTTATCTTTTTTCTAGGTCCATCAAAATAATATCTTTTTCTATCCCTTTCTTTTTAGTCTTTGTCTTTTAATCTGAAGTGAGTCTCTTGTTGGCAACATGTAAGGGTCTTATTTTCCTTTTCATTCATACATTCTTATCTTTTAGTTGGAACACTTATTTTTTTTTATTTGAGGTACTTAATGATAGAAATGTAGTTGTTACCATTCTTTATTCCTGTTTTTGATACATGTTTTTTTCTTTTTAAAGAAGTCCCTCCAACATTTCCTGTAATACTGGGTTGGTGATGATAAATTTCTTTAGCTTATTTTTGTCTGAGAAGCTCTTTGTCTGTCCTTAAACTCTAAATGATAGCTTTGCTGGATAAATTATAAAAATGTATAAACAATATTAAATGGCAGAAGCCAAAATAAGAAATATGTGGCAGACAAAGTTCATATTTGCAATAAATAAAATTAATAAACTTCTGAGTAACAGTGATAATGAACAATGAATATTTACAAAAGAAAAGAAAAACAGCAAGAGGGAAGGCTCAACAGGGAACAATGGATACGGCTATAACTTCTGTACAGAGCAAGTATCCCCTTGGCCCTTACTCAGGCAGTGTCTCCCGTAGGTCTCTGGTACCTGCTGCATGCAGCCAAATTAGCACTGGTGCTTGGAGAGAGCAGGTCCATTTCCACAAAAATCCACTCATAGACATGGCCTCTTTAAGAGACGTCTGCCTCTGCCACAGCCTCCGTCTCACTCAGACAGGGCAGCCCTGCATCTTCTCCCTGTCCTTCCTTATGCCATTGCAGGGTGAAAAGCAAAAAAAAAAAAAACCCAGTGTCTTGGGGTAGCTTTTTATATAGCAATAGGCAATGACTATAGGCGTGAGAAAGCCAACTAAGATGTTACATGGAAAAGAAAGTTTTATTTCACTTAGGAAAATCAGTTCTCTTTTTTCAACCTATAAATATATGGAGAGGAGCTTGGCTAAATTGCATGTGGAAATCTGAGTTTATCTAGGAGGAAAGAGAATAATATTACATATCTTTTTTTTTTTTGTCACCTAGATTTGGAAAGTTTTATATGATATGCTTGTATTATTCTGTTTATGGTCCTATAACATTATATGCAACAGAGTTCTTTAATATTTTGATAAGAGTAGAGAGAACAAAGACCAGGGCAGTGACTTTTGTATTTAGTTGGTCGAGACTAGCAAGGACCTCAAATCATCTCTTCTTGGAGGATATGAGAGAATTAAGCCCATCAGTTGGTAAAAGTAGGGATATAATATTTTGGTACTCATACTGCCTGGAAGAAGGACATCTAATTACAGTCATTATGTTTGAGAAACAACTCTCATGAGAAAGCCATACTGTTTGCAACATTACTCATTAGAGACATGTTTCCCAGTAGATAGAGCACAGTAATCAGGGTATTATATGCCAAATTCTTTTCTTCCTCCAAATATTTGAGTGTCTTTTTTTTGTAGTTTCTGCTTTATATGCTGAAGTAACTGCAAGTAACAGAACAGATTAAATTCTTGTCCTCATGAGGTGTTCTTCTATTAATGGACCTTATGCTCTAGTTCTTTTCTAAAAGAATCTGCTTGCATCCCCTCACCACTCTTGTGAGGATGGCTAAAGGAAGATATTTAAAGACTTTTGATTCCATGTTCTCTGGTCAGTTTGCCAAAGAGTGATTTTCACTGAACCTAAAGCTGAAGAATTGTTACTTCTGTGAGTGAAATGCAGCTCTACCACAAGTGTAGCCACAGAGGCAAGGGATTTTGGATTAGCTACTGTGATTCAGCCACAGTTTTGCTAAGACCAGTTCCTACTCAGCAGCCTATGGCCACCTGTCATTGTCAAGACACTGAGATAGAACCAAGACACGCTATACTCTCTGGCCTCAGGACTTTCCTAAGCACATAAGAACTTGTCATAAAAGAGAGACAGACTCTTTTTGCTTCCATTTCTGTCTGGTGGGCATCTTGCACTGGAAATGAAGGCTGCAGATCAAACTGCAAAGCGGCATATCCCAATTACATATGAAGTTGTCAGCTGCACTAAACTCTGATTCCTAAGCTAGAGCAATTTAATTAAGATCTTAAAATGCCCTCAATAAAAATACCTTTTATTAAATGAAAACATGTTTTAATGAGCATAGGTGAAACATATTTTGTGACTAAACACTTATTTTACAAGTACATTCACACATGCACATGAATGTGAGCACATACACATACCTTATTCAGTTAAGGTTAGGTTAAAAAGAAAGACTGTGAAGTGACAGAAAAAATATTTTAAAAATGTGTACAAGTGCATTTATAATCTTTTGAGTCAGATCCATATGGCAAATAATATTCACAAAGCAAATATTTTTCAAATGTTTATGCCCTTCTAACAGTTGTATAAGTGCTAACCAAGGTTTAGCAACTGGCAATAGTTTGTGGAAATGTTAGCCAAGAAAGTACCCTGCTATTATTGGCCAAAGCAAACGAATGTTTTATTGTCAGCGCTTCAGACTAACATTTCCATAAGGGTATGTTTACCAGGGAGTAAACACCTACACTTGGAACCTAAGACATATATATGACTGGGTAAAGTAGATGCTTGTTATTTTGTAATTGTGTAAAATGACAGCCATATTTTCATATTGTATAAAAATAGTATATATAAAACCTTAAGTTACATAGCACTAATATTTGTTAATGATTCACTTTTCCTTACAGAGCATAGATTAAAACAATTGATTAAATAATAGACTTCACAATTAATTAGCCTCAAGAATTACTCCCCAAACATATATATATATATATATATATATATATATAATATATATATATTATTATAAACATATATATATATTATAAACATATATATATATTATATATATATTATTTGATCATCATCTAGCATGTTAGATGATTTGAGTATAATTTTTGCAAAAAAGTATTTTTTATTTTCTAAGTTGTCTTACAAGTTTTAGTAAAATATGCCAATTTTGTACCATTTTACAATTCCTCTAAATCTTGTTCAGAGTATGAAATAATTCCATGCTTTTTTTTCTTCATTGCCACTATTGAAATAAGAACAAGATAGTAAGGTTTAATAGCTAGCATATTTAGTGAAATACAACACTGTCTTAAGTTTTTATGTATTCTAAATGAGGATTGGTCAGTGATTCCATTTTTCTCTTCATTAACCAATCGAACTGCATAATATTTTAAAGGACAAAGCAATAGCAAGTGTTATAATTTATAAAATACATAACATATTTAAATCGCTGGTAATTTTCATGAAACATGTTAAAAGGGACAGAAAATACTTCAGAATTAAACACATCTTATGAATTTCTAACTGTAATAAAATGAGAAAATACTACAATAGATGGTATAGCCAATGCTATTTTAAGGGCATAATAATTTTGGGAAAGGCATATCATTTTGTGTATTAGATATTCTTATTTCATTTCTATAGAAAAGTACCTAATGAGTTAAAATTTACCTTAGAGGGAAGATTATCAATCACTTGGCTGGTTTATGAGAATTTCTGCATATCTAGACACTGAGGTATTTTTTTTTCTATTATGAAAGCACTTTCTGTATCCTAAAGATAGCAAGTCTGTGATGTTATCATGGGTTATCTACATTTATATCTACATTTACCATTACTGAGTCAGTTGCCTACTCGGAGGAAATATCTCTGCATAGCTCTAAGCTCTTTCTCAGAAATATATTTTTTCTTGAAGTAGGCATTAAATATGGTGATGTTAATGCCTCTTTTGATCCTAATAAATTATGATCTAAAAAGTTGTAGTCTCTTTCAGTGCATTCTTGTATTTCAATTTTTATCTTACTACAGGTAGCCTAGGAATAGTGCATCTAGCTCATCTAATATTATTTAAACTCAGTGAAGGGTCAGAACTGAGAGGGAGTGATACTGGATTAATTTATCACTAATTGCTCATCACTAGCTGACATAAAAAATAGATGGAATGACAGTGGGTTGCTGGTTGAGCCTCCAATTAAAAAACCTTTTAGCTAAAAGGATTGAAAGCTGGGAAAACACCTGAAAGAAAGCCCTCAACTATGTCAGACTTGGAATAAACAAGGATAATACAGATTCTGTGTGTGTGTGTGTGTGTGTGTGTGTGTGTGTGTGTGTGTGTGTATGCTTTCTGCTCATGCCTTCTTTATTTTGATGAGTTCAAGATTTTCTTTCCATTTTAAAATGTTTAGACTAATAATGATTCCCTATGCCTGAACAGGACATGATCATTTTTGTCTCGAATTTTTGATGTAGCAACAGAAATCTTGTTCTACTCAAACTGACAAACTATTGTAATCCCTTAGAACAATAGTTTTCTTGGGAAAAATACATCATAATAGCTATTTCTTTCAAACATATAGCAAAAACAAATGAGCAAATCTGCATTTATTTTCAGCTTTAGTGAGTTCATTTTATCATCATCATCATCATCATTATCGAAAAAATAACAAAGACCACATTAATACAGAAGAGACATTTTTCACAAATAAAATAGTGCCAGAAGAATTTAATGGAGGAAATGTTTCCTGCTTCATCACCAGTGGAATTACAGTGGGGAAAAAGGGAAATTTTTCTTCCTTTTTGTGTTCTGAGTAGAGATAACAGGCCAATTATAAAGGTCTGGCTAAATCATACTTGGGAAATTAGTTAATGCTACCTAAGAAAGAGAGGAAAAAGGATGTTAACTTGAAAAATGTGTTTCTCTATGATAAAGGGCAGCATATAGGATCATTTAGGTGATGCAGGTCAGAACTCAAGCTGAATACTACACCTTAGAGATGCATGGCTAGGCATGAATGGGTATTTGGGCAGACCTGGTCATTAAAGTGATTTTGGGCATCATGCCAAAAATATTTTTTGACACAACTTGAAAGGGATTGCTTAGTGGGCGTTTGTGGCAAGACTCAGATAGTGATGATGATGGATAAGAGCAGGAGAGAGGAAATGTATAGCAGGACCTCATGCAATGCAATGACATTGTGGCCTAAAGCCAGGGCCCTCCTCTTTTAATTTTTCAGGATATCCTAAGCGCAAGTAGTCTGTGTGATTTGATGGAAAGGGAAAACAGCCCAAGTAATGCTTGACTTCAGGCCTTGTGACACCTTTGGTAAGGATGTATAATCTAGAATCCTTGCAAAAACATTATTAGATAAGTTTTCTCTCGATTTCTTAAATGTCTTTATTTGTCTATTATAATAATCATTATGACAGTACTATAATTATTTAATCAACCATTTGTTCTTTTGGCAAATATTTGCACTGCTTTAGGTGTTGGAAATAAACAAGAGAAACATAGTCTCTGCTGTTTAAGAGATGAAGATGCTAAAACCACAGGCATCTTGTGATCAATATCCATTCTCTTATTCTCAGGTGATCAGAGGTAGAATCAAGTAACTAACATTTGTTGTGCACTTACTTTGTGCTTCCATAAGCATTTCTATATTGTGGCAGTTAGGACTCTAATTACAAAGAATACAGCTTTAGCAGGAGGAGGGTATATTTAAAAGACTCCAGAACAGCCCTAGTGACCTAGGAACTGAAACTGAGGAAACTCTCTCTCCAGCCACCAATTAGTTTATTCTCTCCTATATACATAGTATTTCTCTACCTCGTGGGGTATTATTACCAGAATCTTCAAATTTACTCTCTTCCAGTTTCATGATCTGATAAGCAAAGATACATTTGACCCAGTAGCAGTTATAGAAATCCTGGGAAGGACTCTGATTGTCCTGACTTAGGACACATGCCCCACCCTGGAAATTTAACAGGAGGATGAGGTCACTATAATTGGTCCAGATTGGATCTATATTCAGCACACAGAGATAGCTCCCAGTAGAAGGCAGAGCCTGATGTGGACTAACACAGCTACCACATGTAATTCTTATAACAGCTCTCTCAAAAAGAAAAAAGAAAAGTTTTATATTAAAAAAAAACCTTAATTTTGTCTCAAAGACACTAAATAAGTTATCTGTATTCACTCAGCTTGTGGAGGTGTGATTCAAATCCTGTTCTGACTGCTAGAAATCTGGTGCTCTTTTTGCGATACCATACTACTTCCATGATGCCTGGAACATGATTGCTCCTAAGAAATAATCACTGAATAAATACATGAGTATCAAACTCTGTATAGCTAGGCTAATCCAGAGGAACCTATGCAAATTTTACCCAGAATTTAAATTGGAATATGTGTAAGCCTATGATTTTTTAAGTTGAAATGAGAATACTTAACAAGATAGATGTATAAATATGCATAGAACACACTGTGATATACTTGGGGAACTATGAATATAAAAGTACAAAAATAATTAGTTCCAACATAAAAAGTACTATTTAAAATTTTTTACTTAGAAAATGCTTAAATTAAAATTGCCAAAATTACTTTTATTTTGACAAAATGAGTCAGCTAAATTATTCTTTTGGCATATTGAGAAGAATTTTCCCACTAAACTGACTTCTAATGGTTAACTGGAACATTTTCCATTATTGTTTGGATCACACTGCACATTCTTTTAGCTCATGTCTTATGGTGGTAAAACTTATAGGTTACTTCTGACTGAGTGGCAGCTATTGCTTGTCAGTGACCATCTGTGAGAATCAGCAGATGCCCTAAATAAACTACAGCAGCTTATCTAAGGTTTCTCAGTGTAAGTGTTTTTAAACAGGTGTGCTCCTGAGAAACACTACAAAAACCCATATTCAGATGGCTTAGCCAAGAATAGTCTTACTCACAGAATTGGTGGGGATGCTGACAGTAAAGGGAGGACAGTGACAGAATGGCAGAAGGATCAGGAGCAGACACTCCTTGCAGAACTTGTTCGGGCACCCAAACAAAGCTTATTTTTTACTACCTTCCTTCAATTTATTATATCAAAGGTCAGCACACTTTTTTCTGCAATGGGCCTTTAATATAAAGCCTAAAGAATTTCAGGCTTTGTGGGCCATAGAGTCTCTGTTGCAGCTACTTATCTCTGCTGGTATAATGCAGAACCAGCCATAGACAATGCAGAAATGATTACACAGGGATGTTTTCCAAAATATTTATTTACACAAATGGGTGAGAGATGATATTTGGCCTGCAAACCATAGTTTGACTTATATGTAGGCTATTATTTCATTCATGTCACCTATATACATCTATTGAACTCTTCTTTATATGATGATGTCAGTAGCTTTGGGGACTATAAATTTAACATGAAAAAGAAAGGGGGAAAGCCATAGTGTTTCATATGGAATACAAACATAAAACTTTGTAGATATTTAAAGGAGAGAACTCTTCTAGAAGTTAAGGTCATATATGAAAGCAGAATCTAGACAAAAACTTTAACAGATTGTAAAAGAACAGTATAGAGAGTATTAAGTGTGTAGGAGATTGGAAAGAATAAAAGCAGAAAGGAGAAAAACTAGGGACATGATTAAGAAAAAGTTATTATGGTTTGCATCTTGGACAATATGAAGAAGTTTGGGTTCAGATTGTGTAGGGCCTTGAGTGCTAGATTATTGAGATTGGGTTTTATTTTTAAGCAATGAGTGGCTGTGGGGCTTGGAAACAGAAGGTGAGTAATATGAGCTCTATAGCTAGAAGACGAATGTAAAATATGTAAGTAGTTTGGACTGGAGTGCACAGAGCTTGGGAATAAGGAGACTAATTAGTAAGTAATTGAAATGGTCTAAGTGAATGGAGTAAAAACTTGGATCAAAGTGTTGGAAAGTGAAAGTAAAGACATTGTATGTATGTATGTATGTATGTATGTATGTATGTATGTATGTATATGCCAAGCATAAATAACTAGGATAAAAGTGCTCATATTTTAAAAAATAGGGAAGTCAGAAGGTAAGGCCATTTGGGGAGAAATATAATTTAGCTTTACATATATAACACAAAATGAAAAAATTGAGTCAAATGAGATGAGTCAAAGGAGATTCTCTTTATGTCAAAAGTTTCTTATTATGAACCACATAATGGGAATATGTAACTGAAATTGTGTAGCTCTTTTATATTAAATTACTAAATCATGACTTATAGCAGAATAGCAATTACTTTATGCTACCAATCATATGGGACCAGCCCTCAATCCCAAAGAATAGTAATTCTCTTATTTATTTTATGAGAAAGTACATAGGAGAACAGATATGATAGAGAATATTAGAAGTAGAATGAAGTTATAATCTTCAATGTAATATATTATTAAATATCAGTGATCATTGTTTTAAAGATTAATGGCTATCTCTTAGTTTAAATTACACTACATTTCATTATTGATAGCCATCACATGATGTAAAATTGTAAAAGCTACATCATTCTAAATTATGTTTAATAAATTGGGACATATGTTTTGATAAAGAACAAAAAAGAAACCCAGCTAAATCTCGTAATTACTGGCTGACATGGAAATAAAATGCTAAGCTGAATTTTCAGAACCTGTGTTTTTAATTAGAAGCCATTGATAATGTCACTTGGTAATCAGATTTGATTCTAAATTGACAATTAGGTGTACTTGTATTTTTCAAGTGACAAAAAGGACATTGGTTAATAAGGGATAGCATATAAAAATGGTATTTTAAATACTTTAACTGCTCAATAATTTATAGCATTTTAATGTTTTTCTAAGAGATTTAGAGAATATTTCAGGTGTAAAAATTAATTCTATGACCACTTCTGTGTTGTAAAGGAGCCAATAGTATCTATATTTTATAGAGTGGGGTTTGCTACAGCTTACTTTAATGAACTGGGTGCCTAAGTTTTTCCAGAATCTCAAAAGAAGCAGGACTTCAGGTACATGAGGTATATCAGCTCACTAGATTTGGTGCTTTCTTTCTTCTGTGACTATTCAGGCATACAGAAGATAAGATATACATGGGAGTTGTAAAAAAAAATTACTTTGCATCTGAATATCAGCTAACAATACATTGATGAAAAGAGAGCAGAGTTTTCTTCTGAATTCAGTAATAAGTTCTTAAAACATTGAATCTTCAATAAATCAACAGACTTGCTATAAAGAAAAAGGGTCAAGAGTAATATTATGACATCCCCTTCTTAGTTGAGAGTACTGAAAAACAGCATTTCAGGGTTGTATTATTTCATGTGTATAAAGGTATAGAGAAAATTTGATTTATTAATATTCTTAAATAGAATACTTTAAAGATTTTAAAAACATACATTTTGAAAGTTCTGAGTATATGGAAATCTGATTCAGTGATAAGATGCCAAAGGTCACATAAAGTAATAAAAGGGCCACTAAAGTGTCCTCAAAGAAGGATGGGTCTTGAAGTTGAAGTTCCCTTTGTTTACATTTCATGATGAATCTAGATATGTGAGTTCGGGATTAGAAACTGCAGTGGAGTTTGATTGCACTGTGTAATGAAGGTGGAGACTTAAGTTCCCAAGGGAAACATGAAGGGCAGAGGCAGAAGGCTAGGTACTTTGTAGGTGAAAAGTCTATAGAAGGAAAAATAAAATCTGTGATTAAGTAAAGACTTCAATCTAGGAGAAAACAAAATTATTTAATAGGAATTTGAATTAAAATACTTTTGTGATTCTGCAGTTGCAAAGACTATTAAAATCACAACATGCTTGGGAGCTTGGCTTTCTTGATAAACGAAAGAAGGGCATAAATTTTCTATGCAGGTTGGTGTAGAGCTTGGCAGGAGTCATCAATCACTCATGAGTGGATAGTTGATAAACTTGAGTTACAATAAATATTTACTTCTCTGCTATCTTTACTTGAAATAAATTCATGGAAAAACTTCTTACTCCATTTGGAACTCAAATGAGCTGTTAAACACTGATAAATACAGTCCTAATTCTTCTACCCGAAAGAAATTACACCACCCAACACAAAAAACCCAACCACCTTACAGGGCAGGAACTGCATTCGGTGTTTCATATTACTGGGTTAGTACAGAGGAGATTTTGTCCTTAGTTGATGTTTCCAGATCTAATTTTTAATGGGAAAGAAGCT
The DNA here is from genome assembly GCA_004027375.1 of Macroglossus sobrinus. Classification (NCBI taxonomy): domain Eukaryota; kingdom Metazoa; phylum Chordata; class Mammalia; order Chiroptera; family Pteropodidae; genus Macroglossus; species Macroglossus sobrinus. The sequence continues at coordinate 1,477,478 of PVKZ01000086.1, forward strand.
TCTAGATTTGGGCAAATAGATGGTTTAAGAAGTCATCAACCCTGATTCTCAAGAGTACTCTTCCAAGGAAAGCACTGCACTTCTCTCTCTTTTTTATCCAAGCTTAGAATTTAATTCTGCTCAAGCAGAATCTTCAGCCAGCTTCATGTGCAGGAGAGCCAGGGAAGTTTCAGGAGTGCTTAGTAAAGTATTTCATCTTTCAGGCCAAATATTCAACCAGTTTGGGGACAAAGTAATTTAGTAATCGCAAGAGTGACCTCTAACCTCTAACTACTTAAAGCAGGGCCTGAGGTTGTGGTTTTAGAGTAGGTCGGCTTGGAGAAACAAAAAGTTTCTCAAGTCAATCCTGAATGGTTTCTGCTTCTACCAACCTCCCTGCTGTATTTAATGTGGTATTCTGATTTAAGGAAACATTCAAGGTAAAGGGATAGGTTTGCCAAAACAGAAACTGATCAAAAGTAGGTGAATATAGGTCTTTATTGGCAGGTATGAAAGGGCAGAAAACTGAAATGAGGGGAGAAAAGTAGCTAGCTATTGATTTATCAGACTAGGGAAATAAGATAGGAAAGATAGGAATAAAAATTGCAAGAGAGACTTGGGAAACAAGGCTAAGTGTAGGTTGAAAGATTATCAAAATACGGAAAGCTGTTTTATTTGTATACACTAACTGAAAAGTCCTGTGGGGCTGGGGCTATAAAGCAGAGGTCCCCAATCTTTTTGGTACCAGGGACCGGTGCCCTTATGAAAATCTAATGCCTGAGGTGGAGCTGAGGTAGAGATGCTAGTGCTGGGGAGCAGCTACAAATACAGATGAAGCTTTTGCTGGCTCAGTCACCTCCTGCTGTGTATCCCGATTCTTATAAGCCATGAACCAGTACTGGTTTGAGGACTGGGGTTTGGAGTCTCCAGCTTTAAAGAATATTACAGTATGTACATTTCCTCTGAAAATTTTGAACAGTTCCAGCACAGTCTTCAGGGATTGTATTGAGGTGCCCTCAGCCTAAAAATCTGCAATTTGTATGTATTATTCAGTAAACCAAACTTTCCAAGTTCACTACAAGGCATAACCTAAAGTGTCTATGTATACTGATGAGAATTTTTCAAGAGACAAAAGGACAGTGGTGAAAACATAGTCAAATTTCTGCCCTGGCGACACTCAGCCATTGTCACATTGGCTTTTACTATTCATTTGGGCTTTGGGTCGGCTATATTACTGATAAAGACTAACCAGTGACCCTAAGAATTTCCACAGTAAGAAATTTAAGCAGTATATTCAGAACAAAGTATTGACTATCTGTGAGAAGAGCAGAAGACTTGCATATTTATATTCTACTCAGAAAAGCAGTCACCATTTTAGAAGCAAGCCATTTCACTAGTTTTATCCTAGTTTTATCAAATATGGCAAGCAAGCCTGGAGTCTGAGCTCAGAACATGTTCAAACACTTGAATTTTTCCTAGAGAGTAATTTGGATGAGCATCAAATTAAGTGCAGCTTCATTAATAGCTGCAGCAGCCACTGTGGTCTCTAGGGTAGTTAAACTAAATGTATTTACATATAAAAGTGATTATTCTTTAGTCTCTATGGAGATATGTAAATCTGCATGGCTAATTTCAACTATTAAGGCCTGCACTGTATTGCAGTAGTATGATACTGAATGAATTCTTTCCGAACTCAGAAAGAATCTTCGAATTACGTTTTAGAGTCAACAAGGAAATGCTGCTGTTCTACATTTGATAATAACTTTAGCAAATGTGACCGTACTTTCCTAAAATACACTTCCTTTTAATTTAGACAATGGAAAACATCACTCTAATAATTCCCCAGCCCCCAACACATTTTATTTGAAAGGAGGCAATGTAAAAGATGACATAATTGATTAGGAAAGTGAGTAACTGGCACTTGAATACAAGTGGCCTCTTTCCGTCAAGAATGGAGTTCATTATTTGTCACTGTATGAGAAATGACATGAAGCCAATAAAGCACTTTGTGTAATTTTTTAGTTTCCCCTTAACAAGTACATCGTTTCTGTATGTAGACCAGTGCCAGAAGATTGTCAGGGTACATGTAGTATTTGGAAATCTGTTAAATGTGAAAATATTTTAACTTTTAAAATTTATGCTTGCTCTTTTCTAATTTTCTGGCCTTTGTTTTGGCATTCTAAACTAATAAAGACATCCAACCCAGTAGCACTTCTATTTCTCTATAAAAACTGATGCTTTATACAAAAAAAATACTACTAGATTTGAACAAAGTTAAGACATTATTAATACTGTTCAAAATATCCCATTTTGTGGTTCATCTCTTAGTAGTGCCCTTTGGAATAGTAAGTAAATCCTATGCCACTCTATGTTAACTTGGGCTTAGTGTTGGCTGTATTACAGATAAAACTAGCTAGTAACTCTAGAGCTTTAGACTATATCTGGGCTGCTTTATTTTACTTTCTTTGAGTCTATAACATCTTTCTAAACTTTGCTCCTTAACTAAAGGAAGAAGTGTATGTCATGAATTATTTTTTCCAGTGAAACAGATTTACTGAGTTCCTTTTCTGAAATATTTAAGAAATAATGTTTGTCTAGTAAGAGTATAGTTTATATTTAGTAACTATCATATGCCATACTGAAAGGACTACTTTTTTTTACATATTGATTTAATATGTAGTTTGTCTTATAATATGTTTGAAGTGCACTAATTATAGTTAAATCTCATTGATAAAATAGGTACAACAAGCAGGGTAATATAACTATTATTCCTATGACATTGATAGTTACTATGAACATAGATTTAAACACAAGAAAACTTGCACATTGTAGTTCTGACACTACAGAGGAAAAAAATCTTGTATATCAAATGGACTGTTCTCACTAAATGAAAATAAATGTTCACAAACATACACATGCATTATAGTTGTGTGATATGAATAACTCACATACGCAAATTAAAATTAGCAGTTATTTCAAATAATGTTTTAGTAGTTTTATAAGAGAGATGAAAGAATGTTAACTGCAAAAGGTTGTGAGAAGGTTGGTGAGTAAAAGTAGTGTAAGAATAAACAAAGATAAGACATCCTTGAGTTCTTTGAGAAATGGTCAGGATCATATTGAGGTCTCTCTTACTTTAGTTAGTGGGATTCTTTGACTGATTTCTAGCCAAGTTTTATTGCGATCTTTAGGTCTTCAATGTCTTTCAATAGAGTTTTGTTATTTTTATGCTTAGAAATCCTGTAGATAATTGTTTGATTTATAACTGAGTATTTCTTTTTTGGTGCTATTGTAAATGGAAAGTTCTTTTAATTTCAAATTCTTGTTTTCATTGCTGGTATATAACGTTACACAGAAGAAATTGACTTTTACCTTTTCTGCTTAGTTTCAGAAAGATTTGGGGTGTCCATTTTAAGAAATTTTATACATAGATACTATGTTGTTCCCTCTTTGATTTTTTTGCAGAAGTTTTAGAATGAATGTTGTCATTTCTTCTTTAAATGTTTGGTAGAATTTACCAAAGAAGCCATCTGGTCCCGGGCTTTTCTTTGTTGGAAAATTTTTGGTTACTGAGTCAACATTTTCACTAGGTATAAGTCTATTCAGATTTTGTGTTTCTAGGAACTTTTCCATTTCATTGGAAAATTTCATTTAGGTGATCCAACTGGTTGGCATAAAATTGTTCATGGTACTCTCATAATATTTTTATTCCTACAGAATCAATAATAATGTCCCCATTTTCATTTCTGATTTTAGTAACAACTCATCTCTGCCTTAGTCTAACATAAAGAATAAAAAATGACTTAAAGAACAAATAGATTGTATTAGTTTCCTCTTGCTGATGTAACACATTACCACAAACTTAGTGGCTAAACATAATGTAAATAAATTATAGTTCTGGAGATCAGAAGTCTGAAAAGCATCTCACTGGGTTAAAATCCACGTATTCACAGGGCTTTGTTACTTTTTGGAGACTCCAGGGGAGAACCTATTTTTTTTACTTTTACAACTTTCAAAGGCTGCCTTCATTCCTTTACTCATAGCTCCTTTCTGTCTTCAAAGCCAGCAACAGCTGGTTTAGTCTTTCTCATATGGTAGACTACAACACAGACTCTTTTTCTTTCTCCCACTTCCACTTTTAAGGACCATTGTAATTACATTAGAACTGGCCAGATAATTGAAGATGAGTCTTTCTATTTTAAGATTATCTAATTAGCAACCTTAATGGCATCTGTAACTCTATTTCTTTCAGGCAATGTAATATAGTATATTCAGAGGTTCTGAGCTTGGGACATGGACTTCTTTGCAGGGGCCATTATTGTATCTACCACACAGACCATCTGGATTTTTATTTAAGGTCACTTCTTTACATGTCTAGTTTTCATTCAATTTTTTGCACGACTAATTTAAAAAGTGGAATATGGAGACTATGAAGTACTGGGTAAGGATTATCCTGGAACCTAATTTTTCCTTCCTGTTGATGGAAACTTAAAGGTCAGTTGGCTGGAGGTATCCATGTAAAAGAAGAATTCAAGGATTCATCCAGGGTTCTGACTTGGCTGGCTCATAAAGAGGAGGAGCCTCTTAGGAGCTATAGATTTAGCTGAGGTGAGTGTAGAGTTTGGTTTGACATTGAACTTAAATTACCAAATGGATTTTTCTTATTAGTTATATAGGAGCTTGAGGCTTAGAGAGAAATTTTTGCTGAAAAGAAAACTTTAGGAGTTGTTCACATAAATATGATAATCAAAATAAAGAAAGTAGCAAAAGTCTTCTTAGGAGTACTTACAGAATAATAGGAGGAGCAGTCTGACCTAGAATGCAAAAAGTGAACTGATTCCTCTGTCAAGAAGATTGACAGTATTATGGCAGTATTATAAATGTTAGAGGAGAGTATCTCTAGAAGGTGGGAACCATCAGAAGCATTAAATGATACAGAAAGCTAAGCTAAGGGCTGAAGGGGGGCAATTGAATTTAGCTAGAAGCAGGTCACGTTGACAAGAGTTGGGCCCATGACTTGGTGAAATCAGTAGCCAGATCAAGTGTATTGAGGAAAGAGAAAAAAGTATGCAGTTAACTGGAAAGCAATGGGGTATGATCTGAAAGGGGTAAGGAGAGAACATGGTAGAAACTTGGGGACTTGATATGCCTTGAAAGAAATCATCAAAGGGGCTTGAGGGTACAGGAAAAGAAAGAAATGGGAAGTAGAGACTGAGTAGAAAGAAAGGATGTATCAGTAAGGAATTACTCTCCAACAGAAATATCTTCTTTTTCTTTTTTTAAATCAGAAAAAAAAAAAGATGGGCAAATATAGTCACATATTTTTGAGAGTCTACAGTTTGGAAATCGCATTTGATTGCTTTTATTTCCTCTGTGAATAATGAACAATGTATCTGTAAGGAACATATTCTCTGTGAGTGAGGAACTGAATATGAAAGTGGAGGTGATGGATTGGAGAATTTTGTGAAGAGTAAATTTGAAGTAGCTGCCCATAAAAAGGATGGGACAAATCTTTTCACAACATTTAAAACTACTGTCAGTCTCTAGAAAATAAACTTCCTCAACTCAGCCTTTCTTTGAAATCCCCTTAAGATTTCAGTCCCCTTTGGCAGCTTGATTTATAAGGACATTGTAGTAGTAAGACTTCTAAGATGACTCCCAGTGATCCCCACTTGCTGATTTCACATCCTATATAATCCTCTTACCTTAAGTGTGGGCTGGACCTGGTGGCTTGCTTCTAACAAGTAGAATATGGCAAAAGTGATAGAATGTTTTTTTTGAGATTAGGTTTTAAAAGACTTTCATCTTACTGCACTTTCTCTCTGCTCCTTGCTCCTTTACTTGCTCACTCTGATGAAACCACTTGTCAAGTGGTGAACTGCCTTCAGAGGAGGTATACATGGTAAAGAACCAAGGGAAGCCTCTGGTTAATAGTTGTTGGGAAATTCAAGCCCTCAGTCCAGCAGCTCATGAGGAGCTGAATCTTGGAACTTCCAGGTGAGCAAGCTTAGTAAAGAATCTTTTCACAGTTTAACTTTGAAATGACAACAGCTTTAGTCAACTCCTTGTTGCAGCCTTATGAGAAACTCAGAGTCAGAATCTATCCAAGCTGTGCTTGGATTCCCAACATGCTGTGACATAATGAATGTTGTTTTAAGCCACTAAGTTTTGAAGTAATGTGTTATGCAGCAATAGATAACTAAATGCAGACATCATATCCTCTCTCAGGGACTTATCTTTAATAGTTATCAGTAGAGAACAAGGTATATGCCAGGTGCATGGTGATTTTAGAAGTTTCTTAATAAAATAAACTTCAATGAAACACAGATGGTTCCAGTTGATTAATCCAAGTCTTATTAGGAACTTTGGTAGATCAATCAGCAATCTTATTCTCCAATCTTCATATGAGAGTTATGTTGAGCAGAGTGGTCTATATCACCTTTTGTTATCAGTAAAATGAAGCATTTGAAATTGTTAGGGCAAATCTGAATCAAAGTTTCTTGTTTAAAGACTTGAAGAGGGCTTATGTCAAGATTTATTCTAACATAAAGAAAGAGATTAAGCTCTTAGACTAATAGAAACAATTTTTACAAGTAAAACCTGGAACATGGAAGTTCTTCCTTTGTATAGACAAGGATTCACTGTAATCTTGACCAGATTATACAGAACATTACTGGTTCACACAATGTAGCTTACCCGCCTTGACAAATCCAAGACGGATATCCTCCAAGAGAAGGCACAGTGAACAGAAATGAACTCAGTCTCACCAAGGCACATGCCTACTGCATTTTTATAATGTTAAGAGTCAGCAATATCCAACTGTAAAAATAATCAAGGACCATGAGTAATGTGACTCTGTGGTTGTAAAGAGCATTGACCAGCTTAGGTCATTACTATTAAGAAATTATAAGACAGACTGGACATTTTAGGGAGATTAATCCATACAGAAAGGAGGAGAGATATTTTAGGGGCTGACTTTTTCAGATAAAAACACACTCTGAGAAGAACTAATTCTTTAAGTTCTTGTTATATATTACCCCGATCTGCATCCTTAGATGAAAATGTTGAATCAGCTCATTCAGTCTCATTTCTTCCATTTGTTGAGGATCTACTATGAGCCAGATGCTGTGCAAGAAAGTAGGGGGTTAAAATTAAACATGAGAGATTTCTGAATTAAACTAACAAAAGAGTTACTGTTTTGTAGCTACGTCTATTTTAACTAACAGCAATGAAATTCTAAAAATGCAAACTATAAAACACTATTATCTAGGCTATGAAATATGCACGTGACATGAATCCAATTCTCCAGGTTATTGGTGAAGATCTAATCACAGAAGGGCTAACTGGTTGTCTCTATTTTGGTCTTGATAGAATCACTCTCTTATTAGTCTGTCTTCAATTGTTTCTATAAGCATTTGCCTCATTTAAGGAGAAGCATTTATATTTGTTGCAAAAAGTCACCTAGTTCTTCACTATTACTCAAAGTTGGATAGATATTTAAATTTTTACTTTACAGATCTCAGCCATGTTGTTTGTTCTGCTCTGCTGTAATTTTAATTGTCATTGTTGGTATTAGGAAAAAAAAAGTAAAGCAAAACAAAAACAAACAAAATATAACTTATACTCTCAAACTTAAAAGTCCAGGGGTAGAAATAGCTCTGATTCCTGCAGTGATAGGACTCTGCCTCTCACCAACCCATATTGTACTTTGTGTTGTGTCGACACAGTCCCAGGCACTTTCATAGTGGCACAGTGACTATAGCACAGGGGCCAGCAAACTTTTTTTCTTAAACTACTTGGCTTTGTAGACCATATGACTTCTGTTACAACTATTCGACTCTGATATTGGAGTGCCAAAACATCCACAAATATGTGGGTGTGCTGTGTTCTGATAAACTTGTGTTTACAAAAACAGGTAGTGGGTTATAGTTTGCTGACCCTGAGCAATACCTGCTTTTATATTTCTCATTTATGTCAGAAGAAAACAGATTCCCTATGCCAATAGTTAAGTGCAAGTCATGAACCTGATACTTAGATATTCATCCCAGAACTAAACATAAAGTGATGAAGCAACGAGAGGTTGAGGAGAGGCTTGCCAAAGTGTTCTCCATACTCTGGATGAGGATGAGGCCAAAGGGAGCTGAGATCTGCCGTCTCCTGCACTGTCTAGTGTGACTCTTTTACATGCTGCTGACTACTCTTTGCCAACCTGGTGGGACGGGTTTTATGATCTTGTTAACCAAACACCTGCACTTCTAAGATATTTCTGTGATTTCGTTACACTTTTTTCTATGTTCCAAGGCAATGTCCAGATTTCTAGTGTGTTCTATACATGGGAACTCTCACACATGCCTGTGACTTGACACTCCTTTGATGTTTATATCTGTATGGAGTGCAACATTCATAGTTACTGTACATACATGATCATATGAATCAGCATGGATACATGTTAGAATGCAGATTCATGGTTCTCACCCTTGACCGACTGGATCAGGGGTGAATTGGAAGGCCCTCTGACTCAGAAAGAGGTGTTGGGAATCAACATTTTCAACAATCGCCTCAGGTGATTCTATGAACAGGAAAGTTTGGTAAATACTACTTTTAAATTACATTGCTTTAACTTACACCATGTTTCATTTGCATTATATTTAAAATTAAATTTTAGAGCTGCTCTTTTTAAATGTCTTGGAAGTATTGACATTCTCTGAGAGTAGTCTTCCAATATGGCTACATATTAGAATTACCTGGGAGCTTTTAAAAATACTGAAGACTGAAGTCTAACCTCCACCCCCAAGATACTGACCAACTATGTGGGTGACAACCACTGGTTTAAGAAATGATTATGTTACTTTACTTTATATTTTTAATAGAACAGCACTTATCTAGCACTGACAATTTATTTTTATTTTATTATTTTTAATTTAAATATAGTTAGTATATAATATTAGTTTCAGGTGTACACTATATTGATTTGACATTTATATACTTTACAATGTGATCACCAAACTAAGTAATCATCTGTCACTATGAAAACTTATCACCATATTATTGACTGTATTCCCCTTTACCTTTTTCACTCATCCTCCCAACATTCTCCCTTCTGGCAGCCATCAGTATAATCTTCATTTCCATGAGTCTGTTTTTGTTTTGTTTTCTGTGTTCATTTATTTTTATTTTTATTTTTTTAGGTTCTATATAAGTAAAATCATACGGTATTTTCTCTCTGACTTATTTCACTTAGCATAATACCCTCTAGGTCATCCATGCTGTCACAAATTGCAAGGTTTTATTTCTCTGTGTGTATGTATCTTCCACACATCTTCATTCATTCATCTAGCAGCAGACACCATATCTTGGCTATTGTAAATTATACAGCATTGATCATAGTGGTGTAAATATCTTTCCAAATTAGTGGTTTCATTTTCTTTGGGTAAATACCCAGAAGTGGAATTGTTGGGTCATATGGGAGATCTATTTGTAATTTCTTAAAGAATTCTCATACTGTTTTCCATAGTGGCTCACCAAATTGTAGTCTTACCAACACTGTACAAGGGTTCCCTAGTTCTCCATGTCCTTGCCAACACATGTTATTTGTTGACATTTTGATAAAAGTGATTCTGATTGGTGTGACGTGATACCTCATTGTGGTTTTAATTTGCATTTTCCTGATGATTAGTAATGTTGAACATCTTCTCATATGTCTGTTGGCCATCTGTATGTTTTCTCTGGAGAAATGTCTATGTTCTCTTTTTTGATGAAATTATTTATTTTTTGTTATGAGTTTCTTATATATTATAAATATTAATTCCTTATTGGACATATCATTTGTGATTATATCCTTTTATTCAATAAGTTGTCTTTTTATTTTTTTGATGGTTTTCTTTGCTGTGTAGAAGCTTTTTAGTTTAATGAAATCCCATTTGTTTATTTTTGCCGTTGTTTCACTTGCTTGAGGGGATATATCCAAAAAGAAATTACTAAGATTGATATCAAATAGTTTACTACCCATTTTTTCTTCTAGGAGTTTTATGGTTTCAGCTCTTACAGGTAAGTCTCTAATTCATTTTGACTTTATTTCTGTATATGATGTAAGAGAGTAGCCCGGTTTCTTTTCTTTTTCTTTTTCTTTTTTTTTTTTTTTTGCATGTATCTGTCTAAATTTCCCAACATCATGTATTGAAGAGACTACCTTTACCACATTGAATAGTCAGTCTTGCCTCCTTTGTCATAGATTAATTTTTCATATAAATGAGGGTTTATTCCTGGGCTCTCTATTCTGCTTCACTGATTTGTATGTCTGTTTTTAAAGCACTGACATAATTTAACTGAAAAACTGTTGCAATATTTTTCACTATTCTTTTTCTAACTATTCAGGACAAGCTGTGTGGTAGGTGTAAGACTCTAAATAAATACACCCAATTTATATTATACAGGACATTTGTATTATACAGGACATTTACAAATTTTAAATAAGGAGTTTTTCAAACTCTTACCATTGTTTCTCATCATAAAATAATGTTACCAGTATATTTTCATGAGCAAATATTCAGTTCCCACTTATTTAAAGTGTCAAGAAACAATCTTTTTCTAAAATGACAGATTTTACGAATTAAATTATGACATAAATATTTCTCTATTTCAATGATTAAAATAATAGTATTTAGAAGCAGTTTCTTTGGTCTTAGGTACTTCTTTTAAGATAGAACAAGATCTAGAATCAGGAACACCAAACTAAGTGCTCAGGCCAGGGTCACACATTCAAATTCTTAAGGCAAATTCAGTGCTTTATGTAGAATTGGCACAAGTGTATACATGATATAAGAGGTAACTAGTTATTATAAAGTCCCAAATGAATATCTGGCTTTTCTAGGTTGTAATAGTATATAATGTTTAGCAATTCTCAGAAATTATCTCAGATAGTAGTATTATATTCTCCATTCTTGGGTGGGGAATAAAACACTCTGCCATACTTATGGAGTACAGGGTTATTAGAGCCTTGATTCTATCCAAACTCACACTCTATCTCTACCATTTTTCCCCACAAATGAGAGCACAGCAGGGCTGAAAGACAAGAAGATTAGAATTGAGGAGGAGGCAGTGAAGATTGTGAGAAATGGACCTTTAATATTATATCTGATAATTTGTTATTCTCTTTGTCTTATTTCATATTTATATAAATTGACCTGTGTCATACTCATGTGTTTAGATAAATCTTGGAAAGTAACCATCAGGAGATGTTCACAGGAGTTCAGGCTGGTGGGCAAGCACAATGCTTAAAGAGCACATCACAAATGGACATGAAGGTTCAAAGTGGGGAAGCCCTGTGCCAACAGTAGGAGGAGTAAAGAATGTGGAATCCAGGGAAACTGATTCAAGGGCAAACAGACTCTGGCAGCATGGCCCAGAGATGTACAAGTGTCTAGCCCCATCCCTGTCTGGACTTAGAAAGAAAAAGCAACTGAGCAGAAAGGACTTGTGAGAAGAATAATTACAGGACTGGATTAGGTAGCAGCCTGGAACTGGAGAAGAAGAGATTATGGCATTGCAGACTTTTGGAATTTAGAGGCAGTTCAGTTGCTCCCATCTCACATTGAATCAGTCTGAGGAACTGAGAGTGAATCTGAGACTACAGGAAGACTTCACGTGGTCCATGTCTGTTGGGAGAATTGAGCTTACCAACTTTAAGAATCAGGCTTCTCCAGTATATTATGCAAATCTTAGCTCACAGTCTAACCTCTGCATATCCTATACAAACAGCTATCTTCTAGTCCTAGCATCTGCCTTATGTAAAAGAAAATCTGGATTTGATGTCATTAATTGGATACAGTTTGTCATAGGGTGCAATTCTTCATGTAATTCATCTGTCACTTGTAGACGGATCTTCTAGTTATCAAAACAGTGTACTTGGAGAAGACTTTCTTCAGGTCAAACTTAGCTTGTAACAGGAAAAACTTAAGAATGAAACCTTGATTTCTCTGGCTCCAGGTGGTACAATAAACATACTTTCTGGTTGTGCTTGCTTTGGTAGCACATCTACTATGCATACTTCCTGGTCTCCCTTCACCTAAGACCCAATTAATATGATAGCAGAGAAAAAATTTAAAAGAATATATCCAAACCAATAAATAAAATTATGATGGAGGGAAGTTATTAATGGATTACAGGTTTCAACAAATTTCTGGCAGGCAGAAATCAAATAGTAGTGTTTTAAAAAGTCATAGCCCAGAATACCCAAAGGGACAACCACAGAGAAGGTAGACAGATAATCTCTCATTGCAGCACTCACAGAAGCTCCATATTTGGTGTCAGGTGGTAGTGGGAGAAGAGGCTAAAAACTGGTGGTTAATTGAAAGTCTGTCTATGGAGCATCAGAGATGTAGCTACTCTTTTGCCTCTTCTTCTGTACTAGCTCATCAATACCCTGATATGTAGCTTCTTGGTTAAAAAAAGGCTCTTTAAGGAAATTAAGTTAACTGGTCAAAGAGGACTGGAACTATGGGTATGTGATAGTCTCCAAAGTGACACTTTTTATTCTAACATTTGGGAACCTACAACTTAGTGAAAAACTACTCATCTATTTGGAGGTAATCCAAATCTTCCGAGTCGAGCTATACTCATGTACTCAAAACTCTGTTAACCTTTATGCCCTCTTATTTTTTTAAAAAGGATAATATAGATCATCAGATGCTTGAAGAACATCAGCAATATAAAAAAAAGATAAAAGTAAAGAAATGAACTTGATACCTGGGGAAAAAGTTAAAATACAAAAACAGAGGAAGAAAAAAGTATCTTCAGAGTAATTCAAGACGACCTTGTACCCACAAAACATGAACAGGATGCTGAGAGAAAGCATTAATCACAAAGAATATGTGGAAGTTGAAAATTATGATATTCATTAGAAGGTTTAGCAAAGCTAAAGTTAATTAAATCATGTAGAATACTTAATAAAAATCAAAGAGATGAAAAATGTGGTTAAAATTGTTTTAGTAATAAATGAATCAATCAAGCAGGAGCGGAGAAACATTATACTCCTCATCAGCAGCATTAGGTGTTAGAATAAAATGGAACACTATCATCACATTTTTAAGGGAAAATTGTTTTGAACCTTAAAATTTTATACACGGATGATTCAACTGTGAAGGTATAAGTAAAATATGTTTGGATCTACAAGGACTTAAAAGGACGCCCATACATCATTCCTAAGGAAGTCATTTAAGGTACATTCCAGCAAAACTGGCAACATCAGGAGAGGAAGGCATGATTTGCATGAAATTGTACAATTACATCAAGCATTCAATGAAAAGAAATTCTAGGATGAGAGCAATGAATTGGTCTAGAAAGGTATTAGTTCAAATTAAAACAAGAAACCTATGAGCTCTACAGTGAAAAAGAGTCAACAGATCTACAGAATGAAATGGAATCTGTCAACAGGAAGGTCTAGCAAGAGTTAGAAATTTTTAACCTAATAGCAGACATTGCTCTTTTAACAAATAGAAAGAAAAAGCTAAAAACTTGGGAGGTGGTTGTGGTGGGGGTAGGCAGGGGAGGGAAGTGCCTAGTAAAGTTATAGTTTATATAGGTGCTTCTCAGCTTGTGCTGCACATTAATGCCCCCTGGAGATCTATCAGCACCCCGATGCTCAGACTATACCCCAGACCAGTTGCATCAGAATCTGGTCATTAAGATCCAGGTAATTTGTATGTATTTAAAATTCTCCAGATGATTCCGGTGTTTGGCCAGGATTAAGGACTGCTAGTTTTAATATAAACAAGACAAGTTTTGACATGATTTTGAAGAATTGAAAGAAAATAAGAAAAGGTAATTATTTTGACATTGATTCTAGGAATCAAAGAGATTCTGCAACAAAAAATAAAAATCCTATTATCCTTTGATAATACTATGTAGTTAACTGTAATTATACAGTTCAAAAAGACAAAACTTTATTTTGTTTTTAATTTTTACAGTCAATTTACAGATAACGTTATGCAAATTCTATTTTGGATCGATCACCTCTCACTCATCACTTTGCAGGGATTTACATATTTTAAACATTTTCTTGGAATACTTTTGTAAGATATACAATAAATATTTATAATATAATTTGTTTTGACCAATATAAATTATGAATAATGATATCCCCTCATTTCATTCTGTTCCTGGCTCAAATGTGAAATTCCTGAGAGAAATGCTCCTTCACCACATAGGCATGCCCCAACCACATGTAAAATAGCAGCCCCCATCATTTTTACTCTCTTATTCTCCTTAATTGTTCTTCATAGCACATATCAACACCTTATCTTTTTATGCATCCATTTGTCCCTAATTCTCACTTTTCTGAAAAGTATGTTCAATGAAAGACAGAGAAATTGTTTATGGCTTATATCAAGCAAGGGTAGGTACTTAGGAGGCACTCTATAAAGGTATACAAATAAATCAATGAATAGATTAAACTGTAAAATCTACAAGGGCATGGGCTATGACTTATTCCTCTCCCTCCCTGACTTCCCGCCATCACTATGAATCAGAGTGCTTGTTGAAACAAGCTACAAATATCCACAAGTTCATGGAAAGACAGAGTATAGGTGTGTTCCAAGGGAGCAGTTTAGTTGATTTAACTGATCCAAGACTTCTTAAATTTGTAAGTAAAATACTCATGAATACCCTTTAATTTTCAAAGCCCTGTATAAGGAAACAAAAAACATAAGTCTTGTGCCTGATACCCATGATATAATTGCTGACCTTACTAAGTTCCTATCAGCTTTATCCAAACAATTGTCTCCCAGCCAAGTTTAAAGTGAGATATGGAAAAAAATGTACTTAAAAGTTTCAAACATGGATTCATCCAACATACCTGAAAATGTGCACTTCTGAAATTATTAATAAATAATACTTGTACAAGTAGAGTATGTCAACATTTTATTTAATTCATTAATATAGAATGATAAAAATGATTCAATTAGGTAAGAGAAATTCAGATTTATAAGTTTAGTAGAAAAAGAAATTTAAAACAAGATTGCTTAATTTATTATAAAACTCATTAATATCCTGTAGGGCGATATACTATAATTTTTGAGGGATATATTTTCTATCAAACAGGAAAAACTATCACCCCTGGTTTATTTTCTAAAATCAACTTCTAAGTTTACAAGTGGTAAGACGTGTGTGAGTCCTAACCAACTGTGAATAGTAAGTCAAAATTATATTCTATGAAAGAATCAAATGACAGATAGTCTTGTTAGCAAATGTTCTAGTATTTTACATTTTTTTTAAATTATGAAACTCTTCTTTTTGCCTTATCCAAGTTTTGGTTATTTTATTTCCCTGAACACACGCTCATCCCTAAATGATGTGGTGGCAAAATATTTTAGGGGGAAGAAAATGATTTTAAAAAAGCAAAGATACCATAATAAAGTAAGATGACCACAAAAGTCATCTTACTTTAAAACCAATGAAGATGATTTCTGTATAATTATGTTTGCCTCGCTCCTCGAAGGGATACAGATGAGGAAATATTTGAAAGTATTCTCGGCTTCTCAGAAGAATTATGTTGTTAAACATATAGTGCTTCTCCTTCAAAATAAAGTCAGTCATTTATAGGTACTTGAATATAATTGGCTAGTATGCTAGTTATAATTAATAAGAATAAATTCTTATGGCCACATGAACACACTCTATCCAATTTGCTAGAGAGTATCATTAAGCTTTTTCTGCTTTGAGGTACTTGACTAGAAGCAACTGAAGTCATTTCCCTTTGTTGGATTCTGTCATCTTGGAGTCTGGGCTCAAGGCCGTGTATTGATGCTTCCCCCTTGAAGTCTTCCTACTTAATTCTTTGTGGTTTCTAGTAACACTTACTGCACCAGAGGTTGAGGTGCTTGATCATAACCTGTTTGGTGTTGTCTTCATATTGTTACATGACTACAAACCATGCCTTTCTCAAAACACTGTGTCTCTTGAGGCTACACATTTTATCTGTCCTCTGCAGAGCCAGGCAATGGGATTCAAGTTACTACAAGCCCCTCCTAAGTCCAGAGAATGCACAAAACCCACTGGGCCCCCTTTCAAGGCCAGACTAAAAAGAAATTTCAGTAAGTAAAATAGTTACTGACCATTTTTCTTTTCCTCATTTCTCCCACTTCCTGGTGCTTCTCTTCTTTCCTGCCTGACACTCAGCATCTTCCTGATACTTGTTCTCTGGAGGTGCTTAAATCTGTGAAGCTCTTATAGTACAACCTCCCTTCAGATATAAATTGTTATTTACTTACTTAGTTAACCTCTTAGGAGAATTTATATTTATTTATATTTGAGAAAATGTCATGCTTCACAATATTTCATGGGTTTGGTCAAAGGTTTGATTATTTTTAAATGCCTTGCTTAGCATTGCGAAATAGATCAGGTTACTGCAATGGTTTTCCTTCTTAATCCAGGTTTAGTTGTGCTAAAAAGATGTATTTAGCATGGAATATAAGGGCTCCATAGTTAGTGTGACTCAGGTTGATTCTGAACATTGTCCTTGTCTCTACCTGTGATTCCCAAATGTGATCTCTGAACCAGCAGTGTCAGCATCACGTGAGAACTTGTAGAAGTATAAAGTCAGACCTCAGTCCATGTCTTCTAAATCAGCTGTGCCCAACAATTTGACACCAGGGACTAGTACTCCTATGAGAATCTAATGCCTAATAAACTGAAGTGGAGCTGCACTTCAGTGGTGATGGTAGTCCCAGGAAGCAGCTGAAAATACAGATGAAGTTTCACTGGCTTGCCTACCACTCACTCCTGCTGTGCAGCCCAGTTCCTAATAGGCCATTGATTGGTACTGGCCCTCAGCCCAAGGGTTGGGGACCCCTGTTTTAAATCATAACCTCTGGGAGCATAACTCCATACTCAGTGTTTTAGCAAGTTCTTCAGGTGTTCTTTTATGCTGAAGTTTGAGAATCATTGGACTACACTATTTTTGTGAACCTAAATAAGTTATTTAACTCCTTTGAGCATCATTATTTACATTGGTAAAGGGGGTTAATAACGTTACATCTCTTCAGGCAGTAGTCCTAAGGATTAAATGAGAAAATCTATGTAAGTAACTTAATACAATACTTGGCACAGAGGAATCATTCAATAAATCTTAGCTATTCTTATTAGTTGTTATACTCTGACCCTTAAGCCACTATTATTGATTGCCTAGAACCTAATGTGGCTTTTTCACTCTTCCCAAATCTGTCTCCTTTAACCCTATTCTTACAAATAGAAGAGGCACTAGGGAGAATTAATCAGTTTTGGGTTCAAGTAATAAGGATATTACTGTGTATAAAAATTCTCTAAATTTAGTTGTTCCACTGTGAAATTGAGATAATAATTTCTTTGTGTGGCTCTTGAGAATAAAATATAACTAAACATGTAAAGCTTGTATGATAGTACACACTTAGGTGTTTAACATAAGTAGCTGCTGCTCCTGCTCCTTTATTCACTTTTTCTTCCATTTCTGACCATCCTTCTCATTGTTTTTAATTTATATTTTCGTTTATAAGATTATATGAGATGACACTGGATAGAACCCAAGAGTTTAAAAAATAGTTCTTTCCCTTCTCCTCCAAACATCTGCATTAGATGTTTCCTGTCCAGTAGTAGTTTAGTCCAAATTCCCCAAGAAACAGACTGAGATCAGAATGTGTGTGCAGGAAGTTTATTAGAATTCTGTACATGTGCCCTCTGTACATGACCCATTTCCTGACTCCTTTCAATGACCCCCATGAGGACACCCTACCTAACTCATATTGGTTGATTCCCTACTCTGAGATGTTGTTGCATCATTCCTTGTACAAACATTTTCCTCACTCCATTCAGGCTTCCAAACCCAGTGTCGGGCTTGCACTGCTGCTTTAGCCCTGGAGGGATTTCCTTCTTACTCTTCCCCAGGCCCCGCAGGGCTGACCTCTCCCTGCTCCAGGCAAAAGTTCCTCCCCATTTTAGACACTCTGTGCAGGCTAACCTTCTCACTGATGCTTTCCTCATTCCACTGGGACTCTGATTCACTCCCATGTACAACCTCCTTCACTGGAATACCTCACCGAATTCCTACCTTACTCATACTCTAACTCATTGTGACTTGGAACTGGTCCTTCTCTACTGTACAAAGACCTTTCTCACCTTGCTATACTATCAACCACTAACATATGAGAGTCTGCATTCAAGGACCACTTAAGTACCAGCTATTTTTGGCTGAGTGCTCAGAGACACTGATCCTAAGATGGAGAATTGCTTGCAGATATTTTATTGATGTTCCTGAAAATAATACCTGTGAAGGAGTGAGAGAAACATCGAGGCTCAAGGGAACCTCTGTAGCTGTTGTTATTCCTTAAGAGGTTTTTCAAATCTAGGCATGTATGTGAGGATTTTGTCCTGTCATATCAACTAGTCATTGTATGTGGGCTGCACCCAAGGAAGTGGTAGGGATGGGGAATCTGAGCAACAGACCATAGTATCCACTTGATTTGGTTTCTGAACTTTTATAGCAATAGAATTAAGTGAGTTAGCTTTCCAAAAATACAGATATTTAAACTATATCTCAGAAAGTATATTTCAATAACACTTGGACAAGGCCTAAATGATCTATTCTTTTAAAAAGTTCCCAGATGATTTAATATTTGTCCTGTTTAGCGACTGTTGGCCTTCAGTTGAATGTAGTGATTTTATGTATACGACAAAGATTTTTGCTCTCAGAGTAGGAAGAAGGCACTTGAAATTTAGAACTTTTAATTCTCATAATTGTTCTCTTTGGTTCCACTTTATCTACCATCTTTCCTGGCAGTTGATCAAGGGGCAATGAGTTTATTATTATTATTATTTGTTTTCTGTGGTTATAAAATGGTGTTAGTCCCGATGTGACCACACTTGCCATCAACATCACCGAGAAGCTCAATTTTGTGTTTTAATGTTTGCATATATGCTTCAATATAGTGCATAAATCATTCTACAGTTATTTAAAAAGGAACTGTGGATTGTGTGTTTCATAACTATTACTTGCAAACATGTTGAAAATCATATAACTGGTACTTTCAATTACATGTTTCTCTATCAGTACATAGCAGGTGTAATGATAGCTTATTTCTATACTGGAAGATCTCACGGATGTCAGTGAGATCAGAGTAATGTTAAAAAGATCAGCCACAACCCCACAGCATGAATGCCAAGACATTTCCAAGTCTCTAAAATGGAGAAGCCATGGGAGGCAGTGGTTTCCTTGTGGCTTTTCAAAAGTTCTTTGCAGGAGAGCTAGCTGTACATGACAGTTCTGTATGTAGATACCTTATTGTCAGAAAATTTACTGAACAAAATGAACAAGGCAAGAAAAGGAGAGCTCTGCTGGAGGATCCAATTCTGCAGCAGTATGTGTGTCTGAGGCTGTGGCAAGTCAGAGAAGCTGGAGATCTTAGAGCAAATGGTTCTAAAACAGTATGAGCAAGTGTAGATCTTTCTGTGCTGTAACTCCACACAGCACACTAATGCTCTTTCTATGGCGGCGGTAGTTCATAGCCTATAACCCTCTAGTGTCAAAGGAGGTATTTTAAATTTTATGACACTTCATAAAACTTACCTTGAAAACATTCTAAAATGTTTTTTTTTCTCCCTGTAAGGATAGGCTTGCCTCTTTATTATCTCCTTCATTTTGTATAACATTACAGGTTTGATAGAGTGAAATTAGAGAGTCATATAAAAACATTATTAGGGAAAGCTCATTCAGTATGTACTTATTTATATGTCAGTCTTTTGTTAAGTTTTTCAAAGGAGAATTTTTGAACCAAATCCAAAGCTCTCACTTTCTTTTCTTAAAATGATTACCTATCTATATCCTGGAGAGTGTATAGCCATCTAAAAATAG
The DNA here is from genome assembly GCA_004027375.1 of Macroglossus sobrinus. Classification (NCBI taxonomy): domain Eukaryota; kingdom Metazoa; phylum Chordata; class Mammalia; order Chiroptera; family Pteropodidae; genus Macroglossus; species Macroglossus sobrinus. Next base: position 1,497,333 of record PVKZ01000086.1, read on the forward strand.
ATGACCTGCATATTTCCATTTCATAAAGAGATGTATAGTCCATCTGTCTGCTGTTCAATGCATTATAAGCTTTTTTATGTGCTATTTCTTGGTATAGAATTGTGGAATTCAATAGCATAAAAGGTATTTAATTTATTTACTTTGCTAAAAATATAAATGGCAAGTAAAATTTTATATACATTAACGTTTTTAATTTATATTTATACAGTCAACAAATGCTTATTTGGTACTTACTATAACTAAGGCACTGTGTGAGGTTCTGGGAGAGTTAAAGGTTTTTAGATTCAAGATTAAAGGCTGACTGGCTTTCTGGATCTTTTTTTTGAAGTACCTATCTAGCTGTGGTTTGAATACCTTTGTTTTTGGGGAACTCTGCCTAATTAAGTACCAAATTGGCCAGCTTTGTTGATGTTTCTAAGTTCACACATTGTCTTAATTCTGTTTCTTGGACTCACACAATAACACCCTAATTCTTTTTCTCATTAGAGTATTTAAAATATTTGAAAACAACTATCATGATTTAGCAGACTATATATATAGTCTTTCAAGTGGTAAAATCATTTAGTATCGTAGTTATTTTAGGCACTTGAGGATATAGCACTAGGAGAATGTAGAAAGCAGGTGTTAATATAGGCTAGACACTAAGGAATCATATCTCCACTGAAGTATCTCTGGTTTAGGATGTGGGCTTTAGGTGGCAAGGCATCTTCAATGAGAAATATTTTATAATTGGCTTCAATGTTGATTATACACCACCAGAAGAAAACAACAAAGTGAAAATCACCAAAATATTGGGTAAATTAAAAAAATCAAACCCAATGGAATGATCTTTGCCAGTATAACAAAAAAAAAAAAAATTCAGAGAGGTCCTAGCTTGCCTTTACTCTCCCCATTGCTGCACCTTCCTTTCCTAGGGTGGTACATTCTGGTATTCACTAATTCACCTAGACACTATTATGAACATTTTTGTTTAAGAAAATAGAGACAAATAGTTTGGAATCAGATTGGTGGAGTGCCATTCTATATTGTTACTATTATTATTTTATGTATGAGTGGTAAAGAGATAATCGTATCATTCTCAGACATTGTGTTATGAAGATTAAATGCAATAATATATTCACGTTATCAGTCAAGTGCCTGCCATATTTGAAGGTTCAATAGTTAATGATTATTATTAGATTATTTTTATTAAGTTGCTTTGTGTGAGGCATAAATGAGTACAAGTTAACAGTTCTCTGTAGTAGAAAGACAATGAAATTTACTCATTAGTACTATAAGGTTTTAAAAGAAAGGCTATAAGCATCTATATCCTTCTCACCAGCCTTTCCTTTTCTGAATTGAATTTAACTGATCCCCTCCTTTTTGCTGGATTTATGTGATATGACAGAAAATGTAGGTCTTAAGTCATTGTTTCTACTTTTCTCTCTGTAAGTCAATTTGCTTTTAAAATCTTTTGTTTCAAATTCTGAAATTTATCTTTATCTTAAAACATCAAACCTACATTTTCAAATTATTTTTCTAAAATGAAATAAGGTAAATACATAAACTGTAAATAACACAGATGTAATTTTTAAAATTTATTTGTTTTGCCTCAATAGTTAGGAAGACAAAAAGCTAGTTGAAACCAATTGAATGGAAACTTTTTTATTTATTTCATTTATTTTTTTAGTTTTCCTGTAAAATGTAGGAAGAATTTTATGGAAGGATGGAAAAATAAAATAAAAATGAACCAAAAGAGCTGAAATATTTGATATTTTTCAATTTATCTGAAAAGTTAAGATTTTATAATAGGTATCTGGATTGTGAAATATAAACTGATCATTAGAAACAAGATTTAGTTCAGATTCAGAGAAACATGGCTAAAGAATACCATTGACTAAAGGTAAAAACGTCACAATATACAGAAATATGTTTAATATATAAGAAATAGTTATTTTAGACCTGAATTTTGAACTTCAGACTTTTTTTTATCTCTGTGTAACAAATTACCACAAACTTAGTGGCTTAAAATAACACAGATATTTTACCTCACAGTTTCTCTGAATCAGGAGGTCGGGCAAGGTTGGCTGGATTTTCTGCTCAAGTGCTCACCAGGCTGCAATCAAGGTGTCAGCCGGGGCTGGGAACTTGAGTGGGGCTGGGCATCCCCTTGGAAGTTCTTGTGGTTGATGGCAGAATTCATGCCCTTGCAGCTGCAGAACTCACTGATGGCTATTTCATTAAGGCCAGCAGGAGTTGGCACTTCACTTTCTTTTAAAGAGTACACCTGATTATGTCAGATTTACTCATGATAATCTCCGTTTTGGTTAACTAGAGGTCAACTTATTAGTAACCTAATCATGGAGATGATATTCACAAGTCCTGGCCACACACAAAGGAAGGGTGTTATACAGGATGAGTACACCAGGAGATGGGAAAATCTTAGAATTCTGGCGACCACAAATCTGAAACATAATTAAAAAAAAAAACGATTACATGTTACTAATAAATAAATGGTAAAGTATTTGGAATTTCATGCTTTCACAATTTTATTCATTTACTATATTGACTATTTTCACCCAAAACAAACAGCTCAAAATATGATCAAGCCATCTTCAGCTTTAACCAGTCTGTCTCATCTAGGTGTATCTCTTATCTGTCTGTGAGCTATAGACAATATCCAGAGTTTTCTCTAAAGGCTAGAGTAATGAGAAGCCCACTAGCAAACAGTATATAATTAACAGATGCTGACTGATAGACTCATTCTTTGAATGATTCAGTGCACATTTTGTATTTCTGTCTCCATACCCTCTGACAGATGATCCATGAACCACAGAATAAACCTGTCAAGATATCAGAATAGAGTGACTTCTCTTCATGCATAGAATATTGCCATATGTTGCCATATAAATCAATTGGGGATTCATTTTTTTCATATTTTCACAGTCCTTCCTTGACAATTAATGATAGAAAAACATAGTAACAGGTCTTTGGAGAGCTTTTTTCTCTTTCAGTATTCAGCTTATACATATACATACACACATACACACACATCAGCTAAAGAAAAAATAACATACCACTTTCTTTTTCCTTGTATCTTTGAACAATTTGCATATCTCTTCATCTCTTTTTCTACCCCTCTTCTTCACTTGCCTAATTTCTTAACTTGGCCAGCTCCTCAAAATGGGAAGGAATCAAATTTACTTCTAACTGACTCTAAGTCCAGTGCTGCCAGGCTGCTGTTAACGGACATTTTGCCCTGTTATAAGATTATAGGACTGAATAGTAGTATTTCCATAGTTTAGCATCAGCATAATTTAATCTGTTTCCTGGCTGCAGTGTCACCATGCAAAGATGGAGAGCAGGCACAATTCCAAGAGCCACAGTCACAACACCTGCAGGCTGGCTGTTTTGCCAGAGCACCAAAAGGACTGATGAAATTAAGAAGTGCTATAGTCAGCTTATATAACGAAGATAAAAATGATAATTAGCCTTGTGGTAATTTGAATTACTCAACTAAATCTTTTTTGTGCTGTGAGATGTTCTAGAAATAGATTGTGAACAGTTTAACCTGTTGGGATTTTGTCATTTTAAGGAATAAGGGGTAATGGCAATTTTTCAAAATGAAAATAAATTGACATAATTTCACCTGTAGAAATTGCCGTCTGTGTAAAACTGAGCCTTAGGAACAGCCCCAAGTAAAATTCGATAGAAATGACCAAACTACTGGAAGCAACCTGAAAACGTCTTGTCATGACTTTACTGTTCAAGACTACCTGTTAAAGTCATGTGTATGTTAAGGTGAACTGACATTATGAAAGTAGCCATCTCAAGCTTTGATAATTTATGGCTTTTTAAAAAATATTATTATAAAATTATAACAAAAAGTTTAACTTTCAATTAATGCAATTTATATAAAATGCACTCATATTTATTTTGTCTGTGCGGTAACTCTTAAAGGATCTGTTGAGGGACACATTTACTTTGTCACACTGTCAATCTGAGTTCTAATTCATCCCCTAGCAGTTAGTAGCCAATTCAAAATCTTTTAACAGATTCTTAATGTCTGTAGGATTTTGGTGTGAGCCTAAAGCTCAGAAACGTGTTTTTAGTAAGTCAGAAAACGAAACTGAGTCTTTATTAGGAAATTGTTCAGACATATCTCTAAAATGACTATGAGCAAATCCATGGCCATTTAATTGCTGAGGATAGTTCAACAGTACATGATATTAAGAGGCCCATCTGTTATCAATGGAAGTATGCATTTGAATGAAATATTCTTTGCAGGGCTAAAATGTCATTTTTCAATATATAAGACAAAGAACACAGATAAATACAGACATTTGAAAATGAAAAATTATCTCAAGTATTTATTCTGAGTATTTCTACACATTATGAGTCTATATAATTTCATGGTTAGGGGTCAGGCACTGAATATAGACTGATATCCTATCTTGTCTCTGCTATTTGCTAATTGTGTATGCTTGGTAAGGTCCCTCATCTTTCTGTGACTCACATCTTAATATGTAATAATGAGGACACTAAATAGTACCTGTCACATTGGAATATTGAGAGAATTAAGTGAATAAGTACATGTGAAATGCTGAATGTAATGCCTAAAATATAATAAGGATATGATAAAAGTTAGTTATTATTTTCATTATTTCGAGGCTCTACTTTTGTTAGACTGAGCCTTCAAGAACCATGTATTATGTGCCAGGCATGATGCTAGGATTCAAGGATACAACAATAAGGAAAGCAGTGAATCTGTGCTCTCAAGCTAGCATGCATCACAATCACTTGGAGGGTTAGTTATAATACAGATTTTTGGGCCCTGCACATGGACTTCCTAAGTTATAATGTCTGGACTGGAGCTTAAGAACATGCATTTCTAACAAGTTCACAAGTAGTGTTGACACTGCTGACCTAGGACCACACTTTGAGAATCTTAGCCCAACATGTAATTTCAAATATAATGGGGGTAATTTATATTAGAGGGATATAGACAGGTTAGCACAGGAACACACCAACTTGGACCAACACAGGAATCTCAAAGACTCTTTAAAAAAATGATGCCTGAGGTAATAGTTGAAGGATAAATAATTAGCCAGGTAAGCGTTAACAAATGCAGAGAAACACATTAAACACTGGAAAGCTGTCTGGCGCTCTTTTAGGAATACTCTCTCCCCTTTAATCCATATATGATTTACTCATTTTAAAAATATTAAAAATAGTTCTCTGGTGTTTATACTCTTTCATAAGGTAATCAAATATGAAACATATATTTACCTTAAAAATGAGTGTAAAGTATGTTTTCAAAATTAGGTACTCAATTTTTATGATTGACAATTTTGTTTCATAAAAACAAACTATTTTGTACCAATTTTATTGTTTTGTTTGTTATGATTTATATCATTTTGAGTATTGCCTTTACTCAGGCAAAGCAGAAAAATAAAAAGAAAGTAGAAGATACTACTAATTTTCACTATCAGAAATAACTATTATTAATATTTGATGGCCCTAAATTCAGATATTTTTCTATAAAGACTCAAGGATAGAAAAAAAATAATTTTTAAAATATTGGCTCAGAATATATATAATTTTTAATTATTATATTAATTTGTTTTCTATTTAACAAAATAAAGAATCTCAAGTGAAACAAAAAATACTAAAATTTTGATAGATGCTTAGTTTTTTCACTACAAGAAATATTAGTTCTTGAAAGATTTCTTTAGTGTTAGGAAAAGAAAAATATAAAATTTTGAGGATCCAATTATTGTACTGTTTCAACTTTATATTGTGCTTATTAAATTTCAAATATAAAAGGGGAATTAGTACACACTTTTTCCTAACTTTCTTATCTTTATCTTCACACTTTGATTTGTGTTGTTTATGTTACTATTTTTATATGGTAAAATTTTCTAACATTTATATCCTCTTTGCATTAGGTAGCAAGATTTCAACAATTAACCATGGAGTGAAATTACAATGGCTTAAGCAATAAGAAAAGTTTATCATTCAGAGGTGATCGAGGGATCAGAAATTGACTGAAAACATCATTAGCTTTTCCCACTGTGTGGATGTTGATTTATCCTCTTGGCTCCATTAGTTGGTCCCAAGACAGTGGCCACAATTACAAATAGTACATTCAGTTGGCAGCACTGAAGAAAGAATTGTTTCTTCCCCTTCATCTGGCTGTGGGTGGGATTGTGAAGAAGTTTGATGCCAACTTGCCTTTTTATCTATTCTATATGACTTATTTTTTTCTGCTAGAGTGCCTACATAAGTCTTTATTCATCTCTCAATCTCAACACCTTCCTGAGGACATATTTTCTTAGGTATTCTGTCAGTTTTCCCTAGGACATGATGTGCCACTTTAAGTCTTTCTTTTCTGTGCTTTATAGACAAGAAGTATGTTTGCTGAATATTTGTTTCTGTATCATCACCTTTATCTCTTTTTTTATCTCTTCATCTTTTTGTCTTTGTTCTTTCCTTCCATTTCTAATTTTCTCAAGGCCACACACTATGTGTCTGCATTTCTAGTTATGCTTATTCAGTATATCCCTGTGTAATATGTTTGTTTCTCTTTTCCATTTCCTTTCTAAATTCTACTACACTGTTTTTTTAATTTCTTTTGTGAATTTAAACCTTGTCTTTAAATACTTCTCTTTTTTTTTTTCAGAGAAATCGAGATACCTATAATATCAATAGAGATTATAGAAATTTATTTCTTTAAACTAATTTTCTAAGATATTTCTTCTTATGCTGTAAATTGTTTATTTATTTTTTATGTATGTTCTTTTCTCTTCTTTTTTCCCAGGACTTTGTTTTGTTTTGTGTTCTCTTGTTTCTTTAGTTGTTCTTATTAGGGGCCTAGTGCTATTTTTTATCTCAATTTGGGGTCAGCTACATTTGAAGGTTAATGTGGATACAAATGAGAGAATGCATTGGAACAGTGGGCAGCTGTGATTTAGATTCTGTGTATAGAATATTTTCTCACTAATTCTGTTATTTTTTTTGACTTCTCACCTTATATTTTGTTAAATTTCTTGAATATTTTCTTTTTGCAATTTCTGAGACTCTGAATTCATTGCACATGGGACAACAAAGGAAAAAATAGACCCATTAATTTTAAGAGAAGGTGATATAGACGTGGGGTCAACTGTATAAATCTTTTTTTATAAGAATCTCAGGACATGGCACTATCAATGTTTTAAAAAAATAACTTAAAAATCCAAGGTGTCTCTAGTTTTATGAAGTCTCGATCATACACAAATTGGGAAACTTTGTAAAAAAAGGAAATAAATACAAAATTAAATATGCAACTGAACACTTAAGATGGGAAAATAAATGTAACAAATCACAGATTTTAAAAAGCCGACAAATACCAGTAAAACTGCAAAACCCAGAAAAAATGTCATTATATTTTAATTAATTAAATTGCCTGATATAACTTTATACCATTTTTCCTACTTATTTTTGGCTTCAAATTTTGCCATTTCATGTGGCTATAATTTAATATTTTCTACAAAGACTAGAGAGATATTCAGTCTTTAGATTGAAATTAGTTTTTTACATTATTGATACTTTAAAATTTTTCTTTTAGCTTCACAACTCATTACTATAATGTCAGATAAATGTTGTACTATTGCTGTCACATATAGGAAGAAATACATCAAAAGTTTTATTTATGAGATGTAAGATTTGAAGGAATTTTTCACGAGCTAGCTTCTCCTTTATATTTTAAACCTTTTCTTCCTTCTATTATCTTCATTCTTCTAGTGCTATCCTCAGTAGGACATGTTAATTGCTTCACGAAACCTCTGCTCTAAACCTTTGTGTCTCAAAACTAGAGGAATTAAAAGTGTGGATTGTGGGAATTTCCTGGAAGCCATACCTACACAAGGATGGGTAGCACTAACTAAAATATACACAGACATGACTGCAATCCATATGTGCAGACCTAACTAAATCAAACTCAGTTGTTTCCAGCTTACTACTTCATAGCCACTCCAGATGTGATCCTATATGAGCAGAGGTGTGTTGGAGGACAAATTGGAGTGGAAAGAACCAGCAGTCTTAACCAATTTTGGTTAAAGTGTTCTACTTTTGCAAATCTTGCAAAAAAAAAAAAAAAAAGAAGTACAACATATTGCTAGAAAGAGCCATTCAAGGAAGGGGTTCTGACATTCAAACTTAATTAGCATGTTGTTTAATTCACATCTGAATTAAAGGCAGACGTGACAGAGACTTGATATTTGACTTGATATTTGAAACCAATTCAAGCATTTACCACTGGTATTAAAATAAGCAGATGTCCTGAGAATCCATAAAATGAAACTTTAGGGGAAAATTTTGTTCAGTATTGCATTTTGCAAATTGAATAATACCTTTATGGAGTTTATAGTAATCTTTATAATTATATGTGAGAACTATTTACAACTAATTATTTTTGATACTAGGAGCAGAAATAAGAGAAAAAAGTTATTTTTTATTTTCAATGTTAAACTTCCTGTCCATTGAGATTTTTTTTAGTTTTTACATTTTTTAAAAAATAAAGTCTTATATCTAACTTTTTAAATTTATTTTTTCCTCTATTTTTTTTTTCATTTAATTTTAAAGGCATTGAGGAACTAGGCAATGTTTTATTATTTTTTATTTACTACTTTCAGTGCTAGGCTACAATGGCCCCTTAATGTTGCTTGCCTGATGGTATGATACTTCTGCACTCATTTTATCTTTCTTGCTTTCCTTTCCTTTCTTGTAACTCTAATGACTAAACTCTTTGCTTGCTCTATTATATGTTTTTTCTGATGGTACTTATGTTATAAAGTTTAGAAGGATTAAAAGTATGGAGACACATTTAGCAGCCATATAGAATTATACCACCCATGAGTAATCACTTTTAATATTTTAGGATATTATGTTCCAGTGATTTTCATATGACTTTTGCATTTTAAAAATATTATAGATAATATTTGGCCAGTTCTTGTCAAATTAAAACATTTTAATAATTTGAACATCAAGTAAAGTTAAAATATTTATAATAAAAAACAAGACATTCTTTTACTCATACCTCTATTTCCACTTCCCAGAAGCATTTGCAACCCTTTGTCCATTTCTTAAGGCATTTGTTATTTTCTCTCATATTTCTAAAACAAAAAGAAATTGTATGCACTATTGATTTCTGTGTTTTTGTAATTATATCATCTTTGATCTGGTTGATTCAGTAGGGTTTCTATCCCAATATCTCTTTTTTTCTCTCTCCCCAGTAATTTGATGAAATTGTAGCACAATCTTTATTGTAATCACTGTTTACCATGACTACATAAATATATTTCACTAGCAAACCAAGGACCAGATAATAATTATTTTTGAAGTTATTTTCTTATATAACTTCAAAAAAAGCCCTTTTCTATTTGCTTGATTTCTATGGACTTACCAACTTTATTAAAATACTTAACTTCTCACAAGACAATAGGTTTTTTTCAAAAATTTAGTCGCAGATTATTTATTAGTTGCCCTTTTCCTTTTCTGGAGCTTCCTTTACTGGTCCTCTTTCCACTTGTAGTCTGGACTATTTTATAATAAGAATTTGCAAATGCCATTAATGTTTTTATTTTGTTAATAGTTTTCTTTAAATCTAAAATTGAAATTTGAATGTCATCCTGTCTTTTTCTCTGTAAAGTCTGTCAATGTTTTTAAACTTCAATTGCATTTTGTAAGGAACTGCTATTAATAACTACATAGTAGAACTTCTCTGGATGTAGGAGACAGGGACTTAAAGTCTGACCTGCTAGGCTTACTTTCCCACATATCAATTTATTGCCTGTCTCAGCCTAAAATTGTACTCTAATACCTGCTCTGCAATAATGAGTTGGGTTCCTTTAAAGTTTAAACTGTTCTCCATGTGATGAGCACAATATTAAGCTTTCTTAGGAGAGGGTGTTGGAGGGACACTGTGGGATGAAGGAACCTCTTATTCCAGAAGCTTCACCATTGATTAGCAGTGTATTCCCCAAATAGCAGCTCCTCACCTGTGCTCCAGTTTCATTTCCTGTTTGTCCAGATCTGGGCTCATCATCCCAGCAAATTTTCTACCGCCAGAGGCCTATAACCATGCTTTTTACAGAGTTATCTCATTCTCAGTCATGGATAGAGAACCTCCTATCCAAGTTTTTCTTCCTTGGATAGTCTCTCTCAGCAATACAATATACTTTAGAGTTCCTTTACATCTCTTAGTTACTGTATAATCATTGTTTAATAACTTGCTGTATAAAATTTCTCTTGTTTAAACTACTATGTAGTTTTCTGTCTCCTGATTGGACCTAGATTGATATACCTTCCTTTTGACCCCTCAGGAACCTTCAAGGAAACCAAAGGCTCCCTAGAACAATTTGAAACTGACAATTAAAAAATATAACAATTAATTTGAATTAGAATGTATATATAGAGCAAATTAATTCTAAATGGCCAATTCAACTTCGTTTTCTATTAAATAACCTTTTTGTTTTAATTAGATTGCCATGGAAAGGGATTTAAACTGTTTTATTGAAACCAGTTTTTATATACCAAAAGTAGTAATGCATTAGACCAGGACTCAGCAGACTGAGCTTCTTGTCCTATGTGTACCATGAGAATAGCACAAATTTCAGAATGCTCCCAAGCTTCGTTTTCTAAATCTGTAAAATGAAGAATTTGCACTTGATTTTTTATCACCTCTTAAAATTCTTAGTGTTTATCCTTGAAAGTGTTTAAAATAGTTCTGTTATAATGTTTAACTTTACTGAAAGGTAGTTCACTCTCATCTTTGTGAACTATCTTATACCTTTTATAGAAAAGAAACTTAATGCTAAGGCTCCTGTCATTACAGATAACTCAGTATAGCCCCAGGAAACTGAAATTATAATTACCAGTGGATTAAAAATCTTGCCACTGTTTTAAATTCTGGAAGGATGGAGTAGATTTTTTATTATTTTTTTTCCTGAGATTTTAATCTCCATCTCTAGGTTTTCCTAGGGGATTTCCTACTAATGTCAGAGTGATCTCAGTGGGATGAAGTAGAGCACACCTCACAGGATCCTGGAGTCTTTTACAGAGTTCCTGTAATGATGCTGTAAAACTCAGAAACTACCTTGTTTTCCTAAATGATTTTTTTATTATCATAAAAGAATTTTAAGAGTTAAAGAATACATTAATAATGAAACATACTCTCAATTTTATCATTTAGAAAGAGGCATGATTAACATTTTGAAATATATTCTTTAATTTTTCCTTATGCACATGTACTTGCATATACCATACACTATACGTTAGATACTGTTGTAGATGCTGAAAATACAGAAATGAACAGGCAAAGCTTCTGCCCACAGGGTGCTAACATACTGTATAGATAATCTTTTTTTCTGCTTCTTAATTTAACAATTTTTGTAAAAAGTTTTCTATGTCATTAGATAATTCCTGTAGAACATGCATGATAGGTGTTTTTCTTCATGTGTTTTTACTTAATGTTGAAATAATATTTCAAATATTTCAAAATAAATAATTCTGCAGTAAGCATAATTGTATAGAAATTGTGCACATTCTTTTTCCTTAGAATGCATTTCTAGAAATAGAAATACCAAGTGAAAGAGAATATTTTTGAAGATCTTACTGTGCATCATTAAATTATCTGTGAAAGGTCTTGAAAAGTGCATCAACCCTCCCACTTCTCCTTGCAGGAGTGTGTCTTTGTGGGTAATCTGATGTTTACCCTTCCTCATCTACTTTCCACTTGGTTTCACAAGTTTTGTGTCCTGGAAGTATGACCTGTGTGGATCTCCATTCCCTTCTGGCTTCTGGTTGAGTTCAGTTGAAGGTAAGCACCCACAGTAGAACAGAAGGAAGGAGGAAAGTGAAATGGACTATTAATTCTGTTGCCTTTTTTCCTGCTGGGTAGCTAATGGCTGTGGAATAAAGACCATAGCTTCTATCAGTTGGCCTGTGCCACATAGCTCCCCCTCTTCCCTGGGGATTTTAGCAACTGCTCCCTTCCCTTGCTCCTATCAGACTAGCTGTGGCAGTTCCTCCCGCAATTCTTTTTGTGAGGGTGTTTTTATTTGTTGCTATTTGTAAAATCTACTTATACCTTTTGTAAATGATTCCTTTATTAAATTCCCTTCAACAACTCAGTTTTAGTATGCTTTTTCCTGCTAGAACTCTACAGACACAATGTACGTTTAAATGTACTTCTTAAAAAATAACCGTAGATAATATATGTAACATGAATTGTCTCAGTGGCATGCAATTATATTTTTATTGTACTTTTAATTACTCTTGAGATGAATATCTTTTCATGTATTTGCAGAACAATTTTTTTTCTGTTGAAGATGCGCATCATCTTTTTCTCAGTTTTTATTGAGATTGTTCATTTTTTTCTTGTTGATTTTTTTAGTTCTTCACATATTAATGACACGAATACTTTATATATTACATTGATTCAAGTATGTTTTCTCAGCTTATCATTTAGCATCAATTGGTAAAATGGCTGATGGCATATTTGTAAGTTTTTGTTTACTTTTGAAGTCAAATCTATCATCTTTTCCAGTAATCTTCAAAATGAGCATTTTGTGTCCTGGAAATCTTGTTAATGCCATGAGTGCTTTAGACTATATGGACATTTCATAGCTGTGACAAAATATCTTAGACAGTTTAGAGTACTTATCTGGAGTTTGTTTGCTCTTTTTCTAATTTGCAAAATGTTGCTCTCTATATACTGACCATTTTGTCCAGTTCTATTGGTCCTCTTTCTACTGCAATATTGAATAGTTCAGGTTTTCTTAGAGTGAAATAAACAGATCCTGAGTACACAAGTCAGGTTTGACAAAGAAATACTCCCATTAAATCTTGTATACCCTTATTAATCTTTTTGTCTACCAGGTCTATCATTCTGAAGGTATGTTAGTATCTCCAGTAATGAATGTGGTTTTGTCTATTTCTTCCTTTAGGTCTGTCAGTATATACATCATATATTTTGAAGTTCTCTTCTTAGGCACTGACACATTCAGAATTTTTTCATATTTTGCATATAAATTTTTAAAACAGTTTTATTGAGGCATAATTTTTTATGCAATAAAAATCACTTAAGTATAAAATGAATTTTAGTAAATTGACAGTTATGCAGCTATTTAAATTTAAAATATATATCAAATAAAAACTTACCTGATGTCTTTTTTTTTTTTACAAATCACCCCCTAACTCCTGAAATCTAATCATTGATTTCTCTTCTATCACTATTATTTTGCCTTTTCTAGAAATTTTATATAAGTGAAATTATGTAGTATGTAGCTATTTATCTGACTTTTTACTTAACATAATGATTTGAAATTCTTTAAAGTTGTTATGCGCATCAATATTTCAATATTTTTTATTGATGAGTAGTATTTTATTGTTTGTTGGTATCACTTTGTTCATTTACCTGTTTATGGACATTTTGATTTTTTTCCAGTTTTTATTTATTATCTATATTTCTGCTATGAATACTCATTTACAAGACTATGTGGATACATATTTTCATTTCCCTGAGTAGATACCTAGCAGTAAAATTGCTGGGTTGCATATTAGGTGTTTGTTTAATTGTTAACAAAAATTCTAAAATATTTTCCTAGGCGACTCTACCATTTTACATTCTAAACATTGTAGTACTAGTGTAACACTTTTTCACTTTCCAACACTTGATAATGTTAGTCTTTTTAATTCTAGTCAATCTAGTGAGTTATAGTGATATCTCATTGTGATTTTAATTCATATTTCCTAATGACTAAAGATGTTAAGCATATTTTCATGTGCTTTTTGCTATTTGTGCATTTTTTTTTTTGGTGAAGTGTATGTTCAAATCATTTGTCCATTTTTTAGTAGGGCTGACAATCTTTTCATTATTCAGTTGTATGTATTCTCTTTATTTTCTGAATAAAATTGCTGCACTAAATATATTTTTAAAAAATATTTCTTCTCAATCTATGGGTCACCTTTTCATTTTGTTAATGGTGTCTTTTCAAGAGCAACATTTTTCAGTTTTCATTAAATTATTATTTTTAAGATTTCTGGGTTTTGTGTACTGAGAAATTTTCACCTAACCAAGTCACATAATTTTGTACAATTATTTTACAAATTTTATAGTTTTAGGCTTTACAACTAGGTCTATGATCTATTTTTAGGAAATTTTTGGTTGTGCTCTGATGTTAAGATTAAGATAGTTTTTTTTCTTACATGAATATCTAATTATTCCAGCATCATCTATTGAAATACTATATTTACTGAAAATATTATCTTTATTAAAATATTTTATTTGAAATACTACTCAGAACATTATAGTTCAATTTCCTCTCTCATTTTTGTGTTAGGAGCCAGACAGAACAATGTTACAGTTGAGCTTTAAACAGTCATATTATTAAAAACTATTAGAGAAGAAAATATATTTATGTCCACTAAAACTTAGATACTTTTAGAAAAGTTTTTACTTTTATAATAAACAATAATTTAACTGGATATATAATTCTTAGTTGATGATTTTCTTCTTTTAAAACATTGAATATATTGTCCATGCCTTTTTGTCTGCAGTGTTTCTGATTAGAAGTCATGTTATTGTTCCTCTGTATGTGATATGTGGTGCTGTTTTCTGCTGCTTTTAAGATTATTTCATTTGTTTGGAATTGGATAATTTAAAAAATTTTTATTCAAATTCACTGTTTCTTACTTTTGCCATCTCAAATCTGTTTTGGGGCCCATCTATTGAAACTTTCACTTCATTTATTTTATTTTTAATGTCTTGAATTTTTATTTAGTTCTTTGTAATTTCTCTTTTCATACCCCCTATTTGACTTAGTAACAGCATGTTCTTTGAACATTTTTAGAGAAACTGCTTTGTGTTCTCATCCCAAGTGGTTTCACTGAGATGAAGAAGCATAGATCACACCATTTTCTGCTTTGTTTCTTGAGTATGGACATTGGTCACATTTATTACTTTTCTGTTGAAAACTAAATATTGTCAGTAGCATATTGCAGCAACTCTGGATCCTGTTTTTATGGCTCTAAAAGTTTTTGTTTTTGTATATTCATTAACTTGCCTGTACTTAAAGGCAGAATCTGTATCTACATAGTGGCATATAGCCACTGATATCGCCGCTCAATTTTTTTCCTGCCTCCCTGGAGATATCTTCTGCATCTGTGTAGTTGAGTCCTCAGCCACTGATTTGGGTAGAGGCTATGTATGCTCAGACCTTAAGGCTATAATATTTTTCCTTTCTGCTACCCAGTCTGTGTATAAGCTGAGGAACATATTGAAAGTCTGCAAGTTCTCAACTCTCCCCTGGCCTTATTTTGGTTGGGTTTTCTTGAGTTTCCCACACTCATATGTAGTTTAGTAGTCAGGCAGACTACTACTAGTGTGGCAAGTTTATTATCTCAGCTTTTCTATTGATCTCTCATTTCCATGACCTCCTGGTTGGTTTATACCTGCCACAAACCAAGATCATGACCTCTGATTTCTGCTTTCTTAGCTCAGAAAATTAATAGTTTATTTAGGTTCTACCTCATTTTATATAGCAGGAAGTGCCCCCTGGCAGAGAACCAGATGTGTATAGAGATCCACTTTGAGTCTTTTTTTTTTTTCCCTCGAGTTTCACAGACTTATGTTGCCTGGTTAGTATCTTAAGATATTTGCTTCATATATGTTGCCTGTTGCTGTTTAGAACGGAGGGAAAATCCAGTATCAATAACTCTGAACATGGCACAATGTGGGAATCAAATTGAGCAGGTTTTCTCTGTAAGGACATAGAATGTCAATTTTATTTTAAAGATTTAAAAGAGTCTCAGTATTTTAAATACTGTAGTGCCTTGTGTATCTTAAGTATATTTTATATTCTCAAATGAGCATTGTTCAACACTACTTGTCTTTTTCTGAAGTTACTGTATTTTTAAGTAGTATTAACAATCATATCATACCACCTCAAGAATGTAAAATTTGGTAGAGATATGACTGAAGAAAATTTCGAGTTTCAGCACTAACAGCACCACCCATAATTTATTAAGAGTTAAGTATATTTTGGACAAACTTTGAAAGTTGAGAATATAAATACCAGATAAGACATACTTCTTCTTCTCCTAGTGCTTACACTTCATTGGAGGAGAAAGGAAATACATATTAAAAGATACATGATAATATAGGTAAGCCAATGTTGAAGATTTTTCGAGTGAGTAGTAAAAACATTAAGTGATCATAGAGAAGTTTATATGGATTTCACAGGAAGAAACTGAACAGATAAAACAAAGTTTTAAATACCTCTCATAGGAAGTAGGCAGTAGTATAAATGGGCATAGTGAGGTTTTAAGGTAAAAAGACTTGTCATAAACAGTAACTGATATTCACCTTTATAATTTCAGGACAGTGGGAAATGTTGGTGTACTTGAGAGTAAATTACCTTGTAAAAGGGGAGCCACCACTCAGCTTCTGCAGCTTATTTTCTAAAATAATGCAAACCCATAGATTGCCAGACCTCTTCAAATTTTTCAGAAAGTTTTGAAATATAATTCTTTTATGTGCAAAATCTCCTGATTTTTAAATGTTGGCAACCAGTAAAATAGCTTATAACCATGGAGGCCACCAAAATTATGTCTGGGAATGAATTTGGCATACAGTGTATCAGTCTGTGACCTCAAAGTTCACACAATCTGAAAAATAGATTAAGTTGGTGGCAGGACAATTTGTCTTAAACGTATTCTGTACAAGAAATAATGACTTAATGGCTTAGCATAGTCAGCTAAGATACTTCCCTGTAGCATTTGATGCTATTACAATTTAATAAGCATAAAATAATGGAAACACCTTTATATCCTTTAGAAAACAGATGCATTTAAATTTATTGAGAAATTTATTGCTAAAAGTTGTAAACAGAATCATTATTTTTATGTGCCTAGAGTTTGTTTTTAGGGCTCTTTCAGTTTGTAAAATTAACATTTTTAAAAGGGAGAAAAAAACTCCATTGTAAATATCAACTCAGTGTTGCACAACAGATTGCAGTGTCTCCACAAGGTCTTCAGCTCATCAGTGTGTATCACACCCCAATATTTTACCAATTTAAAATGCATGTTATTTACCAACTAGGTTGTATTATATTTGGTAAGCCATTAAATCTATAGTCTCAATATCTGTTTGAACATTTTTAAAGTGTGCACTATTTTGGTAAACCTAATAGAAGATAAAATCTTTAGCAGCAATAATGTCCTAAAAAACAGATGATCAGGTGGAGGTGCCTCACTGCTCAACTGAGACCTGAGTGCAGACCTTTCAAGATTCAAGTTGGCTTTCTTACACCAAAACATAATTTCAATCGTTAAAAAAAAGAGAAAATCTCAGTTACATAGCTAGAATTATTGAAAGCAATATTTTGATTAGTTAAGTGTAAATAAATCGAAACTACATGAATATTGTTTCCTTAAAAAATATGGAATTAAAAAAAAACACAGGGCAAGATTAAATGAAGTAGGGTTGTCCCTCTGAACCTGAACTGTCGAAATATTGGTGAAGTCTCTTCTCTAGTGAATAGCTGTCATTCCAGGAGAGTTCTCTCTTATGTTTGAGTCTGTGTGTGCACGCACGCACGCATATGCACATTTGCATATGTGTGTTTGCATGAGTGTGTATGTGTTTCATATAGCAGTTTATCTACTAAATAGGCTAAGTCACTTCTGTTTTTGATAATATTTGTGCAGTTGTTAACATTTTACTATATGCTGTCTTGACTTTGTTTTTATGGAGCTTATAAACTAGATAACATTCAAAGTCTTAGTTCATATAAAAATAATTAATATAACCTTCACCTCCAATTCTATCATTGTACATGTTTGAACCTTTATCTCTTCTTCATTGTATCTTGTTTAATCAAAGCCCTAAATGGCTGATCATATTTTCAGTGAATATGTTTTCAGACAAATCACAAAAATGTTTGCTTGAGATTTCCTTTTCTCTTGGATCCTCTCTTATCTTTTTCTTCATTCCATTTACAAGTGTTTTTTTTTGTTTGTTTTTTGTTTTTGTTTTTTGTGTTTTTTTGGAGAAAAATATAAAAATTACATTAAGATAGCATTTAAATAGAAAGGTAATGCATTTCAATAATTTGGTTTAGTATAAAACATTTAATTTTTTACAAAGACATCTCAAATTTCTTTATTGTTTAAAATCAATTAAAATATATTATTCACCATTTTTGAACTAGAAGTCAGGTGAAGAATCCATTTATTGTGTCATTGGTTTGATTTATCTAATTCTGAATACAATTAGAGATAATCTATGTAACTGAAACTTGCTGGGGAAAAAATTAAGAAGTACACATACAATTAAACACTAACAAACTTTAATTTCTCATTGATATTCATCAAAACTTCTTAAATGTGTTCTTAAAAATATACAGGGTATATATATATTTTTTGTTCCTTTCATGGTTGCTGGTTTGTATGGTTCCTTATCTGATGTAAATGAAATTATAAATGTATCACAGTTGTGAATAGTAAAGACAATTCCTTTAGTTAAAGTCAATAAATCATTCTCTATCTTAAATAATATGTGAATTTTTTCCATTTTAATTTGTTTTATTTCTGGTTTAAAGTCTTTACTCTTTGCATTTCTACTTGTGTGTAGTATATCTTCTCCCCACAAATCCATATTTTTACCTTCAGCCCATCTGAGAGTCAGTGTCTTTGCCTTGCAAGAAGTTTTTTCTTTTATAAAATTTTGCTGAAGGTAAATGGATTAATTTGAAGGTTTTCTCTTATGCCATATTTCTAAGTCATGGGAAAGTTTTCTGGCTTCAAACTCTCAGAATATCTAGAAATTCTGTTTAAATCTATAATCGTGAATATAAAATTTTACTATTGAGTTTAGACTTTGATTTAAAAATTTATGTCAGTGAAACTTTACATGTTGGGTCATCATAAAAGATAAATTTGATTAACTTTAGATATTTAGAATGTCTTTTGTTGTAGTAATGATACACAATGTGGTTTTCAAATAATCTGTGGTGAGAGGTGGAGTATTTTTGGAAGTATATTAAGAGGAGTGAAATTAAGATAGTGGCCAGGGCCCTGGAAAAGCATGAGTTCTAAGTAATTAAAACATAATTTTATTTTTACTTTTCATTATCTTTAAACTTTGTTCAGTGAGATAATCTTCTTCCCTTGACCCAAAATGGTATTTCTAGCTGATCTCATGCCTTTTATGCTCTGAGAGAATAAATAAGTTAGTCTTAATACCACTTTAACTTGCAAACACAGTTTCAATTCAATTTTTAGAAGTAAAATTAAGGATATTGACAAAATCTTTGAATTT
The DNA here is from genome assembly GCA_004027375.1 of Macroglossus sobrinus. NCBI lineage: Eukaryota > Metazoa > Chordata > Mammalia > Chiroptera > Pteropodidae > Macroglossus > Macroglossus sobrinus. Next base: position 1,516,672 of record PVKZ01000086.1, read on the forward strand.
GGATTTGGTTTTAAAGATGGTTATAGCTGAAGTTCTTAGTTGGCCTTGATGAAAATTAAATATGACTTTTTCTATTCTAAGTATCTTTGCAGAGCCCCTGACTTCAGGTTTGGCATTATTTTTGACTCTATTCTCTGTGGTATCTTTGGGTTAATTTCTCAGCTCTTGGTGACAAACATCTAGGTTGTTTCTGCTGAGATCTTTTGCTGTCTTATTCTTCCTATGGCCTCATCTTTCCCACAGAAAACTCACATGCCTACCTCAGACTAACTCAGAAATGATTTTAGCGCAGCAGCAAATTGATCCAAATACAGTCTACCTACTCCTGGCTTTGTCATTGATGACACTAGTCAGCTCATGTCTTGTTCCTTAGATTGTCTTGTTTGAGAGTCAGATGAAAATGCTTAGCTGCTTTAGTTTTTGCGATAAGAGTCAGACATTAGTCCCTGTATGCTTCAAAATTATATAGAACACAAGGCCAAGATATCTAAATAATTATCCTAAAACTTTCATAGCTTACTTTTATGTAAACAGATAGGAAGTGCCTCTCCCTTCTATCTTCTAAAGGAAGTGAGAAGACAGACAAGGTACTATCAAAGATTTTTCTCTATAGAATTCTCTTATGTTAGTCTTACTGATCCCGTGTATATTCATAAACTTTGGAAAAGATTCTGAGGACATTCAATTGTAAATATCTCTGGAATGTATGGTGGTCTGTCTCACATACATTTTGTCATCATCCTTTTATGTAACTTCTTTAAAGAAAGGCTTCTATAGTTTTAAAAGTTGCAAATCACTAATTAGATAGTACAGGTTTAATTTAAAAATATATGAAAAACCTAGCAAGAAAAACTTTATAAAATCAAAAATTTAAAGATTTTCCTTCTTGAAAATCAATTTTTTTACTCATTACCTTTAGAAAGTTTACCTAGAGTTCAAACTGTGGGTAAAATTCATGCTTTTATTGAAAATCTAGGGAAAATTACCTTTCAAATGACCTATGGAAATAACCTTCATCTTGTTAAGTCAAGAAAAAATTCAAATCAGATTCTGCACTCATCTCGAATATTAATATCAGAATATTCTCTGAATATCTATATAGAAGATATTGCCTATTAAGTCACTTATATAAAGTTATTGTTCTTGTGCATAATCATGTTTGAAATTAATTAAAATAATAAAAAATGTACTATATATATTTGAGTAAAATGGTCATAGACTTTGAGATAGAAATAACCTCAGTGATCATTCAGTTCAACACTCTCACTTTATAGATCAATATATACTAATACTAATAATAATGGTCAAATATATATGGAGCTTTTCAGAATATGGGAATCCAGAGAAATTATTAGTCTTCTTCAAGGTCAAAGAGACCTTGATTAGAACCCACACTTTCAAGTTCTCTGCCTAGATCTTTGTATTGCATAATGATTAGTACACATAATTCAACTGGGAAATTAAGTGGTAAATTGAAATTTTTATGAATCAAATAAAAAAGAAATATAGTTCTGTGCTAGCTAGGCCTCTAAGAGGCAACTATAAAAATACTAGTTATTAACATAATGAAAAATTTCATGATTTTTTTTTATTCTGGGTGCAAACCTACCAACATCTATGTAAATAAAAGGAGAAGGCATATAATGTGATGAGTCATGTGTACCTGGGCTTCCAAATGATATAGGTGATAGAATTTTTCAGTTTTAAGGAAAATAACTATCATTTTGTACTGAAGACATAATAAATTATTTAGAAATAGACTTCAATAATTTTAGTGTCCTATTTTCTGTCAATATTGTCTTTAAAAATGAACAATCAGCATATTGATAATTAGGGAGTAGAAATACATATTTTTTTTTGGATAACTTAGTTCTTCTCTTATTTTGATTTTGCTTACCTGCACAGGACTTAATGAAAATCATTCTGTACCAGCCCTTTTGTCATTACCAATGTTCTTAATACAGGTTCTGAGTCAAACTGCTTAATAAGTGAAGATAGTAAAAATGAAGCATAAAATAGAGAGAAACACACTGTAAATACCTGGGGAATTAGAAAAAAAAAGGTTTGTAGGCTACTTATGTGCAAATGAAGGCATTTAATTATAATGTGTCTTCAGTGATAAATGTAGAAAAAAGTCTTGAATAAATTTTCCATTATAAAATGAGAAATTGTCATGCTTTGCCCTTTTCATTTGCTCCTTGAGAAAGGTGAACTTATCTTAAAAAATTTATACCAGCAGAGCTGCTTTTATTCAGCTAATGAACTACAGTATCTTGGGAAATGGCACTGTTTTGGATGGTATTAGAGAGCAGGAATGCTGACACTTTTACATTATTAAATTAATAGTAAGAATTTTTTAAAACTGATTTTATTCTCAATCTGTTTTTTCTAGGAAATAATGAGTGACAGGAAAGGAGGACACAAGAGTTATATGTGTTCAAAAAGAGACCTAGACAGTATCTCATAAAGGACCATGAGGCCCCAGGGCAGCCAGGGCAGTAGGTCATTTTCAGATTACATGTTTGCTTTTTAGGTTCAGGGTTAAAGACCCACTAATATACCAGACACTGTTTTCTGAAGTGTCAATATAGCAGATATTTGCCTTCCAGAGGAGAAACAATTTATTAAAGGTCCACCCCAGTGTTAAGCTTTAGCAGACAGGATGTAAAATTGGTATATTAAGTATAGAAAATAGAATTTTCTTTTAGTGTCACTGCTACTTCTACTCACATACGAGAAAGTTCTGCATGGGGAAAATGGTAAATTTGGGGTGACATGAAAAAGAGGCTATTGTCAAACAATGGAATAATCAAGGGCACAAACACAAGTCCAAGAGAAAAAAAGTTGTTTTCTATCCTATTTCTTAATATCACAATTAATTCCATATCCACATTTTCTATTATAATTAGTATATTTATATTGCTATGAAAATCACTTTCATCATTATAATTTAGTTTTGCTATAATCAGCACTGAAAATGCATGATTTCTTTTTACTGATGATGTTAAACTGTAAGATACATTTACAGAAATAGTTCCAAAACTATTTTTATAAGTGAATCAGTTTTATTCTAAGAATACATATTGCAGATAATCTTTAAATTCACTTCGAGTCCTTGAGTATGAAATATAATAAAAATCAATTGTTGAAAAAGAAAATAACTGCTACATTTTGTAAAAGCAGGTTGGTTTTACAAAGCAGAGGCTTTATTATTTTGCTCTAGGCTAAGGTTAATATTGGATAGCACACAATTTGTTTTTCTCTCGTAGTGCTCTAGTTTAATGTAAATAAACCCAAAGAGTGATATCTCTGATAAGGTGGTATTAGTTTAGGTAAAATCACAAAAATTTCTTTTTTTAAGTGAGAAAAGGTTTGAATAGCTCACACAAAATTCATATTAAATTTTCTGTTGTGTCATTACTTTGGTAGAAGACTTACATTAAAGGCAGTGAAGCAAAGAATTAGCAGCCTGGGTCTTTGCCATTTCTGCAGTGTCACAGATGCAAATTTTTATACAATTTGTGCAGAAATTATGTATGTTTAGTGTACTTGCATTGAATATCTGTCCTCTGGACTAGAAATTATGCCTGTATTATGATTCTTCCAGCTGTTGCTATTTCAGATTATGAGTGGAAACTATTGTTATTAAAAAACAAAGCCGGAAAACCAACAAATACTAAATAGTCACTGCTTATACATTGTATACAATATTTGCATGTGTGCACAAATATGGGTACTACATCATTCTTCTTTTGAAAATTCTGGAAAAAAATTATTATTTTGGAAATCAACCCAAAATTTGTAACTATATGTAAATCAGTAATGTCTCATTTTTTAATAGAGAAATAGGTTTGTAGTCTCCCTGAGAAAAATATTAAATGTTTATTTTGTATGAAAATGTATCTCACGTGACTCTTTCAGACATTTTTAAGGACCTCATGTGCTTTCTAAAATCTCATTTTGGGGCCATTACCCTGAATGTTCTATAAGTTCCAAAGTGGTTGAATTAAGTTATTATAGGAAGGTGAGCCTGCCTCCTGGCTATGATGTTTGTAGCTTGTTTTAACTCTATGGCATGTATCACTATTTATTCTCTGAACAAAAAACATCTTAAAAAACACTTTCTCTGTGAATATTGGTAATGGGGCATTGATGAAATTATGAAATGCCTGCATCCCCACAACAAAAGAAAAAAAACAACTTTCCAGTGATGAATTTTGAATCCATATATCCTTCAGAGATAGTGCTGAGAAATTAGGGAGTAATTAATCTACAGGGGTCTGAAGCTAAGAATTCACTCCATTTTATAATGGGCATGGTAAGCAACATAATGGCTTTTTAAGAGTCAGTTTAAATTGCCTTTTTCTAATACAGTGAAGAATGAAACTGCAACATTGAGATTTATAAGGTATATCTATTTGGTTATTCAGATGAGCAAAATATATTTCTCATATATGTTTTGTCTACAGTTCTTGGCTTAAGGCTCCCCAAACCCTTGGAATTTCCAAAGTATTAAGAATGATAAAGTCATTCTTGTTATGTTAATGAGGTAGCTTTTGAGAGGCACCTAGGGATGGGGACTGGTTGCCAGTGGAGCCAGCCAGGTGTTTGTTTATTTGTTTGTTTGTTTGTTTGTTTCCCTAAGGAGTTTTTTTAACATTTTATTTTATTACTTACCCCCCACCCAAGTATTTAGAGGGTTGAAATTTTTAGTCCTATCTCCTAACCTCTTGAGAGAAAAGAGGGGCTGGAGGTTGAAGCAATCAACGATGGCCAACGATTTAATCAATTATGCCTATTTAGTGAAGCCTCTATAAAAGCTGAAAAGGAGGCATTTAGGGAGTTTGCAGGTTGATGATCATGTAGAGGTCGAGGAGGATGGAGAACCTGGTGAAGCCTTGTACCCTTTTCCCATACCTTGCTCAATGCTTCTTCCCTTTAACTCTTCCTGAATTCCATTCTTTATCATAACTGGTAATCTGGTAAATAAAATGTTTCTATGAGTTCTGTGAGGTGCTCTAGCAAATTAATGGAACCCAAAGTGGATTTTGTGGAAACCTTTGATTTATAACTAGTTGGTCAGAAGTGCAGATAACAACCTGGACTTGTAAATGTTTTCTTTAATATGAGGTTATCGTTGCAACGTCCAATTTATAACTGTGTCAGAAGCACAGATAACAGCCTGGGCTTGTGACTGGCATCTGAAGTGAAGTGTATTCAGAGGGTTTGGGGGAGTCATGGAGGACTGAACCCTTAATCTGTGAAATCTGATGTTATCTACGGGTTGTGCCAGAATTAAATTGAATTCTTAGACATCAGTAGGATGTAAATTTGTTGGTATGAGGGGGAACCTCCCAGCTCCCATGTTGGAAATTGAACCTTAGAACACCTAAAATAGGTACCAAAGGTGATTTTCCCTGTTTAGCATTTATTCTGTAGGAAATTTTACATTAAGTGAGGTGATTTACTGAAATTTCAAATGCTGTCCATTCTGGTTATTCTATTAAATTAGGACTATACTTTGGTTTCACCTAGGTACCATTTTCTTGGCCATCATTTTGTTCCCAAATCATTTTTGGAGAAAATTCTTTTTAGATACCTGGGGTCAGGTATCTCATTGTGTATTAATATCATCAATGAAAAGTATCAGTGCACTTTTGGAGTGGTAGTATTTACTCCTATGATTTTCCAATGTTATGAATGGTCTTTGCAATTGGAACCATTGAAAGTAATCCAAATTCCAGGTCTTAGATTATTGGATTAAAAGAAAATGCCATTTATTGACCTCCTCTTGTGATAGGCACTTCCACATACTTGTTTATTTCTATCGTCTTAGGTTCTTTTGAGACATAGTGACTGCAACAGTGTAACTGTTGCTTTAAATTATTTGGAGGAATTCATGATAGTTTTTATTTCTTTTAAGTCCTTTTGCTGGACAACTATTTTTTAAATATAAAAGTCTTGGTATTTTCTCAAGCAATATTTTTGCTGACCTACATCAGGGAAAACAAACCCTTTGCCCATGCACTCTGATCTCTTAAAGAATGAGAGGAATTATTCAACAAAAAAGAAGCTATAAAAATCTATCTATAAAGGTTAAAAACTAACAGAACTGAAAACTACAAATCTAAAAAAAAAAAAAAAAGAAGAAGAAGCATACCACACAAATTATCCAGAACCAAACCTAGGGCTTTGAGCAAGGCTGAGACAAACTCTGGAAACAATAGATTGTACATATGTCTAAAAATCTGTGTCAAGAGCTAACAAAATTGATTTGGGCAGGCTTGGTTAGTTCCAAGAAGTAAACACTTCTCACTTGTCTTTCATGAGCATGTTTGTATTATTCAGGTCCTTGTTAGGAGATCGTCCATGTTTCGCAAACAATTTTTGTTAGGCAATTTGACCTCATAGAAAGCTGTAGGTTGTAAAGATGATAGTTCCATTTCCTTCCACATCCTTGGTTGCTATGTCTTATAATGAATTCCAGAGCATGGTGGTTGCTTTAAGCAATGCTGAGACATCTGATGGAGGTCTGGGACCACCATCAGAAAGAGAGTTAGGACCATATGTTGAAATGATTTCTGTGGAGTGTTTATAAGCTCTAAGTTAAGGCTTGGTTTAAGGACGTATCGCTAACTTAGAGGCTCAACTTATTTGATGACCCTGTCATTCAGACTCAAGAAGTAACAGTGGCTTCAGTGCTATGGATTTAGGCAAATGACCTTTTGGAGAAAGAAACAAAGAGATTAGCCTTGTACAAGAAGAAAAAGACACAAATGATGAGTTGGTGAAGCTAAACTCATTTTAGGAGGGCTCCATATAAAGTGGGATTTGATTGCTAAGCATGAGTCTTTTCCAGAAGCTGTCATTACTGTTGGTAACACATGGTTACTCAGAATCCATGAGGCAGACTTATATATTGTATAAGATTGTAGATTCTAGGGTCACGTCACAAGGTTAAAAATGCAAGCCCTGAACTCATGAGATAATTTTACCCAAGTTATTTAATACTCTAAGTTGTAGTTCCTTATCTTTAAAATAAGGATTATTAAATTATGTAGTCAAATGAAAGTATCTATAATGTAAATCAACAATCAAGCTTGGTAAATATTATTTAAATATTGCTTTGATAAAATTGTTTTGCCTACAGTTTAAGCTGCGGGTATAGGGACAAAGTGATATAGTTGAAGAGGCCATGAGAAATCTAATGATAATGAGAATTTACTACCACTGTGGAGTTTTTCACTCACAATCAAGCAGACAGTACTAGTTAGGGTGAGATGACAACCATCAACATTGTAGTCTAAAACTTCTTTCCTGTGCAAGCATAAATGGATTGTATACTCCCACTGCTATCTCACTGTTGCTTCAACTCCCTCTCTTTTCATGTTTGTCTTGTTCCATTTTCATCATTTTTTGTCAGCTAGGTTCTATAGTTATGTCTCTCCTCACCTCCTCATCAGGTCCTCTGTTGTGTCTGCTTCCATGTGTGTGTGTGTGTGTGTGTGCGCGCGCGCGCTCGTAGATGTGTTAATGATGAAAAGAAAGCATAGATTTAAAAAAACTAATTGCCTCTTTTTAGAGAAATTTTAGATTTATAGATAATTGGGCAGAAAATACAGAGTGTTCCCATATACCCTTCAATCCTTCTTCACTCATTTCCCCTATTATTTACATCTTATATTAATAAGGTATATATTTGTTAAAACTGATGAACCAATATTTTTACAATTATTATTAAGTCCATAGTTTACATTAGAATTCACTCTTTGTGTTGTATATTATATGGCTCTGGGTAAATGTATGGTGATATGTATATACCATTACAGTATCATACAGTATCATACAGAATAGTTTCACCACCTTAAATATTACCTGCGTTCCAAGTGTTCATTCCTCCTTTCCTTGGAATCCTGGGAAACCTCTGATCTTTTTACTGTCTTTATAGTTTTGCCTTTTCCAGATGTCATATAGTTGGAATCATAGAATATATAGCCTTTTCATAATGGCTTCTTTCACTTAGGAATATACATTTAAAGTTTCTTTCTCCATGTCTTTTTGTGACATAAAAATTCATTTCCTTTATCACTGAGTAATAGTCCATTGTATGGATATACCAAAGTTTGCTTATCTATTCACCTATTGAAGGACATCTTGGTTCCTTCCAAGTTTTGACATTAATGAATTAAACTGCCATAAACCTCCATGTGCAGGCCTTTGTTTGGACATGTTTTTAACTCTCTTGGGTAAATAAAAAGGAGACTTATTGCTGGATCATAGGGTAAGAAGAATGTTTAATTTTATAAGAAACTGCCAAGCTATCTTCCAAAGTGGCTATGCTATTTTGCATTCTTGCCTGCAGTCAACGAGCATCATTGTTACTCTACAATCTCAGCAGCATTTGGTGGTGTTTATATATATTCTTTTTAAACAATATAGTTTATTAATATTCTAGTGAGTGCAGTGCTAGTTGCTATAACAAAAAGACCTTGACTATTCAGTGACTTGAAGTTTATTTTTTTTTACATAATTATCCAGTGTGGTAGGACAGATGATACTGCTCTCCTTAGTCATTAGAGACCCAGAATGAGAATGGTTCTGCCATTTTCGGGGGATCATCTTCCAAGGTCACTCTTCTCATTAACATTCCAGGCAGTAAAAGGGAAGAATGCCTGTTAAAGAGATACAACAATTTTCAAAAATTTTCAGCCTAGATGTGTTACAAACCAATAAACTCTCACTCCAGAGATGGAAACGAGTCACATGACTACATCTAGCTGCAAAGTCAGTGTGGAAATATAGTCTCTGTCTGGCCAGTGGCTCCCAGGCAACTCCCATATTACTATGGTGGGTCAAATGAATCATCTCTTCCTTACTCAGGCATTAATGGAAATGCAGTTAAAATAGAAAAACAGCAAGGACTTTTTAGAACCTGTGGTGATTGAACATAGCTTTATCCAACATGCACTGTGATGGTGAATCTCATCAATGATATTTTCCTCAGGGTTTGAATAAGATATTTGGTTACCCAATTCTCATATCTGCCAGAAAGTAGTTGTTCTAAGGAAGAGAACGTTAGTCTGAATTAATTGGTAAATATAAAACAAACAATATACTTTTTAGTATATTGGTTTTGGTGAGGGAAAAGGGGGACAGTAAGGAAATAATTACATAAGTGAAATTTCAATAATCTCTGTGTCTTGTTGCTGTTCTCCTTATGCACATAGTAATTTAAATTTTATTTTGACAGTAACAGAGATTTTCATAAACCAAGAGACAATATTTAGAGGTTTAGTAAGTATCTTATCAGGAATGAATAATAAGTGCACTAAATTTTTGAAAGTGTTGTTTAAACAATACCAATCTTCATTACTGGAATAGTGGGACTATTTACAAATAAAATTTAAATAAATTCATACTTTAAAAGATAAGTCAAATATATATTTAATTGACAGTTTCACTAAGTCTGTTTGGCCTAATGTTACACCAACAAAACAAAACAAATCAAAAAACAAAACAAAACAAAAACAAAACAATTTCTCATGTTATTTAACCACACCAGCTAGCGTCAATGAACTATTTTATTGCCAATCTGCCCTTTTTTCTAACATAATATATTCTCATGTGGTATATTTCCACCTTTCTATTTGGAAGGAAGAAAGGATGAGAAGGAGTGAGGGAGGGAATGAAGGTGGAGGGAGGTAAGGAAGAAGAGAGGGAAGAAGGGAGGAAAGAAAGAAGGGAGGGATAAGAGGAAGAGAAAGAAGGAGAGAAAGTAGGAGGGAGGGAGGAAGAGAAAACTTTACATTAGATATCCGAGTTTTAAAATAGCAAGAAAACTTTTGTTAGTCGTCACCAGTGTAATAATTATTCGACAACATGCTAGCAGTTCTCCGAAAGCAGTAAACTATGGGCAGACGCAGTGTGCTCAATTTGCAGTCTGCAGTTGGTCTATGCCAGAACTCCAATAGGATTTTAAAAACTGGGTTTTTTGATATTCCCCTCTCCTTTAGGACCATTGGGATGAGGTTCAGTCACTATGAATTGAGTAATTCTGGCTTTCTCTAGGAATATACCATGAATATACACTTGAAAATAAAAATTTTAAAAATCAAAATTATCTCTGACTGCCAGACTGTTTTTTGCCTTTGCTTATGAATAAAAACAATTTTTGAAATGAACCACTGTTGGGTTCCAAAGGCCAAATCTATGAACCAGCTACTTGTTAATATTAAATAAGCAACCATACATATATTTTAAAAAGACAGGTGTCCTATTCAGATATGTTTGCACATTTTACATTTCAATATCTAGAAAGAGATTTTAAAATTTCCTTAATAATTATTTTCTCAGAAAGAAAACATTGTTGCAACCCATGAAAGACAATTATAAAAAAAAGATTTTGACCTTGAATTTATTCTTGAGCTATAATTATTTCTTGAGACCACAGATGTTGGCAGCTCTACTTTCTGTTATCATGAGCATGTCTCTTTAGCATTTGTCCCTTTAAAGGCTACTCAACTTTAAGACTGTATCAAAATATGTGGAGGAGAAAGGACAACAGCATGATTTACAACATAGTGCTTCATTGTGGGTCTGTTTGCATATATCCCACTCACTAGTCTTTCCTCTGTCTTTCCCTTGTTGGATTCACTCTTGCTATCTTCCTTATTAGAAACAGCATGGTAGATTTAAGAGATTTAGTAGTATAGCATTTTCATTATTAGACTGCAAACTAAAGGGAATCTGTCCTTAAATGAGGCCAGTTTCAAATTGGACAGTTTGTTTTATAATGCCAATTCTGAGTAATGAACTTTTGAGAGTTAAGAGTGTTTCTTCCTTGAGTTCGCACAGTGGATACTGATTTCAGTATTCTCTGTTCTGCTGAGTCCAGAGGTCAAGAGGTGACAGAGCCTCATGTTTATGGGACCATAGCATTTCAGAGATGGTGTTTATCAAAGAGATATGAGAAAGATCTTTGCCATAAAAAGTAACAACTCAACTGTAATCTAATTCAACTGTTTTCAGAAAAAAATTATATTTGAACTTGGTATATGTTTGAAAATTGCATATATAATACAATTATTTTAAATGGTTCTTGGTTCAGATTTTGTGAAAAATATATTGATCAAGAAGGCAAATCAATGCATGTGGTTCCATAGTATAATGGTTAGCACATATACTTTACATGCAGAAAGTCCTGGGTTTGTACCCCAGTGGAGCCATGGTCCATGGTCTATGGCCATGCCACCCTGAACAAGCACTACATCTGATCTCAGAAGCTAAGCAGGGATGGGCCTGGTTAGTACTTGGATGGGAGACTACCTAGGAAGACCAGATGCTGCAGGCATAAATAATAATAATAAAAGAAGGCAAATCAAATTACAATCTTTCCAGTTTCTTAGAAAATTATATTCCATAATTAACTTTTTTATCTGTTATATAGTATCTTTATTTGATAGTTAAATAGTAGCTCCCCACACACAAGAGGTAATATTTGAGGTTCATTTCCAACCTAAATTGCAAGCATTCTCTGTTTATTAATATAATAGTGTCAACTTGTGATTTCTTCAGTAGATCTAAGAATTCACAAGCAATGGTAAAAAGTCTTATACCTCTCAATGATACGTTTTTTATACATTAGTACATGCACATATTAAATACCCATTAATTAAAACTGGAGAGAATAAGGGTTTTAGGTTCTTTTTGTCATTTCATCTTATTATATTTCTTGTTGTTAAACCCAAAACCTTAAGACCGAACGTTGTCCTGAAAGAAAGGGTTTGAGCCATATGTGAGTCAGAAAAAAAGCCAGGTCCTGGGACATGCAGTCTAAAGCAGTAGGGCTACATGGAGGAGATATGTCCACAGTCCTGGGGTTGATGGGGCTCTTTTATAAAGTGAGTTTGGGGAAGAAAGATGTAAATTATTTTGAAAGAATTTATGTCAGTTGTAGATGGCTGGGGTTGGTGGTGGGGTGGGCAGAGATAGTGATAGTTCTACAGTAGGTGGCTAGTCTGTAAGGAAGAAATATTTTACGCTTCTGGATTGGGTTTGGGCAACAGGCCAGAAAGTCCACACATAAGCAGGATGTGGTGGCATCTGGTAGTCAGCTATTGTTTCTGGATAACAGCTGCAGTATCAGCCTGGAAGTTAACTCAAAGCTTCAGTGTATGTTCAGGAATGTGAGCAGTCTTTTTGTTGGTTTCTTGGCCTTCAGCTGTTAACTGAGTAACCTTACTTGTCTCTTCTTCCCACCCTCAGCCTGCAACAGTTTAATTTTGGACATCTCTGAACTTTTCTCTTGTCACTGTTTACATATAAAATAGAAGTAAAAAATACTGCATCATATTTAGTGTGTTTAGTGTTTTAGATTTTTCCAAGTATTTTCACAAAAATTTTATAATTTGATCTTCTCAATAAGCACATGGGAAAGCAAATATTAATAGGATTAGCCCGTTTCATTACAGATGTGATGATGGGCCAGAGAAATTGGGTAACAAGTATTAATTACATAGACAATAAGTGGCAGAGCAGAAATTGGATCAAGGTCTTGTGATTGAACTCAAATGTTCTATTAAAAAGAAAATTTATCCCAATGACTGAGTCAAACTCTGACCTCTTTGTCCCCTTAAATGGTGTGAATAATCTACCTTTAAAGCCTGCTTCCTTGTATCCTACTGATTCTTAAACCCTTTTGTAATTTATTTTCATTCTACTGAAACCATTTTCTTCATGATTATCACTGATTTTCAAATACCCTCATTCAAGCACTTAATTTTATTCTTTATCCCCTTCAGTCTTCCACCTTCATTTTACTTTCCCTTCCTCCCTCCCTTCCTTCCTCCCTCCCTCCCTCTCTCCCTCCCTCCCTCCCTCCCTCCCTTCTTTCCTTCCTTCCTTCCTTCCTTCCTTCCTTCCTTCCTTCCTTCCTTCCTTCCTTCCTTCCTTCCTTCCTTCTTTCTCTCTTTCTCTCTTCTTTCTTTCTCCTTTCTTTTTCTTTTATCTATCTACCTATTTATTTATCTATTATCTATCCATCCACCCACCCACCCTCCTTTGTTTTCCAAAAACAATATTTTTTTCTGTTTCTTCTCTCAGATTTCTTCTTACTTTCCTTCACTAGTCATCCTAGAAAAAATAATATCTATCAGCAATTATTCCTTCATAGGGTAAATGCCCACTGTTGAGGGTCCCCAGGACTACCCTCAGTCTCAACAATATATTGAAGACTCACAGGATTCAGCCAAGCTATTATACTCATAGTTACAGTTTATTACAGAGAAAGATTACAATGTAAAATTACAAAAAGGAAAAGATACAAGAGAAGTCAAGGAGAAACGAGGCATAATCTTCCAGATGTTTTCTCCCAATGTAGTTGCATAGGGACTTGCTTTATTCTCCCAATAATAATACATGATAACACATAACTAGGAAAGTTTATGCAAGTCTTGATGTCCAGGGTTTTTGTTGAGGGGTCAGTCACATAGGCATGCAGCAGCATCCATGTTTCCAACTTCAGCTACTCAGATTCTAGCTCCCTGGAGTAAAAGCAGGTGTTCATTGTAAGTCACATTGTTAGCATAAATTTTCACATTGGTACTGCATGGCCCAAGGTCTCAGGCATGCAAAAACACTCTCTGGCAGAATATTCCAAGTTCATACTCCAGGGGTTGGTAAAGGGCCAGTTACGAATATAAGCCTTTCTTTGGAAGATGCAGAGTTTGAGCAATTCAGTCTGCTGAAATAGCCCTCTTCTGCATGCACCCCACTCACAAACACTTCTGTCTTGTGCTTTGACCCTGATAATTTCTGGCTGTACCAAGGGTGGCCACACCTAGCCTAAGAGTAGGTTATTTATGAGGCAACTTGGGATATATAGGGGGATAAAAATCATGGGTTTGGCATCTGAGAAATCAGACTTAGCAACTTATTTTTTTGTGTGTTGTTGAACAAATTATAATATATAAAATACACATTCAATAAATGTTAGTTCTCTTACCTCTACTACAATTCTCAAATTCTGAGACATGATTCTTAGCATTCCATAGTTACCATAGTTGTCCTTTCTCTTTCTTGCCTAGACTGTGCAACTGCTTCATAATTGATCTTTTTTACTCCTAACTGAACAGCTGTGTGCACAGCATTCTCCTTCCCACCTGGCCTGCCACTGCAGCTCTAATTCATTCTTTATATGGATGAACACATTCTTTTGTTAAGAGGCATCTTTGATCATTCTACTCTCCTTGTCAGAAACCTTTTATGGCTCCCAGTTGCTTGCAGATGAAAATTCTCTGTGCTCGGCTTGGTAGTCAATCTCCTCCTCAATCTGTTTCTAAGCTATATCTTGAGATTTGTCTTTGTTTAGTTTGCTTATGATGCAGATTTTATTTTGAAATAATTTAAAAGATTTTATAAATAAAAGAACGGTCAATCTTATCCTTTATGAGTTCCGTTTTCTGTTTGATTTTTATTGTTTATATGCTTTTTTGTCTTATGTAAAACAGTGCATTTGTGCCAACATAGAAAGTCTGTCTATTTAAAAATATTTTATCATAGTTATAAATTTATAAATTTAAATTATGATTTTGATTCTATAATATACTTGGAATTTATTTTGGGGCATGGTTTGTGATAGGCATGTAATTTTATTTGCTACAATTTTTTCCAAAATTTGATATTGAAACTCTTTATTTCACCACCTTGCAATGCTACAGCAATCATCAGTTTAATCACAAAGATATGAGTCTGCTTTCTGACCTTTCATTGTTTTCCATTAGTATATTTACACACTTTGCAACAAAATCACTCTTAAAATTTCTCAAACTAAATGTATATTGGTATCTTGCATTTTCAGTACCCTGTAGTTGTCCTTATAAAAAGATTTTTGCTCTTCTGTCACACATTTCCTCCATATATTTTAAAAATAAACAAATATTTCAATTTAAATTTGTTAAAATTTTAATTGGGATTACATTAATATTATACATTATTTTATAAAGTGGGTGTTTTGACATATTTTCTGTCTTTTCATACAGAAGTACAGGATGTAACTCTGGATTATCAAGTCTTAGTTTTGTCCTTTGGTGAAGTACTATAATTTTACTAGTTTTTTCATAAACTTAATAGATTTAATCCTATATATTTTTATCAATTTTGTTTATTTAAGGATGGTTTCCTTGTAAATTATCTTGCTGATATATAGAAAATATATTACTTTTACCACGTCTATCTTGTATCAGAAATATTTTATCTAAGATGGAAACTATTTGGGGGCAACATTTGAAGCAGGATGATTTATTTGAATGATTATTGGAATCCTTCCAAATCAGATTTAATAAGAGAAAAATCTGAACATCTCTGAGGACTGAATCAGCAGGAACAATTGACAATCTTGTCAGAATACTTTTGGAGTCAACAATCCCCATATATGTAACATATAATATATAATATTTATATAATAATAATTATTATTATTTTAGTTCTTGTCACTCTGCTCAGAGATAAAGGTCAAAAGAGAGTTTGAACAAGAGAGCTTAACTTGACATGAGCCCAACCATTATCTAAAATTATCATAACTTATGCTAGAGGTGATTCCCCAAAATAAAATAAGGGTGCTATTAGCAAAATTGACAATTGGATATTACTCCATGTGGAAAAATTGCATCCACTATATAGTTGCTATTAGATTTTCTTTTGATTAAAAAGAATACTGCAATGAACATTTCTGCTCATGTCTCGTTAAACTCAGGTGCAGGTGTTGCTTTAAAAGACATCCCAAAAAGTGAAATTTCTGGATCATAAATGATGTGTATTTTTTTTATTTTAATAGATATTGCCAGTTTTTACCTTAGAGTTCCGTTAAGTAACTACTTTTCATGTAATTATCACTGACTGTGTCTTCTCTCTCATCCTCTTCAACTCTCAATAAAATTGAACTTAAAAATTATTTTTGATCAAATGATAAAAATTCCTTAGCATTTTTATATTAAAAATGAAGTTTTATATCTCCTTTGTATACACTTTTACTTTGTATTAAAATTTTGAACATGTTTTTTCCTCTCACTAGGTTATGGTTTCTTGAGGCTAGGAATTGTTTAATACTTTTAGGTACCTTTCAGTAACACCTAATGTAAGATTTTACATATAAGTACTTAAAAACACTTGAATTTTCTTAGATGTCCTCTACTTCCTAGTTTGGTGCATTTTGTCTATATTGTTCAACAATCCTATGAATTCTAAGATCTCACTAAGGATAATTCAATCTTGGTTTTTTAAAGTATCTTTGTTTTCTAGTTACACTTCATATTGTAGAATAAAATTGCCCTACATAGAATCTAGAAAAAGTCAAAATTTCTAGCCAGTTGTTCTTTACCTTCTGCTGCCTTATCACCACTGCATTTGATTATGGTTTACTATTTCTCAGTCTGTAACCTATATTTTTGCTGGTGTGTTTATATATATGTATGTTTGTATGTATATCTAGATAGATAGATAGATAGATAGATAGATAGATAGATAGATAGACAGATAGATAGATAGACAGATAGATAGACAGACAGACTAGGAAATTGTTTCACATTACCAAATAACAAGAGTAAAAATTTCACAGAATTATTTCTAAAATTCTTATTATTGAAATTTTAACTTTGAACCCATTATATGAAGCAACATGCTTTTATTGAAGACAGAAATGTATTTTTACTAAGAAAGGGAAACTGGTTTTTGAAATTCTGAATCTATTTTGACTCTGATGGTCATACTCTGATACTTTTAAGTAAAATAAATCCCCTCAATAATGCACTCACCTTTGTATTTCTACACACTGAATTATACAACTTTTGGAGGTTTACCAGAAGGCTGATCTATTATGCCTAAATTGATGTAACTTTAGCAATTTTAAATGATTAGATTCTCTTTCTAATTTCTGCAATATGTAACACAAGTGATGCTAAAAAAAAAAAACTTTTTCTAACTGGATATATAACATTTTTATTTAACCTGTGTTCTTTGGTAGATCTTTATTATATAGTTTATTATTACTTATAGTATAGTTTGTTATTATTTATAGTTATCTGTATTCCTTGAATGAAGTGTTTCCTATCCATTTGCCCACTCAGCTGACAAAGATAGTGTCATTGCTCAAAGCCATCAAATTAATTAGAACTGGAAAATAAATATTTGAGAACAAATAAAGTCAAGCTGGGTAAACATTTTAGATGCAAATTCCTGATGTTTGAGACACTCTAGCCTAAAGGGTTCAGCTTGTTGTTGAATAATTAAATGCTTCTGAAATGACTCTTTATCCAGATTTTCCATGAGATAATCTATTTTTTTTCTTTTGAATATGAGCTGATCACAGTATTCTGAAACAGAGGAAGTAATTGAAGTAATATAACATTTCACAATGTTCTATAAAAAAACATAATCTCTATGAAGGGCCTGTTCAAAGAGGAAAGATCATATACTTTCTAACCTTAGACGAGAGAGATGCCATTTTTCTAGTTTCGTTTAATTTCTTTCAGTCAGGATCCTATGAGAATAAAACTGCTTCATCATTTCCTACCAACCTGCTTTCTTCTAATTATATTCTATTCCTGAAGTGCTGACATCTTGGTCTCCCCCAGCTGCTGCTTCTAGAGTTTATAGCTGTTAGCTTTCAGAGAAAAAAGTTTTCCTTTTGGGAAGTTATAGAATTCTCAGTTGTGGGATCTTTGAGCTGAGGGTGTAACCAGCATATCTACCAGAGAGAACTTATAATTTAGTTGAGAAAAAATTCTTGGTTTGGAAAAACATAAATAAGATAAAAGATTTTCCAAATAGCTCATCTCTATCTGGTACAAGAGGAATTCCTTACCTGTACCTCATGGTACCAGCTCAGAAAATGCATGGCAACAAATATATAGACAATGATAAAGCCTGGGCAATTACAGGTGGGAAAGTCATGAGAAATGTGGTAGAGAGAACACAGGGCATTGATAAGTTTTCACTTTAAACCATCATGTAGCTACAGATGTCTAGACATGATACCTGACTTCGAAAAAAGGAACCCCCTTTTAAACTAGAAAACTAGACCTGTAATTTTTGTGTCTTATCAGAGTCCTCACATTAAACCATAATATAAACCTGCTCAATATTCTTCTCTTTATTTATTTTTTCAGGCTATAAATCTATTGAGTAGGAGCATGTGCAAAACAGAAGAGACATAAGCTTTAACACACAACACTGTTATTACAAATAGTACTAATAATAGTAGTATTATATGAGCCTTCACCATATCCTAGGTATTATGGTAAGCACTTGATATATATAAATTTGTGAAATTTCTCCATAAGTAACACATGGAGAGTACCAATAACACTTTTGGGTAATTATTTTGTAAGCTCAGTAAGTATAATTATCATGTGCAAAGGGTGGCTCATTATTAAGTCACCACTAAGTGTCTGTCTGTAATTCATTCATTCAGCAATGACTCAGTATGTTATTGCTATGTGATAGCCCTCGGCTTGATACTTTGGACACCTAGAAGCAGTAGATAAAGTACAAAAAGTGCCAGGGCACTGCAAATCCTAGGCACTTAGTCAATTACAGCATATAATATTGAGTTATGTCAAAAAAGGCTTGTAGCTTAAAAGACAAAAATAATTTTCAACTGCAGAAAACATGAAAATAAAGTCTATGGAAGAGATGGTGTTTGAGAAGTCTGTAAATATGAGTAGAATTTAAATAGGGATACAGGAAATTAAAAGAGCAGTTCGTGCTGAGGGAATTCCACAAGCAAAGTCAAGAAGCTCGGAACATGAGTTGTGTGTAGGCCCTGACAGGCAGCCTGGCTCTGTTACAACTTGAAGAGGGAGGGGAGTGGATACATGATTGATTGTAATAAGTTTACTGCAGGCATTTAGCACTGAGCTAAGTTTTCATAGCTTATTGGGTGGGATTCAGGGAAACAAAGTGTTTTAGAAAAGGGAAGGTGCATTATTGAAGAGGTTTTACTCTGGAAGTGGTAGGTAGAAAGAGTTAGATGGAGAAAATAATTAAAAACAGATAAGTTAAAGAGGCTACAATCAGAAATTTAGGTATGAGATGACAGGGTTTGTATCAGGCTAGTAAAATTAGGTGTGGAATTCAAAGGAAGGTACATACATGAAAGATTTTGAGAAAGATCCACTAGGCTTGATGTTTGGGAGAATATAGGAAGTGAAGAAGAAATCATACCTTTACAAATGTCAAATCTACAAATGAAAACCCTATTACTCTAATGAAATCATTCTACAAAGTGTATTTGTTTATCTTGCATCTCAATATCCAATGTTTCTTTTTACATTTACTGTGATTTTTTTTTCTTTCAGAGTATTTTTTTCCATTTCTATTTATTAAAGAATTAAATGAACTCCTTTGCTCTATCTCATAAGTAGTCTAATAGTTTAATATTCTTCATTCAACTTTCATTGAGATGATTTTCTGAACAAATATTAGCTTTCTGTACTTTAATGCTTGCTCAGGATCTCATGAATTTTTATTTTTTAATTAAAAAATGACTCACTAATTTCTAATCCTTTTATATTATCTATTAACCTATTTTCATTGTCCAAGCATCTTTTCTTCTACCAATTTAGCTTCTTTCTCTCTATCTAAACCTCGACATGGTTCTATGGTTGAATATATCAATAATATTCAAGAACCAGCAATTTTTTTTCATTAAACATCTTCTTGGAAGTTAAAACACAAAAGACTTTTCTGTTCAAAATATGTGGTTAACCTAGCAAGCAACAAATGCTTTCTTCAGAAAGTTTTTATGATTCACTGAGAAAGAAGAGATTGAAATTAATTATCTATTATTTAAGAAGTTTTGCAGTGCAGAAATAACATTATATTGGTTCAGAAATTACTTGTTTTGGTCATGAGATAAAGAAACAAGAAACTTGGGGACAATTTGAAAATTAGAAAGTCAAGTAGGTCCTTCACGTGAGATGTTGCAAGTGAACGAGAACCGGCACTAAGTAAACTCAAGGGAAATTTATAAAGCTGCTTTTAATGGCTTTTGATAGGATGTTATCTTAACTAAACATATGAGGGTTATGTCTAGTTAACAAAATCAATAAGAGAGAGATTAGACAATATAATTATTCAAAAAAATATCTTGGGATACAAGAAAATGTTGACATGCAGTGATATAGTGAGTAAGTTATAAACTGAGATAAGAGGTAAGGATTATTGAAGAGGTGGTCATTTTTATTATGCAATTAAATGTCTTCAAATTTGTATAAATCACAAAAAATTTTAAATGTAGTATTCTATAATATTTATGCATAGTTTTTTTATTTATTTTGGAGATTACCATGGGGATTCTAGCCACTTAATCTCCAAGGAATACTAGATTAACAAATACTAAAATAAAAACAGTTATGGCAGACAGGTAAAAAGTTATTAGAAAACACTGCTTCTGACCACAAAGAATTGCTCTGAGCAACTTCTGGTTGCTCCTTTTTCCAGTGATCCATGGTAAACAAGTTAGATTTTGATTGTTTGTATGATAGGATAGAATTCTTGTCCTCTGATTAATGCCTTTTTCTACCTTTGTTCCTCCCCATCCTTGCCCATATGGTAGGAGGGGATTGGCTGTCATTCACCCTTTTTTTGCCAATCATTAGTTCTGTCAAGAGTAGGAGACATTTCAGGTAATACTGCAAAAGAGAGTCTTTTATGAAAAATAAATGAGACTAGGTTTCAGGAGCTGGGCAGAATAGACAGGGAGACAAGAAATAAGGCTGTCAGGCATTCATGTGATATAGGTTATACATAAACTAAAATATTTCCACTACCCATGAGTGTTCATGATTGACAGAAGCTTGGGTCTTTCAGGTGATAAAATGAGCCACCTCATTTTGGCATACATGAATAGTGGCATGACTACATTGGGATAATATTGTTCTTTCTATGGGTATCTGAATGAAGACTTCCTCGCTGAGTTTGTGACAGCCAGTTGCTCTCTCCCACACATTTTAATTTATTATTTGGAAATAACCATGAGCGTTTGAGCATTTAATTGTGTGCCAATAATATTTGTGTACAAACTCAGTTGTCTCTGTCGCTGTCTCTATCTCTGTCTCTGTCTCTCTTTCTCTCTCTCTAAATATAGATAGATAGGTAGGTAAGTAGATAGGTAGATGATAGATAGATAGATAGATAGATAGATATAAATATGTACATACACACATATCACACACACACACACACACACACACACACACACACACACACACACATACTTTGAACCAGGACACAAACAATTGTATTTCTTTAATTTTAAAGAAATTTACTAACCCTTACTAACGTGTTTCCTAAAATGTTGCAGTTTTCTAAAGGCAGTATTTGTAAGAAACTTAGAGATAAGGCTTTAGTACATTACTATTGTCTGTTTTTACCTTAGTAAAAATAGACAGAAGGAAAAAAAATGGTGTCAAATTTTTCTTCATACAGTGGAGATGAGATGGGAAGAAGCCTAGGGTATTTCATTCAGCAAAGTGGTCATTGTGCTAGTCAAAAATCATTGTGCTACACATTGAACCAGGATACATTCCAAAGGGAATGAAACCCTTTTATGAACGACAACTTATTCTTAAATATTTTTCCCTTGAATATTTATAATCATGGTACCAAGAAAGTAGACATAATTAAGGTTGAAATGAGATTTGTATTAGGAAACTATAGCTGAGATTTAATATTTATTCCAGTTATACGGCACAAGATTCAATAGTATCCCAAATCCATTAAGGTTGCTTCAGACTTTTCCTATATAAAAATTTTACTCTCGTCCTCATGACATTTTCATTAAAAAATATTATCATTGTGGCAGAAAATACTTTTGTTAGTACTTAATTCAGGGTTTATTTGGGAAAAGTATAGTCGAACTAATATGCTAAGTTATTGACATTCTCATTTTGTCCTTTACTCTTATTAGACAAATAACATGTGGAAGCAGTTTTAGATTTGCATGTTGCAGTATCTTGAATTGTTTAGCAGTTTTCTTATAATAGAAATAAATCCTTTAACTTTATTATATACCTCCTCCTCCATCCTTTCTTTTTTTTTCTTTGTTACACTCCAATCTAAGCAGCTGAATTTTAAAAATTGCATTTGGGCAGACAGCTGGTCTTTGTAGAAGATTTAACACTTTGGGTATTTTAAATACAGTTTTGTAGCTACTGGAAACTGAAATATAAATAACACAAGCAAAAATGTGAAATAGAAAAATCCCCCAAAGAGACAGCTCTTTTGGATTGTTTTTCAAGTGAAGACATTACTTTACTCTTAATTTTGTGGTGCATAGATGAAATACATTCATGGATTATATCATATCGATAGTTCTCAATTGTAAGAATACATAGATGATAGAATATGACCAGTAGAAAATCCGCTATGTATTATAACTCAACAGAACCTCTAGTAAATGTTTTTAACATTTCCATATTGTACGAATATCAATAGTAAAGGATTTACAGTCAGCTTAGGATATACTCATACAAAAAGATGGTGCAGTGGTACAAAAAAAAAGTCTGAAGAAGTAATTTCTTGTGAATATACAGAATGATAAAGTAAAAAAAAGTAGTGGTAACCCAAAGCTTCTACCTTGCCCTAAAACTTCTGTCAATTAACCTTCCACTGTTTAAGTTAAATGTGGTCCTTGTGTCTCAGTCTGGAATTCAGAATAAATTTTTTCATAAAAACAATATGAAAAGCTTTGGGTGTGTTTCACTGAATTACACAGTCAATGCATTGTTTTAGGGGTAGGGGTACATGAGTAAAATCATAATTATAACTGACGTTAATTAAATATACCAGGAAGTGTGTTGAGTACTTTATGTGCAGTTTACCATTAAATATTCACAGTATTGCTCTAAGATAGGTAATGCTATTATTCTAATTGTGTAGATGTAGAACAAGAAGTTAAATAACTTGTCCAAGGTTATGCTATTTGCAAGAGGAGGAGATGGACTTTAATGTCAAGCAGGTTAATTTCAAAGGCCAATCTTGAATGCTACACTATACCATCACCATGACTTACAGAGACTTTTTGTGTGTGTGTATTTTTCTGGGAACATAATCATTTATTCATGACTCTTTCTGTGGGAAAATAATTTCTGAAATTTTGGAATACAGCCCATATGTTACAATAGTAAAGGATAAAAGTATATTAAAAGATTGATTATTTGGAATTATACTGAGTAAGCATGCATAAAAGTGGATTGTCAATTCACTTTCTTTTAATCTATCAGTATGTTTAATCAATTGTTTTTTTTTATCTCTATTTATGCACTATCTTGTTTAATATATGGTGTGGTTGTCTATCCATGTGGGATTTATTCAGTTGTTTACTCCTATTACCAGAGAAAAGCCAGTCTGTAGGCTGTGTTTGTTTAGGCTGTACCATTTGCAAGAATTATCTAGAAAATAAGCAGCATAGCATAGTGACACCAGGCTTTGCTTATTACTAACCATGTGATTTTGGGCAAGTTACTGTACCTCTCTATATGCCTATTTCTTTATCTGTGAATGAAGGCAATAGTAGTTTAATATTAGTTTAGTAGTTCAAATTTATAGCATTGGTAGGTGGATTAAATAATATACACTTGTCAAGCATTTTAAAACAATGACTAGTTCATAGAAAGATTGTATTTGTTTAAAACACTTATTTTAATAACATTGAACATCAGTTCATGATAAAAGCTCTTAGAAAATAAAGAATAGAATATTCACAAAATATAAAAGGACATCTATAACAACTTACATCTACATACTTAATGATGAAAGGATAAATGTTTCTCCCCTGAAGTTTGAGAACAAAACAAGGATATTTGCTGTCATTTTTTTCTACTTAAAATTATACTAAGATTCTAGCCAGACAAGAAAAATAAAATATATCCATATTGGAAAGGAGGAAATTTGACTTTATTTACAGATGGCATATTCATATATGTAGAAAATACAAAACAAAAATGTCTACCAAAAATATTCGAATTGGTAAGCAAATTTAGCAAATTCATAAAACATGTTAATAACCTACTATAAAGTTACAGCAAAATATAATACAGTATCAGTATAAGGCTCACCATATAGCTCAATGGAATAGAATTGAAAGTCCAGAAATTAACACTTATATTTATGGCCAATTGATTTTAACAAGAGTATCAAGGTAATTCAATAGATAAAGAATAGTTTTTTTAAGAAATGGTACTGGGGCAACTGCATATTCACATGCAAAAAACTGAGTTTGAACCCCTATCTTACACCATACACCAAAATTAATTCCAAATGGATCAAAGACCTAAATATCAACATTAAAACTCCAAAAGTGTTATTAGAAAATATAGGCATAAATATTCATGACCTTGTATGAGACAGTGGTTTCTTAGCTATTACAACACAAGCCGATGCAACCAAAGGGGGAAAAAAGAGATAAATTGGACATTATCAAAATGAAAAAGTCTGGTGAATCAAAGGACACCACAAGAAAGTAAAATTACAGCTCACAAGATGAGAGAACATTTTTGCAAATCATTTATCTAAGAATGGTCTAACGTGCAGACTTTATAAAGAACTAAGCTAACTGAATAATAAAAGAAATAATACAATTAAAAATGGACAAAGGATCTGATGTTTTCCCAAAGATATGCAAATGGCAGTAAGTACATGATTTATATCCTCAATATCATTAGCTATGAAAGAACTCCATATCAAAACCACAATGAAATACCACTTTATACCAATTAGAATGACTACAAAAAAAAAAAAAAAAAGACAGATAATAACATTGTGGCAAGGATATGGAGAAATTGGAAATCTCATACACTGCTGGTGACAATGTCAAATGGTGCAGCCATTTTGAAAAGTACTCTGGCAGTTCATCAAAAATAAACATAGAGTTATCATGTGACCCAGCAATTTTGCTCCTGGATATATAATACTAATGAATGAGAAAAATATAATGTGGCATAACCATACAAGAAAATATTATTCAGCAGTAAAGAAGAGTGAATTATTGCCACACATTACAATACCTTGAAGGCATTATTTTAAATAAAAGAAGTCTATCACAAAACACCATATATTGTATGATTCCATTTATATACAATTTCCAGAATAAGTAAATTTATAGAAGTAGATAGCATTTCTACTATCAATAGATAAATGGGACAAAAATCATTTCTGATAACATCAAAAACATCCTATACTTGGGGATACATTTAACAAAATATGTGTAAACCCTGAACTCAAGAAACTGCCAGAGAACTTTAAGAAGATCTAAAAAAGAGAAGGATGTTTCATGTTTCTTGATTGGAAGATTCAATCTTATTGAGATATCAGTTCTCCCCAAATTTATAGATTTAACTCAATCTCAAACATAACAACACTGCACTTTTATTTGTAGAAACTGACAAACCAATTCAAAGTTTATACAGAAAAGAAAAAAATATAGCCAAAGTAGTTCTGAAGAAGACCTAAGCAGATAACTTTCACTACAGATTAAAGGAATTATTATAAACTATGATAATACAGATAATGTGACCCTGGTCTAAGGACTGAGATATAAATCAATGGAACAGAATATGGAGTCCAGAAATAGGTCTATGCATATATGGTTAATTGATTTCCAAAAAAACAGTGCTGAGATAATTTAATGGGAGAAGGAATACTGTTTTCAGTGAATGGTCCTGGAACAGATGCATAAATAGATAAAAAATAATGTAAAAAATCAATTTTTCAAGATGAGCAACTAATTTGAACATACTCTTCACAAAATATACTAATATGCTGACTTAATGGTCAAAAAGCACAAAAAAGATTTTAAATATTAATAGCGATCAGAGAATTGCAAATTAAAACCACAACTAGGTATTACACATTTTCTAGAATTAAAATAATTAAGACAATCAATAACAAGTGTCAGCAGAGATTCTGAGTAACTGGAGTTCTTATACATTGTAGTTGGAAGTTAAAATGATACATTCCTTTTGCAACACTGGAAGTTTATTTTAATATTAAACATATACTTATCATATGACTCAGAAATTCTATTCTTAGTTATTAATTCAAAAGAAGTGAAAACATATTTCCACAAAAGGACTATACATATGTACATAAATGTTTATAGCAGCTTTATTCAAAATGGCTAAAAATTTCTAATAACCCAGATGTTCTTCATATTTGGATGAACAAAATATGAAGAACACAGAAAAAAAAGAATACAACTCATCAAGAAAAAGAAATAAAGTAACGATACATGTAAGAATATGTATGTATCTCAAAAATATTATGCTGAGTATAAGAAGTCAGACAAAAAGGAGGCACACTGTATGACTACATACATACACTCTTCTAGAATGGGCAAAAAGCAGATCAGTGAGTGATTGCCTGCTGCCAGGAGTAAGGGTGAGGAATAACTGAAAAAGACCCTGAAGACACTTTCAGAAAAGTTGGAAATATCATTTGTTTTGTTTGGAATATTAGTATATGGGTGGATACAGCTGTCAAAATTTATAAAAGGTACACTTAAAATTGTTACTTCTTTAAATCTATAAAGTATACTTTAATAAAGTTGATTTAAAAACTAAATGCATGCAAAGAAACAAAGAAAAAGTTTGTAATTCGTGAGAGCTGAAAGTTAATTTAGAAACCAGCTTTCAAAATATTATTCAGTAATAGAGGAGATGCATTCCCTGCAATGGCAAATGATTCCTTGATGTTAACCTAGCTGATCAGGGGCAGATCCAGCCCTGAAACCAAATTGTCCTGACAGTTTTTGTTGCTTTGTAGAAACCCAGGTGATATTGCTAGGTTGTAACTCATTGTTTCCTCAAGATGCAAGTTTTACATCCATTAATCAAGATTTAGAGAGGAAAAATCAAAGCAGATTTAATAATTTTATCCTATTTGCATATTTAGAATAATGGCATGTATGGTTCATGTGCATATGAATATATCAAAAGAAGCTCTCATATAGCTACCCAAAGTGAGCTGAGAAAATGTCTGGACTTAGTGCCGCAGATTCCATATGATTTATGTATAAAGCATAGGGAAATATAAAGTAAGGATGTATTTTTCCAAGGACATAGTTTTATAATAAAAATAATTGAAATAAAATCTACCTTTAGATTAGAATGTCATAAGTACTAACATTTTTTAAATAATAATAATAAAACAGGAAAAATACAAAGGCTCTATAAACAAAATTATTAACTAGATTTCAAATAGAAGCCTGCCTATTGTTCAATTACTAGTTCTATGAGTAGCTTATTTTCAGTAAGGATTAATTTAAGTCAGCTTTTGTTTTGGCATTATGATAGAGTTGATGAACTGGAAGTATTAGACAAATGTCTAAAATAATTTTGTAACTAAAGCTTCTTAAAATATATGGTACTTTTTTTTAATAAAAGCATTTTCTTTGACATACATAATGTCCTCCAATTTAAAATATTTATGTTATTTCTAATTGATCTAGTTCAAAAATATAAGAATTTAAAGTTTAAAGTAGGAAATAAGAGTAAAAATACAAAGTATGTTTGTGAAAAGTAAGAAGGAAGGAAGGAAAGAAAAAAGAAAAGAAAAAAGACTAAACTAAATGAGAAGAGATTCCTTCCAAAGAAAGCTGACAAATTAAAGTTTTGCTTAGTTTATTATCTTTTCCAAAATACACCACAATGTGTTTTTTACAACTTAAGAAGATTAATTAACAAACTAAAAGGAGATGAAATAATATGATTTATGGAGCTGAAAAGAAAAAAAATGGTTGAAATTGCCTTTTTGGCCCGAATGACTATATGGCTTTAGGACATTGAGTAGAATTATATTGCAGCCACCGACCACAATCTTGTGATAAAACATTTTCATTGGAATCCTATCTTTTCCATCTATGTACTGAAGAAAAGAAGCAGACAAAGCCTCAGTAAGGAAGATAATGTGTGTCCAAATCTATTTCTGTTCTCTCTATTATACCATGTCCCAAGCACTTTATTACCCATCATATGAACAAAGGTCAGGAATGGGCTATCGGGAGCAGTATAGTACTCTGTGTGGGGGAGTATTCTAGGGGAAGAGGAATGTTTTTGCCCTACCAAAGTTGTTTCTGTTTCTGATAAATATTGATTTATTTGGTCAGTAGCTAAAAATCTTTTCATATGAACATGCTACTGCCATCAAAGTGTAGAATACTTTCGCACAAGTCCTGTGTAGATGTCAGGCCGGATGATGTTTTTATTTGCTTTAATTATTGCCAAATATATCTGGAACTAGGACAAATCTGGCAGCTATAGTATAAGTAGCATAAATGAAAAAAAAAAGACTCTAGAACATAAGCTTTGATTTCTATGTGACTATCTCAGAGTTAGGGGGAAAAATACAGTTGTAGAACAGAACTGTACATATAAAGGTAATTGTTTAAATCGTACCACCTCTCCCTTACATTGTGATGATTAACAGCTTCTTAAACAGGGAAATGGCTTGCCTCATACCAGCTACCTATATATAATCTGATGAAAGACAGAGACTACTGGCTCCTTCTGTTTTCTTTTTTTCCATTGAATTAGAACTACTGAGCATCTTGAAATATGATTTATTTTATTTAAGTAAGTTTATAATGTTTACTCCAAATGTCATGCAATTTCATTTTTTATTTACTCGAGCCAAGAGCTGCTGGATGAGTTTACTTCTAAGCTGGGTCACTTTGCTGTATGTTTTGCTTGCTCTGTCACAGTGGGAGAAATGCTTGAATAGCAACAAAATCATCACAGGGTTAGAGGCAGAGCTGATGCAAGAACCTAGTTTTGTCATTCTTGTTTGAATGCCCAAGCCAAGTGCTTATGCTGCCTAGAGCCTGCTTGTTTTGCAAACTGTCGCATACTCTTTTAGATGGCGTTACATATGGAGCTATAAACTCAGTCTAGCAGTTTGTTGGCTTCCAGTTTTTCTTCCAGCAGTATCAATCTATTGCTGAACATTGGAAATTTAATCCCTTTGGATGTTAAATAACAAGTAGTAGCCCTGGTCGTTTAATTTGTTGGCATTATAGAGGAAAAAAGAGACTAATGCTAAACAGGAGATGCCAGGGGAGGGAAACCATTGGAGCTGTTTGCCTGCTGCTGTCAGAAAAATGGGACTTCGTTCTCCTTTCATTCTGTGCTTTGGTATAAAGTGGCTCTTTGATGTCACTGCCAGGAAAAGAGGGCCTGAGATACCTATATTTTTCTAGCTTCAAAATCACTAGAAACATTTTAAGTTGTAAATAAAAATCAGATTTAAATTTTATTCTCAAATTTTGAGCCTCTGATGAATTAAAAACATATGCTTTTTCCAAAGTTGTTTACTTAGCATGATAGGTATGTTTATTTACTAAAAATTAAGACTCCAGTTGAGCTAAATGCAGTATGATATTTAAGTAGTCTGTTTGGAACCCAAAGTCATGTTCCATCAAAATGTTTTAAATGATGGTGAAATTCAAAGACCAATCTATAAAGATATATTCAACAACCCATAACAAACATTATGAATAGATTTTTTTTACCATATCTTATACTTGATTTAAAAAATTATAGTATTTTTATTGGAAAATGCACTCACAGATCCAGATGGAGTCGAATGGAAAGCATTACCCCTGCTAAGGCCCTGGATAAACGAGTAATAACTAAGAGATCGCAGTGGTGGCACCCTCCAGGGCAGGAAGTCTGTGCATGTGGCAGAATTTGGTAGTAAAAATGTGCAGGAGAAATATTAAGGATAGACAGTATGAGGAGGCTGCTCAGTCCAGCTCCCACTTAAACCTTAGGTTTTCCTTATCAGTATTGGCTATTTACTCAATCTGGGATCAACACAGATTTACAGGTTCTCTTCTGTCTTCTGATTTCTCAAATAAAACCAGTATTATTGAGGTTTTCTACAGATTAAAAAATAATGCTTCAAAATGCTTCTCACTATGACAGTTCTTCATTTAGAACTGTCCTGGAGGGATAGTCCAAAAGCACATTGGTGAAACATATGTAAAGGTTAAACTTCACTTCCAAGTTAAAATAAAAAGAGAATTCGTTGATTCTTCCAGAAGCTGCCTGCATTCCTTTACTCATACCCCCACCCTTTATCTTCAAAGCCACTGGAATTGGAGTGGAATTAAAGCATTGAAGGAAATAGGTTGCTATTAAGAATACTAATAAACATTTATTTATTATTTTGCTTATTCACTCAGTCAACAAATATTTACCACTATGCCAGGTACTGTGCTTAGTAATAAGGACTTTGAGATTTAATATGCCCTGATCATGGCTGCTCAAAAAGTTTATATTCTACCAGCAAGGGGATACATATAAATAAATAAATGCTTTAATGTATTCTAGACATTATGAGAGCAATCACTATAAGCTACCTTCTCCATTTCTTATTGCTACTATAACAACCACAAACTGAGTGACTGAACATAACACAAATTTATTCTCTCATAGTTCTGGAGATTAGGCTCCTAAAATCAAAGTGTTGGTAGGCTGCATTCTTTCCCGAGGTCTAGGGGAGAATCCATTTCCTTGCCTTTTCTAGGATCTAGAAGCTACCTGCACTCTTTATTCATAGCCCCATCACTCTCCATCTTCAAAGCCAGTAGTATAGCATCTTCCATTCTCTTTCTCCTCTCCTCTTCCTTTCTGCTTCCATCAATTGACTCTAACCCTTCTGCCCTCCTCTTAAAAGGACTCTTGTGATTGATTATCTTGGGATCATCTAAGTAGTCAAGGAAAATCTCCCCATATTAAAACCCTTAATTGTGTTGTCCCTTTTACCATGGTAACCGATTCACAGGTTCTGGGAATTTGGATGTAGACATCTTTGGGGAGACATTTTTCAGCCTCCC
This sequence comes from Macroglossus sobrinus, assembly GCA_004027375.1. Taxonomy (NCBI): domain Eukaryota; kingdom Metazoa; phylum Chordata; class Mammalia; order Chiroptera; family Pteropodidae; genus Macroglossus; species Macroglossus sobrinus. Next base: position 1,547,561 of record PVKZ01000086.1, read on the forward strand.
ACAGCTATGATGGAGTCCAGTGGAAGGAAATTTGGGGCTCTAACTATAGCTGGAGAGGGGATATCAGAAAAGGCTTCACTGGGGTAGTAGTAGTGGAGTCAAGATTTCATCTTTGAGGAAAGTGTTTAGCAAGGGAACGCCATGCTATCAACCAGGGTGGGCAGTGTGAAAATCATAGTGGACAACAAAGACAAAGATATGCTTAGGGAACTGAAGTAGTTTGACTTGCCAAAAAGATAATTTTGAGGGGAAATTCTCAAAGGGATATAATCGAAGGTATATGATTGGGTGAAATCATACAGACCCTTCTGTGTCAAACTAAGGGGTTTAGACTATTGCTGGTACTGTGCCTTGTGAATTCTAGCCATGTCGGATTCCTTAAGCTCCCAGTTATATTTTCTAAATTGAGGAGACCGCTGGACTCTATTTGTGTTTCCTCTCCTTGTGTGTGTTGCAGCGTGGAAACTTTTTCCATGTAGTAAGCTGCTGAAAGTGTTTCCCCCCTACCTCGCCCATCTCTCATTTGTATGCCATGGCTCAGGGATCACTGTCCTTCATTGCCTGGTGTCCAATATATTGAGCTCTGTTGTTTAATAGAATTAAAAAATAAATTTCACACATGCCATAATGCCTGTTCTAGCTGATACAGAACCTCTTTGCCCCCATTTAAAATATAATAATAACAATTAAGCTAGAGATGTAGTTGAGTTCACTTTTAAGGGCAGCTTTCTTTATTTTAGGAAAAATGCTTAATCGACCTTTTCGTTATGCTAATTTAAGCAGAGAAATTGACAACTTCAAGAAAATAAAGATGGAAAAAAATGCTTGTTATTATCTGTAAATAATCTAATTTTAGAAAACAAATGTCTTTCATCTGTGAGGGTTTCAAGTGATTGAGGGTCTGGACTCCACGGTGGAAGACATATTGAGTCATTCCCCAGGTTTGGATGTAAGTGACCCCCACAAAACCAACAACCAGGTGTTCAGAAGTAAGATATTCAGGAATTGTCTTGACTAGTGGATTCTGGTCATTTTTTTTTCTTTTCTGGAGTTTTAATTTCCTCCTTTTACTTGAAGCTTCAGAAAATCTTAGGTAAATATCATAATCTAGTCTTATTTGGACTGATCGAAATATAGGGAAGGGTGTGCATCTAAATTCATACAAAATGGTGCAGAGTGAATGGTAGTAGCCTGGGGTTTCTGGTATCTGGAGTCAAGGTGTGATCAACAGACAAACTTAAATAGATGTGTGCAGTGAGACAGGCAGCTGAGCAGACAAAGAGAGCCCCTTTGTGTTTATGAAATGTTTAATAATTTCCATCAGGATTCTCAGAAAAATATGGAGAGGAATATCCAGTAAAGTTTGATTCCCTGTGGTCAGATATGGGGGCTTACACTATTTTTATTAAAATATTAAATGGAAATATCTTGAGACCTAGATGCCTTGTATTTCTATTAAACTAGCCACCAAATTATAAGTAATGTGGTTTAGATATGAATTCCAATCTTTTTTCCTAGTTAATCTTTGGTGAAAGCATAAGCACATATCTTGTTTTTTGCTCATCTTTTTTTTTCTTCTTTCAGGTCATCAGCTAATTTTTTTTATCCTACATTATTGTGCTTCTTTTAATAATCAGAGTCAAAATAAGAGTCTTGATTTAGAGTGCTTTTAGTAACAGTAGAAACTTCTTAATCTCCCTAAGTAAATTATTTATAGATCAGACTTCAAATACAAAATCTTTGTGAACTGAGTATTTATGGTAATGGCTACTGCTGGACTTAAATTTGTTATTGTACCAATTTGTAGTGTTTTAGAATTTAATGAGATTACTTCTTTATTATTCTAAATATTTGTTGTAGCTCAGCTAGAAATGGCTATTTTTGCTCTATGACAATAAAAGGAGTTCTATAGAAGTTTTTGTATTATACCATAGGGGAAATGTCTTCCAAGACTAGTATATTTTTTTTTGGGTGTAAAATAGAATCATTAATTTTGTATTTCATTGTGATAGACTCAACATATCAAATAACTCCAATATAATGCTTATATGTGATTTGCAGTGTCTTCTAGCTAACACAATTACTGGTTTTAATACTAGCAATAGCTATAGAAGGATGATATCTCTAATAAGCTTTGCATAATTTTTAAATGCCACAGCTGTTTTATGTCATTCAGGAAGGCATGCTGGCAGTGAAATTTCTCTCCAGGGTGAAAATGTCAGTGACCTCTTGCCCTTCTAAATAAGATTTTTTATAAGAAGAATTTATAATCTTTTCTACTTTGCAATCTCCCTGACACTACCTAACGTACTGCAGTTTGCTTTCTGACACCTTCATTCCATGGGAAGAGCTCCCAACAGTATCAGCCATAACAGACTCATCTGTCGCTCTATATTCTTCCTCATATTTGTCATCTAAACCATATCTGACACTGTTATTTACTCTATCCCTTTGCAACTCTCTTTCCCTTAACTTTCATTAAGCCATTCTTTTCTTTTCTTTCTATATCTTTGGTAATTCCTTCTCAGTCTCTACCTAGCTCTTATAGATTTACACTCGATAAACATTTTCTCTTCTTACCATGTTTAATCCATTTGGGCTGCAATAAGAAAATACTATAGACTTGGTAACTTATAAACAACAGAAATATATTTCTCACTGTGCTGGAGACTGGTCGTCTGATATCAGGGTGCCAGCATGGTCAGGCGAGGACCCTTTTCTCTTCTGGTTTGCAGATTTCTCATTGCAGATTTCTCACATGGCAGAAAAGGTTAGGGAGCTCTCTGGAGTATCTTTTATAAAGACACTAATTTTACTTATAAATGCTCTGCCCACATAACTTAAGCACCACCCAAAGACCTCACCTCCTAATATCATCATATTGTGCATTAGGATTTCAGCACATTCAGACCATAGTGTACCTTATACCCCAAACTCCACCTAAATTTTTATGCTAAAGCTTTTCAAATTTGCACATCTTATTCAGATACTTTTTCATGAACTCTAGACCAGACTACATAATATTTACTTGTATGTTGCTCTAGCACTACATGCTTAATATTATCAATATGGAATTTCTCAACCTGCTACCTAAACCTTAATGGAAACAACCAGTCTCCAAGTTAAAACATTAGAATTTATCTGTCTTAGTCTGAGGGCTGTAGAGAGCAGATTCCGAGACTAGGACTAAGCTATTAAAACTTTATTTGAGAAGTGTAAGCCCAGGGTGGTGAGGGTAAGGACAAAAAGAACATGAAGCAAGGAAAGATGTAAACTATGTGATACAATGCATAACTATGTTGGCCCCATCTTTACAACAAATAATAAAAGAATACAGAAAGTCTATTATAAAGTATATTCTCTAGGTATGTGGCACTTCGCTGACTGTGTTGCAAATTGAAACTATGCCATGAAGTGTTAAACAGAAGAGAGAATAGGAGAAAAATTTATCTGCCTGATTCTCTCCATAGTCTCAGAATTTCCACTGTTCAGTATTCATACCATACAGAACTAACTTTCAGGTTATGTTATTCAGGTTCTTGATGGCGGATCAGAAAGTCAGGATGCCTCCCCAGGTGGAGCACCAACTTGAGTAGAGAGAGAGAGAAGTAGATAACAGGATATCTGAGAATATTCACAAGGTCTGTTTTACTTTAATCCATTATTCTAAACTCATTCCAAAGTCCCAGTTCTCCACACTGGGTTAGTTACCAGGTTTTGTTATTTCTACCTCATAAATATATTGCACACTTGTTCCTTTTCTTTCTTTTTTTAATTTCAGGCTTTTAGCATTTTTATCTAGGGCTGCTGTAATAATTTATTAATTATTCTTCCTAACTAGGCCTTGCTTCTCCCCATTGCATCCTCCATTATGCTGTCAGAATAATTTTTATAGTATGATTCTTGCTCTTTTATTCTACTATTGAAAAGCCCTTGAGTGGCTCCCCATTGACTCTAGAATAAAATTTGTGTACTTAGTATAAAAAGAGGTAAAAAGTCATTATACTATAGGCTTTGCTTAAGTCTTGAGCATCTTCCCTCATCATTCCTCAAGCAGTACTTAATGATCAGATTATAATCATCTATTGTCAGGTTACCCAAATATGCCATGATACCTTTTTCCTTCATATATTTTGTATTATATTGCTATCCATCTCCTGTTCTTTCTCTGGCTAGGCTTTATTCAATCATCTAGATTAGCTCAAGATGAAAAACTAATAAACATATTTAGTAATTTATTTACAACAAATATTTATTGAACTACTCTTATGTACCAGACATGATACTATGTTGAGATGACACAGAAGTTAACAAAGCAAGCAAAAATCCGCCTCCCTAGAATTTATACTCTAGTGGAGGAGATATACAATAAAGTAATAAATAAGTAAAATATATAAAATGTTAGCTAGTGAGAAGTGACAAGGAAAAAAATAAATTGGGGAAGAGCAATAAGAACTGTTTTGGGGTTGCAATTACAGATAGGATGGCCTGGGAAGTTTTCATTACAGAGATGATTTTCAAGTAAAAACCTGAATAAAGTAAGGGAGTGTTTCATGAGGATATCTTGAGGACGAAGCAGATCAGGCACAAGAGAAAGTAAGCACAAAGGCCTTCAGGTATGTGTACCTGGTAGTGCTTGAGGAATTGCAAGAAAACAGAGAAAGCTGGAACAGTAAACAAATGGAGAATATTAGAAAATCAAGTTAAAAACATGATAACAGGCTCCATCATATAAGAGTGTGGAGGACACTATTCAAGTTTGACTTTTTCCTTGAGTGAAAAGAAAGGCATTAAGATTCTAAATGGAAAACAGGATGGCTTGGGCAGTAATGTTGAGAGTAAATAGTAAGAGGTTAAAGGCTGATGTTAGGTGAATACTTAGTAGGCTACTCTAATAAACCAGTGTGAGATGATAGTAGCTTGTCTGGGGTGGTAGTGATGAATGTGATAAGTAGTAGTTAAATTCTTTATATACTTTGATGATACAGTTGAAAGTTGAGATGTACAGTATGAGATTTTGTCATAAGCAATTGAGATGGAAAGACAGAGGTGAAGAATTTTTGTAAGGGATATAAGGAGCTCAGTTCGGGGCATGTTAAGTTTGACATGACAAGGAATTATCCAAGCAGGGATGCCAAATATGCAGTTGGATTAATGACTCTGGACTTCAGGGAAAGCTCTTTGCTAGAGTTAACATTTGAGAATTATCATCATAGAGATGGTAGTTAAATCTGTGATGTTGGATGGCTTTACTCACTCAGGGTAAAGCCAAAATCCTATAATTACTGAAGGGTAGATTATAAATAAAAAAATAGAAAATGTTCAAAGACAACTCAGAGACATTCTGAAATGTAAGGATTGAAAGAGCCAGAAAAGAAACTGAAAAGGAACTGCTTGTCAAGCAGAAAGACAAAAGGTTATAGTGTTCTATGTTAGTGATTAAGGTAGATTAGGCTTAAATAATAAATCAACACCAATATTTGGTGATTTAACACAATAGACATTTATTTCTCCTTTATCTAACAATTTGAGCTAGATGTTTAGAGATAAGGGTGCCTGTCTTTCATACAGAGAGTTGGATATTCATGTTTTATCTAACTTATGGCTGGTTCCACCATCCCCTATGGCTTCATTATTATTTGTATTTAGCAGGTCAAAGAAAAAATGTGAAAGGGACCATATCTACTTAATTTATTTGACCTGGAAATGGTACATATTACTCCCACATGCTTCATATCCTATTACTCAGTCATATGGTCACACTTATCTTTAAGTGAGGCTTGGAAATGTGGTATAGCTATGTGTACCATAAGAAAAAGAAATCGTTTTTTTTTTTTTTTAATGTATGAATAGCTAGCAGTCTGTGTCATACCAAATGAAGAAAATTTCCATGCTGTTTTGCTCTGAATTTTAATTTTCCTTTACTTGCTGGATTTACTTGCTGGAATCCTTAATGGATTCGTTGACAGAATTTATTTCTGTATCCCTGATGACTGTCATATAGACTGGACACTGAGATGTTAAAAAAATAATGTTGAATAAAAAAATGAAAGCATTAAAGTTGTAAGATGCTTTATAATTTACAATATAAACAATAATTCAGTTATAATTCCCATTTTCCAATGGATAACATGAAGCCCAGAAGTTAAGTGTCTTGCTAAAAATACATAGCCAATAAGTTGGCCCTTGAACCCAGGTTTTCTGATTTCAGGAATATGAATAGCCTGATCATTCTTTTCCATTTTGATTCACTTGTAGGATTCACTAAAGTAAAAATGAAATATTTAAATAGCTAACTCTGATATGTAATTTACTGAGAGTTTTATTATAACCTCTATTTAAGAATTGATTTTAGATTATCAGACATGCAATGAGCTATTTTGGTTCTCTAATGACATTATGTTGGGTGGAAAGGCTGGTGGCAGAGACATTGACATTAAAATTTTTAAATTACTGAGGCAAGCTGGAAATGAAAATGAAATTCAGCAGGGACAATTCAATTAAAGGACTACAGTGTACAAGGAGGAAGAATATAAACATAGAAATAGTCTTAAAACAGAATAGAATGTGAAGGACAAATAAGAGAGCTTCTTGCAAAAATGTCAGGAAAATTCAGAAAAACTAAATATCACTTCGCTTTAGGTCAAGGCCACAACATTGTGCTGTCAGAGGAGTCTACATTCTGAGCAGTCTGTTGCCCAAGAGTGTCTTTCGCAATATAAGGTATTGTTTCAGGGATCAGGAAAACTTTTAAGATGGCCCTTGAGGTATCAATAGTATTTTAGAAGGCAAAAAGAATTTTATCAGTTATGTTGTTTTTATTGGTACGTGAGAGAAAACCTATCTATCTCAGAGTGATTTAAACAATAAAACAAAATAATATGTTCATGTAATTAACAACTCTAAAAGAAAAGCTTGATTAGAGTCTCAAACTGGATTCTTCACGTTAGCTTTGCTGTTTGTGGATCAACTTTGGCTGCAGGTCAGCAGTCCCCTTTCATGACAGCACAGTTACTGCAGCAGCTCCTGCACTTGAACTATCATTCCTTGGAGTACAAAGCAGGGTGGAGCACACCTGCCCTGGTATTTTATGCAGACGTCCTGGAGTTCACTCTGTGGCCTGGCCTGGATCACATGCTTGACTACTAGACCTCAGAGAAGAGTCATGTCTCTGGAACCACATGATACCCAAATAGAAATTAGCAATCTGAAAAAGAGAAAAAGATGCCACTGAGTCCCAAAGGAAAGGGAAGGGAATTTCAGGCATAGGAAATTATTTTTGAATAGAAATGTATCAGAGCAAGATTAAGGTGTTGTTTATGATGATGATGATAATGATGATGATGATGATGATGTTTGGTGCCTAGAATAATGATTGTAAGATTGTGCTCAATATATTTTTACTAGATAAATGAATAAATGAATGAATAGATGAATAAATGAAAGCATACTAAATTTGGCAGAATATATGATGTATATAAAGAATATATAGTCAGTGCACTGATGGCAGACAAGCAAAAACAAAATTTAATAAACCACATAAGGCAGCTTTCAGTTTTAACTATTGTCAGTGCAGTTTTGCAATATGCCAGCTATTACCCAGCAAATCAACTGATCCTACTGCCCGGCCTGCTCCTGCTGCTAAGGCAGTGCCCATAAGAACATACACAGTGCCTTTGACCATAGCCTAAGCCAGCTATACGAACGAAGGTATGCAAAATTAATCATGCACTGCTTTCCAAAACAAAACAACAAGACAAAAGAAATATGTTTATGTCAGCTACTGTTTGAGATTATCTGCACTTCTGCTCCCCTTCATTAGTACAGGTGATTGGGTAGAGACTGTACACAAATGCAAAATGGGGAATCACTGGCTTTGGGCAGGTACAGTGTAATGGATCTAGGAATTATGGTTGATCACTAGCCAAATTAGTCAGAGGTGGTTCCTTTTGCTAGCAACAGAACTAAAAATCTTCCTCCAAACTCTTTACTAGTGATTGTAATGGATGAGGTTTAGATATATAATGAGAATGGCACAACATATATACCCAAATAAAAACTAACTTTCAAAATAGTCAACTTGACACATTATACACTTATTACACTAATCTGCCCTTGCTCATATTTTACATATCTGTTAGAATTTTTAACCCCTTTTAGATCTTGAGTTGTTTTCTTATTATTGAGTTTTGAGAGTTTTATACATAGTTTAGAAAAAAAGTCCTTGATCAGATAGAAGTATAGTAAACATTTTTCTTCCAAAATTTTTTATTTTCTTAATAGCAATAGAAGTTTTCCATTTTGATGAAATCTAATTAACCACTTTTTTCTTATGTAGTTCATGTTTTTAGTGTCCTAAAGAAATCGTCTAACTAAAGGTCACAAAGATTTTCTTCTAGACTCCCTGTTCTGTTCAGTTGGGTCTTTGTGCCTCTGCTTTTACCAGTACTACAATTTCTTGATTAGTGTAACTTCATACTTAGTCTGGTGATAATGTAATGTGGATTCTCCAATATTACTTTTCTCTTTCAAACTTGTTTTAACTATTCTAAATTATTTGCCTTTTCCAATAAATTTAAAATTAATTCTTTAATTTCTACAGAAAAAAAATATCATTTAGATTTTGATTGATTTTTCATTGACTCTATAGTTAAGTTTGGGGAGAAATGAATCTTAAGAACGTTTAGTCTTCCAAACCATGAACATAATATAATACCTTTTCATTTTTTTAGGTCTTCTCTAATTTCTCTCATCAGTGTTTTATAGGTTGCAACGTATAACTCTTGCACATATTTTAATTTATACCAAAGTGTTTAATGTATTTGATGCTACTGAAAATTATACTTTTTAAAACTTCAAATTCCAATTACCCATTGCTAATACATAGAGGTAAAAGTGATTTTTGTATATTAAGTGTGTATCTTGCAACCTGCTTAATATTAGCTCTCTTGGGACTTTGTTGTTACTATGGTTATACATAGTTTTGAACTTTCCCCATGAGCCTGTACCTCAGACAGTGTCTCTGAAAGTTTTTGCCCTTCTTCCACTGGGAGACTTCTAATACTTTAGTTACTCCATGCTTATGAGCCTGTTTTCAGAAGATGGGATGTTGTTTTCCATTGTCCTATTTCATCCTCAGGGAGTGGAACTTTCTCAGCTCTGGGTCCAGGACAATTGTCTGCCTCTCACCCAGACACAGAGGGACTTTTTTTTCTGTTCCCTTTCCCCATTTACAGTGAGTCTTCACACATGTCATAGTTTTTGCTTCCTTTCACCCAGTTGCTCAGGTTTTTACTTCTGTGGGAAGAAGGTTTCAGGCCACACTTCACGTATTTTTCACAGCAGTGTTTAATCTTCCCCAGCAGGCAGTACATCCAGAAAACAAACAAACAAACAAACACAAACAAAAAACTGTCCTTCCACCCACCTCCCTCCCCCCCCCCATCAGTACTCAGTGAGGTCAAGGAAGCAAAGATTATTGAGTTTTGAGAGTTTTATACATAGTTTAGAAAAAAAGTCCTTGATCGGATAGGAGTAAGTAGCTGTGAACTTTCCTGGTGTCTTTGGTTGTGGGGTTTCATGCTCTCCCATCAGCTCACTCTTGATCTTTAGGAATTCATGAACATTTTATCTAAAAGCTTCCTACATGGGAACTCTGTGTTCTCTGGTCCTCTGCCCCAGATAAGCCAGTGTGACACCTCCTCCCTTGAAGATGGTTATATTTCCTTAGATTTTATGCTACTTGGTTGTTCTGTGACCTTAAATCTCTGAAGGGTTCAAGAAAAGTTGATCTATAGATTCTCCATTTTCTTTCTTAATAAAATGAGAACAATTCTCTTCTACTTTTCTACATACTAAGTGGAAGCTGAAACTCTGATTTAGTTTTATCCATAATTTTTGTCTGTAATAAAGCCAGGTTAAGTTTTTGTCTGTAATAAAGCCAGGTAAGTTTTAGTGATTGGCACAAAATAATGGAGAGACCATTATTTAATATGGACAATTGATTTTTTTCTTATTGTGCTATGTAAAACATATTCATATCCACCCCACTCCTACTCTCACGACAAAATTGTTGGTCTGAGATCCTCCTATGTAGGTATTCTCTGGAGTTGTAATTTTAATTTGACTAGGCTAAAGTTACATATTACATCTTTTGTGTAATAAAATGGTGGGAAATGATTCTATTCTTTTGACTCTGTCTCTAAATATTGTTTCTTCTTTCTGTTGAGTAAGGAAGTCTCATTTATGTTCTTTTATATAAAAGATTTTCTTAATATGTCTTTTGAGTACTTCTCATTTCCTACAACTTATTATTTCTCTTGACTTAATTTTGAAAAGAGCTCCCTGCCTAAACTCTAGAGTACCTTTTACAGGTTACATATCAATTTCTGTCTTTCATGGGCTCCCAGATCTTTTCATGGGCGAAAAATACTAGTATCTATTTCACAACCTTGTTAATGTAGCCTCCTCCTTTTATTTCATGTTCTAATTTTTTAATGAAAGTATTAAGTGGTTGCTATTCAATTCAATTCAATCTATCATGATTGAACTGAATCATTTCAATCTATCCTGACCTCTCTTGCTTTATAATCTGTTTGAAATGCCATTTCTGTATACTTAAGAATTTTCTATTCCTGTTTACTTTTTATAGGCTTGCACTGCCTTTCCAGCCTTATTTTCCACCTATGATGTGGTCAAAACAACTATGAGGCAGGAGATTACATTTTAGTCTGTATGTAGCCATTGTCCAGTGGTGGCTTTTTCTCCTGGATTTGATTAATATATGTTGTTTGGATATTTTCATTTTAGGAAATTATCTCTGATTAGTAATTTCATTTCATTTTCAGATAAGAGATAAATCAATCTCTTATTTTTAACTGAATAGAAATGAATATATTTTAATGTTTCAGCAATCCTGGTTATTGCTACAATTCTCAGTCAAAAACTGCCAGTATTCTTAAGATATTATTTCAGATTTTTATTTTCTAGCAGGGAATGATAAAATGTAATTGGCTTTGATAATATTGTTTTTAAAAACTTACATTAATTGCATGACTCAGTACATTTTATTCAGAAACAAGTCTACAGAAGTGTTATAGAGACATTTTCATAAACTTTACTGTCCTCCTGCTCACCTTATATTTGTCTTTGTCTCCTCTATTTTTTAGAACAGTGCTAGAAAATTTATTGAAAAGTACAGAGTTCTCATATACTCCTTCACTCTCCCCCACAGGCTCTTTCTTAATGTTAAGATTTTGCACTAGTGTTCTGCATTTATTACATTCGATGAGCCTACATTAATGCATTAGTATTAAGAAAATTCATAGTTTACATTACAGTTAACTCTTGGTGTTGTACATTCTTTGGGTTTGTACAAATGTATAATGACATGTATCTACCATTACATCATCATACAGAATGTTTCACTGCCATAAAAATCCATTGTGTTCTATGTATCTATTCTTCTCTCCATCTTCCTGAGCCCCTGGTAAACATGGATCTTTTTACTGTTTTCATAGTTTTCTTTTCCAGAATGTAATATTGTTGGAATTTTACCATATATTGCCATTTCAAATTGGCTTGTTTCACTTATTCATTTAAGTTTCAGAGCTGTTTCTACTGAGTCACTAAGGTCTGTACTCTACTGTGTCACAGCTGATCAAGTCAAAGAAAACATATAATCCAAGGTGGACATCCAGTGAATTAACCAGTGACCTTATGGAGGTCCTGAGGATAGCTAAAACCTATAAGAGATGTCATCAAAACCAATCATAACCTCTTTTGGGTGGAGAATTTTAAATATTCAGGTATTCAGTTTGTTGGTTTAAAGTTCTGTTGTAAAGAGAAATGTATGTATGCTGCCAAAGATGACTAATTAACCAAGTCTCTAGGCTTAGAAGAAAGAAGTGACCATAAAAGAGAGGAGGCAATTAACTGGAAGACATTCATGCCAAAAATAAACTTTAGCAAATTTACAACCTTGTCTGGAGCTGCCCAGTACTGAGGCCATGGTCAGAAGCCTCACTCTGAAAACAAACTTGAAGGATAATGAATGGAAAGGACTGCACTTAAAACCTTAAGTCTGATATCCACATGGTAACCCTGTAGGAAATTTCTCCTTTAATTCCTATGTGCATTCATCTTGAATTCCATCCTTTTCTCTTGCTTTTTAAAAAATTAGCCTGTTAGCCTTTCTTGAAGGATGCACAAACAAGAACTGCTGATGCCAATGATAAGACTATTAAGAGTATGAGAGGTGTTCACCACACTTATCATGGTGATCACTTCTTTAGGTATATAAATGTTGAATAACTATGGTGTACACCTGACACTAATATAATATTGTATGTTAGCTATATTTTAATAAAAATATTTAAAAAGACATTGTAAAAAATAAAGTTAATTTTTAAAAACCCTTGTTAGGAAAAAAAAGTATATGAGAGACAAATTGAAGAAACAAACAAAAAAAAACAGTGAAAGTGAGACTAGTTCTGCAAAGGAGATGCAAAATGTAACTCTGTAAAATGTAACTCAATTTTATTTGCCAGTTAATTCTGTGGGAAATATTTCAATATGTTTTTTTCAAGATATGCTGTTCAATATTTCTACATTCCCCATGGAACTCAGTTCTCCCAAATAATTTATTGGCAGATAAACATAATTGGACATTAGTATTTATGTGTCTAAATGGATGGAACTGACACTAGTATTTTCAATAATAGAATATATAGAATATCATAAAGAGAAAGAATAAGAAGGCTGTTGCTGAGGATGGTGAAAACTAGCATTTTCTAATACCTTACTCTTGTCACTGGAACCGGTGGTTTAGATTTATTTTTTAAGTTAATCTTCTGACAAATGTATGTGAACCTGAAGCAAAGAAAGATTAAGAAGTACTAATTAGGCAATGATCTGAAGTTGGAACAACAGATAATGGAAGCCAATGAGAAGGGCCAGACACAATTGACAGAGGTGTGTGTGCAGAAAAGAAAGGTGGGTAATACACTTATTGTCCTACAGATGACACTTCGTGGGTTTCCCCAGGAAGGTACAAAGTGATATCCCAATTAAATAGGGTTTATTCTCTAGAGAGCCAGGAAAGCTTCTTCCTACTGACTATTTTTATAACTACAAAGAAAGTACATCATCTCCACTCTACCCATTCCCACCCCAACCTACACCTTTACCAATTATCATAAATGCCAAAATCTCAGACTAAAAGGATTCAGTTGTACTAAGTCTAAGTTCTCTCTCACATATTACAAATTTCTGAATTATTTCCAATTATAAGGTATCCCTTATCCTCGGGCTAATTCTTAACCTCCAATTATGTTAAAATAACTTGACATGACTGAGGCTGTCTTAACTCTCTTAGACTCCTTCCTTAACCCTGCTGAAGCAATTTCAGCTTTAAACACAGAATTAAGAAGGCATACTTAGCAAAGGATTAGGCAATTTCAGCTACTCTATTTGAACTGCAAGGAGTTCATATGATTCCAACAACTAAATGCAACTATAGTAGTCCTTCACAGAAGAAGCTAGAGGAAACCATTTGTCTTTCATAAATATCTCATAAGAAACATATTTTTACAATTTTTATTGCTATCAACAATGGATTCTAATATTAGAAGAATTTTTACATATGAATATGTTTTCTCTTACATATGCATGATTTTATAGCTCACGTTGCTTATAATTTCCACTCCTTTTGTTAAAATCACTTGTGTCCTTAACTAAGCATGGCAATACAACATTATTTTATGGAAAATCTTTGGAACTAACCACATCCCAGAGTAATTTCAAGTAATAATGTTAAATGAGGTACAAATTATAGTGAAATGTAGATTGGAGGATGCTGCTTAAGGAATAGGAAAAAATATTTGGAGCATCAATGAGAGATTAAAAATTTAGATTCAAAGGTAAAATTTTGAACAATTTTGAATGTTGCACCAAAGCAAGAAAAAAACTACTCCTACTCTCAGGAAGCCCATATTTTTGGAGAAGAAATCAAAGCCATTCTGGAAGAGTTTGAGGGCATAATGCATGGCCTCCCTTTAATTGTTGTCTCATTCCTGACCACTACTTGGGACAAAAAATGGCATGGCTGCTGGGAAAAGAAAATGTTTTTAATACTGGCTGCCTGGAGTGCTAAAATTTATTCAGAGCCCATAATACTCACTAGTCCTTCTTTCCGACTAAATCTAATGCCCCCCCTCACAAAAAAAAACACACACACACATACACACACACATACACACACACATACACACACAAAATCAGAGGAGCAACAAAAAAAGTGAATTAACAAAAATTAACACGTTCACATAAAAAGATGATCCTCACGTATTTCGACATACTAATTCTGAGGGTTTAGAAATAAATTGTTTTCTATTGTTTCCAATCTCAAGTCATCCCTTAAAACTTGCAATGTTGCATTGGGATCATTAAATAGTACCAGTATTTACAAGGATAATTCAGAATATAGTGCTTCTTTGTAAGATTTTCTTAGTAAGAGAGCTCAGTTTATACTGATACAATGCATTTTCTTGTATAACAACTTAAGTTAAATAGAAGAGTTAGAAAGGAAGTCCAGCAGTAGTTATTTTAGGATGGCTGCCAAATAGATATACATAAAAGTCAGAGAGGTTAACCTGCCTGGGAGAGATTAGCAACTCCCTGGCAAGTATCTTTGCCACCCATCACTCAGTAACTGAGATATTGATTCTGTTAGTTCTTCCAGCTCCACCCTATTATAGATGTTTGTCTTATTATTTGTTTCATCTGGCAGCTATTTCATGTGACCTCAGTTCTATTTCTAACAGCTGAATTTTAGAATTACAGAGCCTTAGAAATAGAAGGCATTTTGAAGACCACTGACTATTACACCATCAATTCATTAACTGAGTCTTTATTTAAGAATGTGTGACCAACTGTTATCTAGCCATTGCTAGAATGTCTTTGGAGCTAGGGGCTCACAGATCACAACTCCACTGTTGGCCAGGCTTTAGTTTCTGGGCAGTCATTTTTTAGAACTGAAATCAATCTTTCTAGGGTTAGCTGTGGTTGGCTTGGTCAGCCTGCTTACCTAATAGCTTGTTAAATTTGTAGTTGACAAAGTTTAAATGGAAAGTCACAGTAGAGTAGCCTTCTTATCTTCTGTACCATTGTCATATCTAGAATGTGGGAAAGTAGATTTAGAGGTCAGATGGATCTATTTAAATCCATGCTGTCTTGTCACAACTTATTCCTTTCTGATGTATATTCTAGGTTCACAGAGGATACACACATACACACATGCACACACAATGGCACCCATTAGCCATTAGTCTTAGAGATCTTTTTTTTAACTCTAATGCCATCCCCTCATGAGCTGATTGAATCCTACGAATGGCTTTTTGCCTATGGGAAGCGGACAACCTTTGACTGCAGTTCATATAGACATATGTATATTCTTAATAAGGGTGTGGGGGATGCTACTCTTAGAAATTTAGAAGAATTTTTTTTCCCCTAAAATTTAGAAATTTAACCACCCAGTAAGGTTCTTTTAGAGAGGAGCAGTTCTTAGTTTATAAGCAAAACATCTTCCAAGACAATGGCAAACAACAGTAAGAAACTTCTAAACTAGACCACAGCCTAAGGAAGACCATTTCTCTATCCTGGTCGTCTTTGAATTTTCTACCTTTTGTGATCCTACAAATCTACCAGATGTTAGTTCCTCCTCTACTCTTTGGAGCTTTTAAATCAGATAGCAAATATAGTGATGGGCAAAGAAAATTACTTAGAGAGGCACTACAAAGCAATGAATCAGTTTTTGGCACTAGTATTTTTGGTCATACTCAAGCTATTCATTTGAATTCCTTGCTTCACAGCCAACCTTTGTTAGATAATTTTTTAATTGAGTTACCGATGAACATTATCAAGTGATATGGGCTTTATTGGAACCTGTTCTATTATAATATTCAATAGAAGTCTCATTTGGCTTTGCAGTTTGCTTGGTATAGCTAAAGTAAGATAATTTTTATGTTGTTTGCTAGACAGTCAATTTGAACAAGTAATGAACTGTGTTTAGTATTAAGTTTGTAGAACCCAATATCTGTGCCTTAAATCTGGCTGCTGTTTAGCATTTTAGTTTAGTTTGTGACCTTTGAGAAGGCATTTTAAAATTAACAAAACCAAAATTATTTATAAGCTGTAGATAATTTCATGAACATAGTAATTACCAACTATCTGCATAAAACATAGGAATTAACGTTGAAGGCATAAAAAAAAGTGTGTACTACAAGTGAAGATACAAGAAATTAACGTTGAAGGCATAAAAAAAAGTGTGTACTACAAGTGAAGGGCTTCTGGAAGATGATACTTTTTCTTGGGCCTTATAATGGGAGTCCATCATTTTCTTTAGTTTCTGTTGTTTGCATCTATGAGTCCTAATTCATTACTAGACAAATTACTATGCATGATTGAAACTGGCCCCTTCAAGGACTTGAAACATTAAGAAGTTTATCCACCCCCACTTCCTTATCCTCTCCTTATGCAGTGATTCTTCCTCCTCTCTCACACCAGTCCCCTAGGGCAGGAAAGGGACATAAGATGGTTGAATTTAAGATTCAGAAAAGTTGAAATTAAAGTATTTCAAATGAGATATTCTATGCCCTTAGCAAACAATAAACATTATGAAAATTCAAGTGATATACTATTTAGAAATATTAGGTTTCACATAGTAAAAGAATTCATTGCATATATTTTTTCTACATATCACAAAAGAATGAAATGATTTCCTAATTAAAGTGTTAATGCCTCCATTTTGGGGGCTTATATCAAAGGAAAAAATACTAGTATTAGTATTAGTATTAGTCTGTTATTAATATCTTATTTTCTTTTTCGCTTCTTTCCATAAACAGTTACCACCAATTGATATCCCTTGACAACCAGTGGACTCTAATTGTAATACACATCATACTTCATATCAGTACATGACACTGCTTTAAGTCCATGCTAGTTTTACATCAGTAAGAAGGTATTGTGGCATTATCTTTTGGATGCTATTCAGCATGTGTGCAAATTTGTATCTTGATGCTCTTTCTACCTGAGACCGTGGATAGTTTTCTTACCTTCTCTATTCACTGCTCTTGAGAACTCATCAGACATAAAAGTGAGTGTCAGTGGAGGTGGGGTAGAGACAATAACAATAGCAGTAATTACTGATACTAGCTAACATCTAGGGTGTGTGTGTATGTACTCTGTGCCAGATACTGTATAAGACCCAGAACACAGCAAAGCTGGTTAAGCTTCCCCACAGTCCCATGAGACAAACAATTGTATTCTCATTTCCCATTAAGAGTCTGAAACTAAAATTAAGGGATTGTCCATCTTCACACAGTAAGTGACAAAGCTAGGATTTAGATCTTTAAATTCCAGACCAACATTCCCAAACCATTTGCCTCTTTTTATATAATTATATTTTATTCTTAAAGTTTGTGTCCACCAAGAAAGCCTCAGTAGCAATATCTTTACTGAGGTGAATGACCAGTGGGCAGGCAGGGACCATGATATTTACTTTGTAATTCTTGATCTTAAACTCTTTTGCATCACAGATGCTTAAAATATAATGAAATTTGTACTTGTCTCTGTATGTATGTATATATGTATGTATGTATATATGAACACACGATGCCTATGTATATATCCACATACACAGTTTTGACCTCATTAAATCTGGTTTAAGATACTGTTTAGATGCCTGCATGTTGCCTGATATGCTTCAGGAGCTTAATAAATGAATGATTAAATAGTATTGCTCATAATGTACATGTTGTATTCCAAATATCATCATTTAATGCATTTATATTGTTTGTGGACATAGAAGATTTGAGAGTAGTACTCGGGCTTCTGATTCCCAATGCTATCCATTATTATTAAGAACAGATGACTTCTCCAGACAGCAGACTTTTGTGATTGACAAAAAAGCTTATCTAAGTCCCTGTTCTATGGAGTACATAGGTCACTGTAATGCTCATTACTGTTAAATAATAATGTTTTTGCTTTCAACATTATTCAATTAATTTGAAATTTTAATATCAGTTAATTTACTAAGAACAGTATAGGAAATGTGTATTCTTTCTTATTAACATGCAGTTTCCTCCTAATATTTGGGGGGGAATTCAGCTTGTCTGTCATTCAGAAACATGGTCTTTAACTTTTAGGACCAAGTATTTCCAAAAGACAAAATTCATGAGATTTTAATTATTATTTAAAAATATATTCAATATAGTCTATTTTGGGAGGTAAAACATTCCAAAGAGAGAGAGATTTATCAGTACTGGGTACATTACCTAGTGGTTGAGGCATCCTGTGTAGAGGATGCTGTGGAGTGCCACCCTACCCATTTTTGAAGACTAAGGCACTTATTTCACCAACGGTGAGTGGGGGACATTAGCTGCCTATGACTCACAACTGAATCCTTTTTCAAGATTTGCCCTCAGCTGAGGAGATCTGCCTCTTTTAAAGCTACACCCTCATCTGATGACTAGTTGGTGGAGAGGCACTGAAGGCTGGCTGCCTTGCTTAGGTTTGGGGCAATTCTGAAAAGGCATAACTTCCAGAGATCCTTGGAGAACTGGCTAAGGCCTCTGCTTTAAATTCAGTTTCTCCCTCTGCCCAATCCTGTTCTCCTCATTTCCTTAAAGTTATGCCTTAAACCACTTCCCATAAAGTCTTTCGCATGCAGGTACACGTATCAGAGTCTCTTTCCCAGGGACTGACCCAAGATACATTGTAAAGGTTTTGAGGCTGTGGAAACCTGAGACAATATTCTCCTTGGCTGGAAGGCTTTCCAAGCAATTGCCACTTGATAATGAAACTCTTTCTATGGTAGCCATACTCCAGGCTTCTATGCTTTAGAAATATAGTTGCCTCGTGTAACCTGTTTAATACTCCAATTTAAATTCAAGATATGTTTGATTGTTATATTTAAATATAATAGTATTATTGGCTTATTTGAATGTTTTAAAAGGATGAATGGATTACTTGTCCCTGAGGAGCTCAAATCTAAGTGACTCAATGTTTTCCTGTTCAATCGTATTGATAATGTTACAATTGAATGTTCCTTTAAATGAAAGTGTCTAATGGCCATTTCTTTAGACTGTCTGTGGCATCAAGTTAATGCTGTTGTATTGTGTTTTCTGTGACCAGCTAAAGGAAGAGACATTCTTCCATTGACTGAAAAAGAACAAGGATAAAGACCCATAAGAATATAATTATCTTTTCTCATCAAACTTTGAATTAAGGTGGTAAAAACTTATTTTAATTAATCTTAGTCTACGGCCATGGTAACCTGCACAAGCTGAATCCCGTCTGACCTCAGAAGCTAAGCAGGGTTGGGCCTTGTTAGTACTTGGATGGGAGACCACCTAGGAAGACCAAGGGCTGTAGGTGTAAAAAATAAAAAAAATAAAAAAAGAGATTGTAAGCTGACAAGGTCCTTGCAATCTGTGAGGTCAACCAAGGGTTGCCTCACCTAAAAAAAAAAAAAATTAATTCTAAAATAATCCTAAAACTTGAAAAATATCTACAATCAATATGGATATTTATAAAGCAAAAATATTACTCTTCGTCTCACCAGTTCCTCTCCACTAAACATGACTACTGTTGATATTATTATTATTATTTTTTGGCAGGGTGGAATCTTTCTAGGGAACAAAATCATATATGTATGTGGCATGTGGTAACATGTGCACCAACAGACACATAACTTCTCCTACTCAGCTGCCACTGTGGTTTGGATACCCTGTTCAGAATTTAGGAAAGGGGACTTTGAGGAACCTTGTGTTTACTGTGTTTCTTTGGTTGTGTTGTGAGTTCTCCTAGAATAAACTCACCAAAGTCTCAATGTGAGCTTCTGCTCTATACACAGGTGAATTCACTGAGCAATTTCTCTCTACCTTTTATTCCATTTGCTTTCACAGTATGTGACTCCAGCCATGAGGAACAAAGCTGTTGCCTGCAGATAAAATGCCACATAAACAAGTTGACAAGGGTAGAAAACATATGGCAAAGTTCGTGTATCTTGTTAAATGTAAATGCTATTTAAAATTATCTTTTTAATTACTGCATACTTGGCTATGATGATGTGAAACCAAAATATCTAGTTATTCCATTAAACAGTCAATAATAATAGGAAAAATGAAGAAAAAAAGGCAGCTGAATCAGTACATTTGTGTATATGTGAGGGTGGAAGTAAAGAATAGGGAATAAAACTTCTTTTGATGATTTAGATAAAATACATAATAAATTTTACTATTCAATCAATTATTATAACAACATGCTTTAGAGAGGAGTAAATAAAAATCATGTGCTTGATGTGTAATTTGCTTTCTTATTGTCATAGAACTTTATTTAGATCCTTTTTTAATAATCATTCAATTTTTTACTTATTTAATTAATTATTGAGATTTGACCTTGTGCAAGATTGCATTTTAGATGCTGAAGACACAAGGCAAAGAACTCCATCAAGATCCTCTTCTCTACAGCTAACGTTTACTAAGGGTAGGGATTCAGTAGCTTAAAGCATCTGATTTATTGGATTGTCTAAACATTATGGGCTTTATTTTTCTGACATTTAAGCTGCTAGATGAAAGAATATGTTTTATTCTTTTACTCTTTCTTTACCTCTTCCTTATTCTTCCCTGCTGGGTTACTTCCAAGACTAGATCAGCAGGATAAGGTTTAGAAGAAAATAGGCAAATATGATACTCTAGCCAGCACTATCCCTTCTCCAGGTGAGAAGCAAGCATTAGTCTCTGTGTCCCATCTAGTTCTAGAATCTTGTTTATACAAGTCACATTCTAAAAACTCTCTTGGTACTTCATCTCTGTGGTTAGTCACCTGGGGAAGAGGCTTTGACTTGTGCAGCTCCCTGAGCTTCCAGGTCAGAAAGGAAATTCTCATCTCTCCTTTTGTAGCCTACCTCCATGCATGTTTCTCTCAGGGTGGAAATGCTACTGCATTTTATCTGAAGGAGACAAGAAGATAAAAATATAATTACTCTTTACCATGATCATTTTTCAAAAAATTTTAACTGAAAGCCCAAGTCTTCTTTTAAGTAGCTTGGGTGGGATGGTGGTCACTCGACCACTTTTGCTGTCATTTACTCAGTCCTGAAAGGATGTATCTAAGGTCTCTCTTTAGAATGTCTGGTTGCTTATCAATCATTGTACTCATACTTATGGCTTTACTGAAAATTTATAGACAATAGAAGTCTCATTTAATATCTTTTTACCTATAATTACAATGGATAATAATGCTATGTGAAAGACAAGCCTAGTCAGAGAGAGAGGGAAATTCTCCTTTTCCCTTCCTTTAGTTCTCTGTCCTGCCAGGACCTGCCACCGGCCAGTCGGTCAGGCGCCCCCTGCTGGAGAAGTCTCAGGAAATGCAGCCTGAAGGGAGGGGTTAATGTTCTCAGATCCAGAGCTCAGAGAGCATCACTCCTAGCTTCACAAATCCAGAAAAAGATTTTTTTTAATTGTTTAATTGCTTTAGATTCCAAGAAATTTCCACTTGGAGGGTCAGAAAAAATCTGATTCCTCGATGATGGAATTACAGCTCACAGTTTTACCAAGCATTAGAAGAACTGTGTTCTCTAGTGAGATTTGTATAAGAATCCTTCAAACAGAAGATAGTATAGTATGCTTTAAAGAGCAGGAAGAGAGCATGCAGCAATCCCTTGTAATCCCTCTTTGTTTGTAAAACTTTGTGTTTCAAGTTTTTCTGGCATTTATTTAATCTATGAAAAGCTGTTTTTAAAATATAAAAGCAAGTTTTATTTTTATTTTTTTACTCTACTTTCTTTGATTTATAAATAGGATACATACACTTAGATTGCAAATGGGTTTCAGTACACTAAAAATGAGTCTCCAATAACATAAAGCAGAAAAACAAAATTGGAATTTTTGTTTTAAATGGGTTTTATTGCTTTATTGTAATTCAATTCTTTTGAACTAAAATATAGATTTAATTATATATAACTTAGATTCTAATTACAATTTCAGAACCTCACATTTATTAATAAGACATCGTTTTGTATTTTACTTTTTCTCCATACCACATAACATTTCTCACATCTAATATTTTTTATACTTAGATTAGATCATTCTTTTGGTATGATGTAAACAGTTTTTAAGATTTTATGATCTTTGGAAAAGTCAGTTACTCAGACTTCATCACTGTGAATTTTATGCACAATCATTTCTAAGTCATCCTAATCAGATTAAAATCAATTCCCTTATTATTATTTCAATCATCAGAGAAATAGATGTCAAACTTGTCAATTTTCCATTCCAATTTAAAAATTCTCATTGAACCTTACTACCTACATTTCTAAACTTTCTATTTGTTCTACCTGGGAAGAACACTTTTTTCTTTGTGTGGATTTCTTCACATATACTTCAGTTTTCTCTACATTTGACTGATAAACTGCAGTTTTTTAGTCTTTTATTAAAAGTGTATGTTAAAATTCAACTGATACCTCTAAAATCCACCTTCCCACCTAAAAGGAAAGAAAACCGAACTCTTATTGAAGGTGTTCATTTCATAGGTCAGTTAAATAGTCATTACCTAAGAAACTACATTCTAGTTCAAGTTTTGGCTGCTGGGAATACAAACTCCTTATTATCAGAAGGAGTTCACAACAGTTATAAAAGAAGGAGAAGGAGAAGGAAAAGTAGGCATTTTGTTTGCTTCAAATTACTTTCAGGGTCCAGAATTACGATTATCTTTATTAATCATAAGTCTGCTTTTCAAATTTGTCTCACCAGTGAATCCACTAACAGTTGTCCCTATGCTGAATTAGTCATAGAGCACAGAAGTGTTATAAAGCAATAATTAGGAGAAAACAAATCTTTATCTTACTTCTCATTTGTGTTACAGCCTCGTTTGAACAAGTATATAAACTTAAGTGTCTTCTATCTGTTCCATGGGTCCCTCATGATGAATAACTATCACAGATAAAAAATGCTATGGAGTTTCTTAATGATTATCATCTAAGATAAATGTAAAAACAGAATTAATGGTTATCAAGTCTTGGTTCCAGGTTTATAAACAATTCTCTTTTAAAGATTGATAATGTTTATCTTCTACAGGGCCTGCATATATGTGGTTGAGCATATGAGAGTTCTCTTAATAACCATCTTCCCATTGGCCTATCATACTTCTGAAAATACTTTTGAACAATGCTCCAGGAGAGAGAGAGAGAGAGAGAGAGAGAGAGAGAGAGAGAGAGAGAGAGAGAGAGAGAGAATGTGTGTGTGTGTGTGTGTGTGTGTGTGTTCTTGGTTCAAGAACTTCAACACAAACTGTAGACACTCTCCTCAGAAAAATTGTTATTTGAAAAACACTTATTTTGTGTGTTCATGATACTTATATTTTAATTAATACTTATACATAATATCATAGGGATAAAAAACCAGGGTAATGAAACCATGATTTCATGCGTTTGCAAGTGCTAGTTTACCAAGACAATTAGAAGGTAAAAATCACTTTAGAAGGTAAAAATTTGGGTTCCAGAGGATAGTCTTTCAGACATATATTTTTGAAAAGACAGTGGGAAAAGGAGAAGATAGTCAATACTTGGATGATCAACCCAGAAATAGTATTGGCTGGAGAGCTTGAGAGCCTGGAACTGAGTGATGTTCTTCTAAGTGGCAATAATATGAATTTGTAAGGTCACAAAGGCAGCAAAGAAAAATCTCTATTTTTTTTAAACTTTAAAGAATATTTTGGTAAAATACACATAACATAAAATTTACCATCTTAATTATTTTTGAGTCTACAGGACAGTGACATTCCCATTGTTGTGCTGCCATCACCACCAACCTTCCACAGATTTTTTTTAATTTATAAAACTGAAACTGATCCCATTAAACAGTAACACCTCACTATTCTCTCTCATCAGCACCTAGCAACCACCATCCTACTTTCTGTCTCTGTAAATTTGTCTACTCCAGATATCTCATAATAAGTGGAATTATACAGTTATTTGTTCTTTTATGACTTATTTCATTTGGCATAATTCTTTCAACCTTCATCCATCTTGCAGCTTGTATTGAAATTTCCTTCCTTTTTAAAGCTAAATAATATTCCATTGCTTATTCATTCATCTATTGATGAATACTTGGGTTGCTTCTATGTTCGGTTCTTGTAAATAACACTGCTATTCTATTGGCGTACAAATATCTCTTCAAGACCCTGCTTTCAATTCTTTTGGGTATTTGCCCAGAAATGCAATTGCCGGATTTTATATGGTAATTCTAATCATAATTTTTGAAGAAACACCATGCTGTTTCTATAACAGCTGTAGCATTTTACATCCTCACCAACAATGCACATGAGTTCCAATTTCTCCACATCTTTCCAACACTTGTTATTTTCTCTTAATAGTTAAAAACAAAACAAAACAAAACAAATAAACATGAATGTGAGGTAATATTTCATTGTGGTTTTGATTTATATCTACCTAATGATTAGTGATGTTGAATATCTTTTCATGTGCTAATTGACCATTCTTATACTATCTTCGGATAATTGTTTATTCCAGCCCCTTGCCATTTTTAAAATTTAGTTTATTTTGTAGCTGTGCCATAGGTCTATTTAAACATTTTTAATTAAGTAAGTCTTTTAGCAAATAATTTTTGAGCACTATTAATTATATTAAGACATTTTGATTAGAAAATTTATTTTGGCATGATATATGTAAATTCACTTTATTTTGACTTATTTCTAGATAATGTTATAAGTCTTATATTTTTAGAGTTAAAAATAGTGAAGGAATTACTTTTATGAGACAAGGTAGAATCGTAATTTTTCCTTGTAATTGGGTAAGTCACTACTTGGAAACCTTATGGTGCTCTAGTGTTTTAAGTTCACTATTTAATTGAGGTGAATAAATTATAGGTAAATATAAATTACTACTTTACATAAAGTGATTTTCAAGCAATATTTTCTTAAGCTTGTAATAGCAGAATTTAGTATTTATATAAATTGTAACTATCTGAGCATCTGCTGATAATTTTTGGAGTCTATTGAAGTTCTGGAGAGATAGAGTAATTGAGAAAAACCCTCTTACAGATGTGATACTTCAAGCTTGCTGAAACTAGTCTTACTTAAAGGGAAAAGGTCAAATGGCTTTGCAAAGTACTTTTCTGCTTTCTGATTGTATAATAATAAATAGGATCTTTATTAATCATTGTCAATTATATTTTTAATTAAATTAAATTATAAGCTTTTTAATTTTTTTTCTTTAAAATAGGGGGCAGAAAGGCTGTAATTTATCTTAGACACAATTGGAAAATGGTGTCTTAGAAATTTTTAAGTAGTCTAGTCAAGTAGTTTTTATAATTCAATGCATACAAGTTCACCTGGAGAGCTTAGTTAAAATGCTGAGCCTTAATATCAGAAACTTTAATTTAACATATGTTGGGTTAAGTCCTAAAGATCTGTAGCTTTAGCCAGCACCCCCAAAGGATTCTGATACAGCCTGTCCATGAACAGCAATGAGTAATAATAATTAGTTCTTTTTCTTAATTTACAGGGTTAGAAGACTGAGGCATAGCCTAGTAAAGTGACCTGGCCAAGAGCACTAAGCTTGGATTTGAGCCCCAGTCTATCTTGTTCCAAAACCACATGTGAATTTTCATTTCTCAAAGATTTAAATAGAACATGTAACAATTAGTTACATATTATTTATTTATACAAAGCCATTTCTATTTTTCTTTCATTTTTCAAAATAAACTTTAGAAACTCTCAGAGTTAGCTTTGTCAATATAAACTTTGATCCTCATTGTAAATATAGATGCTAGAAGATAAGCTAGGTAGAATCAAAACAGAATCTATACTTTCTATGTCACTTATTACATTCATCTGCTATATGTATTTTTATAAAACTCAGCATTTATTTTCTTTAAATAATGAAGTGTCCCCTGTTGAAGACATTTGTATTGAATTGGATACCAGATATATTCCCATTTGTATTTACTATTGCTGTTAGTGTAGCATGGTAGTTAAGATTTGGGCTCTAGAACCAGATTTCCTGGAATCGAATCCTGGCCCTACTACTTACTCTCTACATGAAATGGGCAAGTTTCCATTCTTTCTGATATTCATTTTCTTATTCAATAAATGAAGATATTCATAATACATCTCACAGAATTGTTATAAAAGTTAATTTAGATTAATCATGTAAATAATTTAAACAGTGCTAAGAGCATAGATGAAACATAGTAAAACAAAACTATATTTACTTGGATGGCTATTTAACTTATCCATGTACTCATGGGTCAAAAATCTCATTCTGCTTGAATATCATGTCTGGAAGAAGTGAGTGATTATTCTAATTGAGTGGGTCAGGAAATTATTGTAGGCATAGCTGGTATTTGAAAAGCAAAAAAAACACACACAAAAATAGAACTATTTCTGAAAGCCATGTGGAACGGGGGAAAAATTTTTTTCTGCTTGAAATATAGAAAAACAGAGTTTATCCTAGAGCTAAAGTGGTCTAGGAAGAATTTCCATTTCCCCCTTAGAAAACTTTTATGTAAAATTCTCAAATGAGTCTTATGTATTTATGGTCCTTGGTCTCCTTGGCCTTCATATACAGTATATACCAGATTCAAGCAGAGATTAATTGGTATTTAAACTAAATGTAGAATTTAAATTACCTGAGCCCTTGTTCTAATGTGTCTGAAACTCTAGAGCTGTTTTCCTACTACTGCTGTTATATCTTGCTTCAGAGGTCTAAAATCCCATAAGTGATATCAAAATTGGATAGTTTATCATTTTAATCCTTTAATTTGCTTTAATGTAACTGATATTTCTGTTATTAGTGTTTAGCGATTCTGTTATTTGTTATTTGACAATTCTTGAAATTGAATTGCAATATGTATTTCATTTTCTTCTGCTTTATTACCTAATTCATCACTAAAAGATAGAATCCATTGTTTCCTTCATCTTATTATCATTTTCAGTCATATTCAGACACTGGAAAACTGGATGGCTCTCCTTCGAATTTTAAATACCAGCTTTGTCTGAATATGCTACATGTCTAGGTTTATACCGTTACCACTAACTGTAAGCCTTTGAATCAGCATTCCTAAAGCACCACTGCATTTAAAAGCCACATGTGATGTTTGCTAAAATTCTCTTTCCTAAGTACCCCAAACCCAGAAGACACTGATGTAACAGATATGAGTTGGGTATTTTTAGTAGAAACCAGACAATGTTTATGGATATAGACCAGGAAATATACTTAGAGAAACTTCTAGACTAATTTCAATCTCATATTAGGAAACCGGATACTACTTTCTTTGCTCATAGGGAGAGTTTCAGAAGCTTACTTCAGAAACATGTTCTCTTTCTACTGTGAGACAGATTGTTCTGATTTGGGTCTTCACAGTGGCCTGTAGCCTGGGGTGGGTCAAAGAGCATCCTTTTTGTTGCTTTAACCTTGACTTTGATCAATTGAGTATCCATTGGGAAAGCCACTTAAGTTCTCTGAGGCTCAGTTCCTTTTCTGTAAATAACAGTGTAAATGACTGTCAGAGGTAGTTGGGAGGATTAAGAGAAATACAAGCTGTCTGAAAAGATGTTGCCATAGTCCCTGGTATATCTTGAAAAATCAATACATGTTAGTTCTTTTCCCATCTATCTACCTCATTTCTGCCACTTACCTCTCTTGACTCTCTGAGTCTTCGTGACCTCTGCCTCAGGGATATTTACTTGCATTTAAGCCACTTCTTTTCCTTGATCTCTTGTTTCAATGTCACTTTGGCTGTTAGATTCTGACTCTTTTCTTGCCTCAGTAGTCCAAATGACCTCACAGCTTTGCCATCACTATTCTACTATCATTGAGAACTAAACTTATATTCTAAATTTTACTCTTTGACACTATTCATCTGTGCCAATTATGCATTCTTAAGGTGAAGTTATAGATTAAAAAAAATCAGAATAATAAAAATGTCATTTTCTAAGAACCCATCAGTTATTCTGTAAACTATATTCTATACTGTCTTAAGTGGGTTTCCCGTCTAGAGTACTCTGTCTCTTCTGGGGAATTAAAATATAATTTGATACATACTTTTTTTCCCCTTAGCATCTCTTGCATAAAGTGAAGGGGCACTTGTGTTGATTATAAGATCAAGTCAGTCCAGCCTTCTCAAAGTCCAGGTTACTGCTACCGTCAAATAATAACTTAAACACATGTACCCCCTTGCCTTCTAAGAGTTAAGCAGCTTATAAACAGAGGTTGCTTTCAGGGAACACTTTGTATTCAGAAAAACTAGTTCATTGCTTTGAAAAGAAAGCTTACATTTCAGTGTAGAGACATGATAAATCTATCTTTAGTGTAGTTGAATGCTCCTAACAAAAGTTATTATAGAGATGCTACATTGATTTCAGGACTTTAAAATACAAGTGTATATTCTGAAAAATGCCAAAAACCGTAACATGACAGTCCCCTCTGCTCAGAAGCTGTAAATTACACTTAACTAAATATTGCAATATACTGAAGCATGGAGAATTTCATATCTCTAATCTTTTAAATAGATTTATTTGGGATGCTTGTTGAATCTGAGGTATGTAATATAACATTTATAAAGGTACATGAATGTATCTATATATTGATAACTGTGTAAATAAACTATTTGATCATTTAACATCAATGCTTTTATTTAGTCATTCAAGAAAATAGTGCATTTGGATTATATACCAAGAACTATAATAGATTCTATAATGAATAGAAGAAGAAAAGTAAAAGTTTCAAGACATGAACACTCTCAAACATTATTGATGAAGTTATAAATTGGTACATTTTTGCAGGTCAATTGGACAGATCTATTAAAATCTAACACGTGTATAACTTTTATACTTTATTGCTACTGCCACTTCTCAAGTTTCTCTTTAAAGAAAATGTGTGTGTGTGTGTGTGTTAAGAAATTTATAAGTAAATTTAACTACATCATGTTTATGATAAGAAATGAGAATCAATTCAAATACCCCTCTGTAGAGCAGTTGTTAAATACCCAGGACATAAGAACATTCTGAATTCTTATTCACAATGAAATAATTCCATACTATGAATATAGCCTTACAAAGTAAAACAAAAGCTGCTGAACAATGTGTATATCATTATTCTATTTTAGTTTAAAAAGTAAAATAATCACAGTAAAAATAATAATACACAAAAATAGATAAAGAGATATTCAAAGTATTGAAGACAATTATGTCTAGAAGATCGGTTAATGAAGGGATTTCACTCCCTATGGCATGTATTTTTATAATACTTAATGTTATAGAACTTTTAATACTTTTTTAATCTAGAAAAATAACAAAACTTTCTCATATATATATATAGACATATATATATGCATATATATGTCTATATACACACACACACACACACACACACACACATATATATATTTTTTCCCCAAAAACACTCCTTTCCTGGGCTGCAATCTAATGTGGGAAGCAGAAGTATATGTTGTATTTCATGGAGCTAAGTAATTTGTTTAAAGTCAAATGATCATCAGAGGCGGCGGGACCTTAAAAACCAGATTCTGACATCTTAGAGAACTGCTCTAGTATATGGTCAAATTGTGTATCCTTCCTGGCTTCCCAGGTGGCTAAGAATTCTTCACTACTTAATAAACATCCTAGAAAAAACAGCTATCCAAAAGTACCTGTGGATTTTAACAACCTTTTACTAAAAAGAAGCTATATTGGAAGACAAAGTTAGCAGTTATTTAAAAGCTTTTAAAATTATTTGATTATATATATAAAAGTTATTTTGCTAATATTTATTCAGCAGAAATAGCAAGTTAGAAACCAACTGAAGGCCATTACTTTTCAAAAAAATGCTGAAAATGTTTGTGTAATTTTTAAAAGAGTAATTATTTTATTTTTAACTTAATGGGTTGGAACCATCACAGTTTCAGAAAGGGAAAATTATAGATATAAACTTTCAAAGGTGGAAGGAGATATAGGCCTCTCTTTAATACATTAAAGTATATAATTTTTCCTTTGTCAACAATGTTACAAATACATTTAACTGTCAGAGAACTTAAATGCATCCAAGCTTTGTGTCTCATTTTGAGCTTGATTGAATGAGAATGAAAGTATGTGTTTATTTGAAAGGACCACATGTACTCTTATTTTCAACAATTATATATGAAAGCTGGAAATTTAACCTGTCTGTGGATTGTGGTCAAATCCTTGCCTCTCTTAGGGGTTAAATTTCTGTGTGATAGACTTGGAAGCCTGCACTTTCATGTTTGCAGCTCACCTTGCTTTCTCTAAAAGTTTTTTATATTTCTGTGACTTTCAAAGTAAATGCTAAAAAGTCAGAAACTACCATTCCTTGCTCTATCACCTTCTAAGTCTCTATCATCTTGAATCTTTTTTTATCTGTAGCTTGGAGTTCATTGCCATCTAGGAGACTTATGTTCCTGTGGCCATAAGTGATGATCTGGTAATTCACCCATTTTACTAAGCAGGCGAGTGGAAACTATTTCTGTAGTAAATGGTGGCTGTAATAAATAATAGGATTTATTCAACTAAATCCTCTTTATATCCTGCAGAGTAAAGCAGAACTATCTTAATGGCAGGGAATAAGGGGTAATTTTGTTGGCAGAGTCTTGATTTTATTACCTTGCACTCTTCTTAGATTCTCTGAGCCATAATGAGCTGAAAAATAACCTTTTTGATTCAGAGCTTGCAAAATCTCAGTGTGCCATCTTGTCATGCCAGTTCTAAGGTGCAGAATGGAGATGCCTGCTGCTTAGAGACTATACAGGGGCAAATGATGAAGCAGATTCTAAAACAGAAGGTGATCTGTTTCTGACTGGTGACAGGTACCAAGCAAGATTGTAGACTGATCAGCAGCCTGCCTCAGATTTTCTCAAGGAGGAGAGAGTCCTTCAGAAACCACTTCTCTCCCTGTCCCTCGTCCTGGAGGAGCTTTCACTCTAGCAGGTCTTAAGGAAATGCACATTTATGTACAGACAGACAGACAGACACACACACACACACACAAACACACACATACACACACTGGCACCTTTCAAAGCACTGAAGTCATAAACATGGTTCTTAGTTGATTGATAGGTGGTTTGCTTGATAGCTCCCTTTTCTTGACCTTATTATCTTTGCATGTAGAATGGAAACAAACTAACATTTATTATTGACATTTACACCAAACTTGTGCTAGGCTTTTTACATTCCTTAGCCCCTTAAATGAGCTTATAAAGTAGCTAATGTTATCCTTATTATACAAGTAAAGAAATTGAGGCTCATGGAGTTTATGTAACCTGTTCAATTCAATGGAAGAGCTGGGATTCAGACTCCTTGGGCTTCCAGTTTCAAAGTCCATGTGCTTTCTGTTCCACAGAGCTGCCTTGCATGATATAATGTTTAGTGAATGAAGCAAAGTTTGGGATTATGATGCAATTATAACAATATTAGGGAAAAAATGCTAAAGTA
Source organism: Macroglossus sobrinus (assembly GCA_004027375.1). Lineage (NCBI taxonomy): Eukaryota > Metazoa > Chordata > Mammalia > Chiroptera > Pteropodidae > Macroglossus > Macroglossus sobrinus. The sequence continues at coordinate 1,579,088 of PVKZ01000086.1, forward strand.
TTTTCAAATAGTGATAAAATGTTTTTTATGCTTTATTACCTTTTTTGAAATGAACACATATAATTTACATCAAGGAAAAGCATATTAGGCACTCAAATATATTTACGTTGAATAAACCAATAATTTTCTCAGTAAATTTACCAGGTAGATCTTGCCATCTCCTGTTAATGAAGAAGACTGAGGATCAGGAAAGATATGTGGTTTGCCTGGTGTCACAGAGTTTATGACACAGCACCAAGAGCAAGCCCAAATCTAAAGGAACAAAGTCTATATCTTGCTACATTAACTGCAGGAAAACATATCTTACAGAGAGATGCTGCTTAGAATGATAAACTCTTACTTACTCACTGTTTAAATATTCAGCTTAATTTTAGTTCTAGTTCTGTCTGGAGTTTTAACATAATCTATTTCCATTTCTGTCATTTTTAAAAATTTTAGCAAATATTGGGTCTTCTAGACCTTGTGTAGCATTTCAAATCCCAAAATTTTCACAGGAGAATTTTTTGTTTAACTTTGTTGTTGTTGCTGAGCTGCAATGTGTCTTTAAGGTACATCTTTAAAATACAAATTAAAATAGTGATAATTATTATCTCTATGATATTGATGTTCTCTACATAATGAGAAATGAAATGAGAATGATCTGACTACATGATATAGAGAGTTATGTAAATCCTTACCCTGATTCTAGACTTTTGTATAAGCTGCCAGTAAGGATCCAGAATAGCACAGAGCACTGCTCTGGCAAACAAATGTTGCTGGTTTCTTCTAGCTCCCCTAAAGTATTGCTTAGTCATTAATTATATTAACTGCCTTGTGTCTCAGGCATCAGGAGACAGCTGTTTTCCTAGCACATCAGGATTTCCCAGGCATTGGGAACCATTTATGAGAAACCATTGAGGAGAGAAAGGCATGACATCTTTTCTAAAATGTTCACCTTGTACTTAAATCAGTTTCAGTTGTCAAGACTATTTATTTCTCCCCTTTTGATATGTGAATAACTGCAGCAGGAGTTAAGTAGTAGTCATTGTTGGCTAACATTTTGGTTATTAGGGATTAATTGTCATCCAGCCAAGAGCCAAGATAGATCATGGACTCAACTGGGAAGAAATAGGAGAAATGGAGTAGGAGAAGTGGGAGAAATTAAAAGAGATGGCTAGGCAGGATATTGGATATTCAGTGTCACCCTATTATGACTATTTTCAGAGCAATGTGTCTACATCTCCCAGGTGATCTTATGATCCTGGGTTTGTTTTGCTGCTGCTGCCACCATATAAAGACACATAGGCAAGAAGCCCTATCTGGATAAAACCAATGCTCAGGTAATTAAAATGCTAAAAGACTCATCAAGTGGAACTTGGACAGTGAGTGATATCTGTCTCTTGCTTTCAATCCTTGAAAAGCGTCTGGGTAAATAACATCCTTGAGTTTGACTGTAGTGTGACTTTAAAAATACTCCACTCCAAAGATGTAAGCTAGAGTGCAACATGGAATGGTGTTGAGCAACAGTTCTTGATCCTACATATATAACATAAGTTTTATCCTTATTGCTGTGTATTTTCTACATCTATTCATGGGAAAATGGAGAAGGTTGTTTGGGCAGAAACACAGAGGAGGCTAAAATATTGTTAAGGTGAGCAAAAAGGATTATAATTCATCTGCATAACACTAGGACTTCCAAAGGAGAGTCCTATCCTTCATTTGCAATTTTCTCCTTTCTTGTAAAACATCTACTCATTTGACTTTTTAGCTATAGGGAAGACCTAGGAGAGAGGAAATCATTGGTAAATCTGAAAATCTACTGATAAATGTGAAATAACCATTTCTAATTATTTAAGCTTTTAATTTGTTTGCATTTCCTGTTAAATCCCGGTGACATAACTGCTAGTCAGATAATACAAACTCACTAAGCATTTAAGACATTAACGAATGAAGCAATAGTGGCCTTGGCCACACATAAGAAACCTCTGTTTCTGCATTGGACTAAATATAGTAACTTATTTTGTGGAGAATCCATTTTGTGATTATATTCAATCATTTTTGTCTATTACTATGTTTTTATCCACCTTACCTTTAGTACTTTACTGTTTGGAGTTGGCAGAAGAGTGCTAGGATCAATAATGTAAATGGAATTTTGAATTATCATAATTTTAGGTAATTAGCACTATTTTTCTTTAGGGAATACTATAAATTATGAGTTAATAGAATTGTAGAATTGTTGCGTACCTCCACCTGTAAATGTACATTCATTGTTTTAGATGATGCTTATTTAATATTCTCAAATCTATGCCTTTTTTGTTCTTTCCTTTTGAATGAATTATAGCACTTAAACAGAAGCTAAGTTCAGAGAAGAAAACTAATGCCATTTTAAGCTGTTCATTTCAATTCCTTAGGTTTAGTTCAGACTTTAAAATAAGGAGTTAAAACAGTTCACTAAATAAAGGTCATGCGATATCTGGATATCCATCTATATCAAATTTATTTTCTATGACCAAATATTTGGATATCCAGCTAGATACAAGTAGTATAGTGAACTTGTAAACTTAAGTCATTTTTATTTAGCATTTGATTATGGATACATTATGCAGAAGACTTTCCTGAGATAGAAAAATTTATTATAGAGTTTTTGTCTGACCTTCCACATTGCACACTGCTTGAAATCCCATTGAGATCTCTCATGAGATGAGACCTTTAAATGTATCTTACTCAGCTCTGAGGCCTTCTGTTGCCTTCCCCTCTTTAGATCCAGTGTCATTAAACTATACAGAGGCAACAGACTTAGAGTTCTTGAATACTTCCTGTTTCTTGACAATATGAAAAGCTATAGAGATTTTCTGTGTATACCAAAAGTAAATCACCCACTACATTTACAATATGTCTAAAAGTTTACATTTCCCACAAGTAACTTCTCTGCATGATAAGGCCATTATACTTACAGTGCTGATATTTGTAACAAGTAGTTTATAAGAACATGACATATAATAACCCCATCCACATAAGGATCCAGAAATAGAAATATCAGTTTTAATGTGTGAGGTATGAAGCTTATTCATTATCTTTAATCTCTTAAGCGAAGTAGCTAAACCAAGTAGTGATATTTACATATGAGGATAATAAAGATTTACTGCAAAATATTTTTAGAGTTTTTCACTATTAAACTTTCATCATAACAAATCTTAAAGGAAATAACAACGTACTGAAGTGACTTCTATGGCTCCCATCTGGAGATTACCTGTTTATCTGCTACTGTCCCATTTATAGTTATATCATGAGGTCAGTTGCTTCAATCATTTTGCAGTTGCTGGTTCATTGTGGGGGAAAACATGAATTTACTTTAGATTCTGTGTTGAGAAGAGCTGAAATTTGGCAAGGTCAGTTGGGCACAAAGCTGAGTAATTTCCAAATAGGATAGAGTAAAGCAAGCAGCAAGCTGAATCTTCCCTTGACACCCTCTGTGCCTTCCTGCTAGGAATGGAATTGACTGGCAAGTAGGAGTTCTGAAACTGGTTGCAACTCTAATGTTTAAGAGATTTAATTGCTTTTTTAAAGGCAATTTTTGAATTCAAGTTTATCATTTGTCATTTCTAAGTAACACTCTCATATAAGAATTTGAATCAAAATTGTTATTCTCCCAGGAGCATTCACTACATAAACATGTTGACAATGTGATAAAAAATTATCATACACTTACTAACCCAAACATATAATGACATTTTGTGGACAAAATACCAGATAATAATACAAGTTTTATTCATTTTACTATTAGCAGTGCCAATAGGAGGGAAGGATTTGCTGATCTAAGTTAAAGCAGGTTATAGCAAATTATGTGTTTGTCTTTACAAACTTATATTGTAGTTTTCATAATCTTCAGGTTTAAGTTCATCCTAGATACATGTTCTGCAGAGATGGATTTCACAATAAGTAGGTTATTTTACAGTTTTAGGATTTGTAATATATACACATATTTACAAACGTATAATGTTTTAAAATATTTAATTGACAACTGCCATCACCCCACAAACCTTACCCCACTAGCCCACTTTTTTCACCAGAGACCCAATAAAAAAGGAGGAAGATAGAGTCTGTTTAGAGTTCCACTTTGTCACCCATGTATCTGTCACCCATGTATCTTCTCTCTAGTGAGAGAAGAAACTATCTGTCCTTGAAGAGATTGTTTACTATGATATTCTACTAAGTGTAATGCATTTACCATTATTTTTCTTTTCTGAGACCAGAAAAACAAAATACTTTCAGCATTTCAAAGAAATATGAAGATGGTACTATTCTAAATTCTGCAACAAATCTTTTACAGTGTAATTACTAAAAGATTTAGCAAATGAATTATGATAGATGTAATGAAGACTTAACTCTTTAAAGAGATACAGTGAAGCTGAAGAATAAAAAGAATTAGGAACAAGTCCATTTTCTGATTCACCTTGGTGAGCATGTCCTATACTACACAATTAGGCACTTGCTTATAAACAACTCATATTATCTAATTGTTGCATTATGTATGTTTTATCTTAAAATAATCTGCTTTCTAGTCTACAACTTTACTTGCTCTTGCTTGCTGCACAAGAAAATTGGCCTGGAATTGCCCATGTATCTAATATATTATTATCTATCCATCTGTCTGTCTATCCTTATATATATGAACTATGGCATTTGAAAACAAAATAAAAAGCAAAAAAGTGTGTATATATATTAGAGGACAGAATCATTGGGAAGTTTGATTAAAAAATTAATTCCAGGCTTTTCTCTTAGAAATTCCTATTTGGTAGGTTTGAGATGGTGCCTAGTTATCTTCATTTCATAAGCTTCCCCGTGATTCCATTGCAAGTGATTCTTCTATCCATGCATTAAGAATGATTCTGGTTATAAAGTTTATCAGTTTTCTAGCTATCCAACTGCTTTTGAAGAACTAGTAGTCTATAATATAGTATTTGAGAGTTAAGTATTTTATTCTGACTATTTGAAACCCAAGTTTATCCCAGAAGGACAGTATTAGCCTACTATGACCTTAGTATTCATTCCTGCTTTATTTTCCATTGACTCCTGCTTGACCTACTCAGGAATAACTATTATTTGGGTCCATCGAGACCCAAGGCTGTTAAATATTTAGCACTTCCTTCTCCAACTCTTAAACCACCCAGCTTGGTTTAGCTATATAAAAAGCATTTGCTCTGCTCAGTGTCTTTCTGGTTGTTTATTTAGCTACATATCAGTTCACTGTTGCTAGTTGAATTGTTTCTTTTTGCCTGACAGAAAAGTTAAGGTACTCACTTCTATTGCTATATATTGTCTACAGACTTCAGCCAAAATTATCAAGCATATTTTGCTCAGTGAACCTTTGTTTGTTTTAAATAGTTTTCTAACCTACTACCATTTGTATTTTTTAGCATTTTTCTGACATGCCTGAGATTTTTTAAATGACAATTCACCAAATAGCATATGGGAAAGTGGTTTCTAGAATCCTAAAAATATCTGAATAATTTAAAGGAGTTAGTATTCCTTCCATCCTGAACACATACTTCTTTTTCTGTAATTTGTGTGTGTATGTGTGGTGTGTGTGTGGGGGGTGGACATGCACACACATGCATGCACGAGTGTGCGAACTTGATTTTATCTCCTCTCAGTTCCTGAAAGATAAGTAATGCCATATAATTAGTGGCCATATAAGTCAGTGGTAATTTTGCGTTTATGGTAGCCATATAAACTGACAGCACAGTTATTATTTCAAATATATTATTCCATATTTTTCTCATGAATATATTCATATTTGTCAGAGCATGAGTAATTTCTGATTTGGGGGTGAGGGTTTATGTTAACCATTGACCATTTTTCAACAATTTGTATTAATTTCACCTTATAAACATCTTTTGAATTCATATTCTCCTTTCCATACCAATTGCAATTGCCTTAGAAAGCTATTAAAATAATCTGTTATAAAATCAGACACCTGAACCCCTATTTCTGTTTGCCATCTGGATCCCGTTTAAATTCTTCCACTATAATTAAGTGATCCTCAGAAATGCTATTCTGATCATGCTGCTTTATGTCTTCAAAAATCCCTTAATGGCTCCACAATAACTTTAAGATAAAGCCCAAACTCCAAACAGAACAAAGGAGGCTTTCCCTGTCTCCCTGATCCTACCGGCCAGTACTCATTCAGCCTCACACCCTGCATTCCCACGTGTAAGCTAGTCCAGCCACAGGAACCTTTCCTTAGTTCTTAACAGTCTGTTTTCACACCTATGTGTTTGTTTGCTCATGATCTTCCTTAGGCCTGAAGTGCACTCTCCAGCTTGCCTACCTAAAGTCAAAGTGTGAGCTCTTAGGAGCTTAAAAATTTCTCTTTCTCAAGTGGGCCACTTTATTCCTTGCTCTTCTTTGTTCCCTATGTCCTCCTTTGTCTTAGAATTTGTCACACAGTGTTAAAATCATTGTTTTTTTTTTCTCATTTGTTCTTCTTTTTGGAAAGATGACTTCATTTTGCTCATTTAAAAATCTTCATGCTTAGCCAAGTATCTTCGGGAAATAAATGTTGATTTAAGATATGAGTATTTACATGTGGTTAGGAAGAAAGAGTATAATACATTGGCATATTTATCTTCATTGGCCTCAGTTATCTTTGATGTAGACCCTATTTCACTTGCCAAATTACTTGAGTCTGGAGGAAAATTATTTCCCTGCCTACGGCAAAAATTTTGTTTTTTTTATGTTCTTCTTGAAAAGCTGAGGACCAAATTCTATCAAATATATCTTACGTCAATAAGTTCTTTTTATGCCTGTTGTCATTACCTCAGAGAACATTTAAATGTAATCTAGTAAGTCAAACCTGACCTCTGCTTACCACAAACCTCACCTACGTGACAGTTATATCAATGGAAGAATACCATGCACATTTTTCTCTTCCCCTATGGAAATGACAATTTTGTGTCTCTTTAATCTTTCTATTCTAGAGATTCCTGGGATTTCAGAATATTATTAAATTTTGATACTTCTGGTGCAAGATGCCACAATATTTTTTTTTGTCTAGATCTTTTCCAGCCCACTCCCCTTACAGTTATTCCACCCAGCTTGTGTGTCTAACTCAAAGGTTTAGTTCAGATCTCAGTTGAAACATCACTTCTTCAGGGAAGCTTTCCATGATTGTCAAAGGAAGAGCCCATTGACTTTCACTTACTTCCCTAAACACTGCATTTGCTCTGTGAGAAAATATATTACTTTGCAGCATAATAGTATATTCACATCTTTCTATTTACCACTGAACTGTTAAAATCATTGAGAACAAAAACTATCACCTTCACTGTTAAATTCATGTACCTATATAATACATATTTATTAAATAAAATTTTCAAAAATTCTGTGTTAGAACTGAAATTAATTGTACTGAAAATTAAGCTTATGTTTTTTGAAATATGCACATACAAAGATACGACCTAGAACCTGCAAAACTAAGTTTGGGATTACTTCCTCATGGTTAAAAAAAATCTAATCTATGAAATCCTAGTACATTTTAGAGGACACTATTATGTCTTCAACCAGGAAGCCTCAATAGTGCTATTGTTTGGTTCTATTGGAGAGCTCCTGTGCTGTTCAAAAGTAGCTGACTCAGAAGGTACTCAGGGAATGTCAATGTCAGTTTCCTAATGAGCCACCAAGTGCTGGTGTGCTTGTGAGCAAGGACACAGCCATGTTCGAATGAGAGGTATGGCTGCATGTATAAGAGGCCAATTGAGTAGAGGACAGGAGGACTATCATATAGGTAAATTGACAAGTAAAACTGATAACAGAAGTAGAAGTGAACCCTTTAGGGATGTGAGATGGATTTAATCATCGTTAATTAAGGATGACAGCACAGACATAGACTGAGTCAGTGCCTAATGTATCACTTGGGCCTTATTGTGCTATGTGACATACACTGGCTATTGGGTCCATTTTACATGAAGACACTCAGATTTTTTTCCTTTAAATACACAAGATCCTATACAAGTAGTGAAAGCAGAGTCTGAGTGCAGACTGATTCCATGGACACCTTGAATGTTGTGAGTTTTTGTCCCAATCCTCCATTTCTTTAAGAGCTCTGAATCCCACTCAGACATGGAGCCAGTGTAGGTATCTGGAGGATTCTGTTCAGTGACTTGCTTAATTATCTGGCAGTTTCTAGAGGCATGCTTTTCTTTTATTTTTCTTTTTTTGAATAAGTGAATAAGCACTTATTTAATTAATTAGTACTCCAGGAAATCTTTTAAATTCTCACATTTTAGTATGTGCCTTTTAATCTTTTTCTTAATAACCTTTTCTGTTGTATTCTTTTTCTAAATGATATTTAGAAAATATGTTCATGAAAATGACATAGTACACACCATGCTAATCCTTGCTGTAGTCATTTTTGGATATTTAATGAACTCACATTTATATATAGCCCATCCATCTGTTCTCCTTGCCGGGACACAGTGTTGCTTTCATTTTATTCAGGCATTTTTCCTTTTAATGTTCGGTGCATTGTCAAACCTACCTTATCTGAAGTAAATGATGTCACTGATTGTCCTAGGGGAACATAGTAAATATCAGTAGGTAAATAGAAGCTCTGGTAAGTTATGCAATGTCAACTTTATCTCTATCACCATTATGGTGATGGAAAGCGTGCAAAGCCCACTGGTCCATTCCATTTCCCTGACTACATTTCTTGTAGTTGGCAAAATCTGACGAATGTGTAACTACACACAAGTTTTAATTACTTTGAAATAACCACAGCAGCAAGTAAAGATAAAGTTTCAATACTCAGATGTGCTCAGAGGCTCAATAATCATTAGTAACATCATTGACATTCATTTTGTTCATCCATTTATTCATTTATGGGAGTCTAAAGCTTAAATAGGAAGATTTCACTTATTTAGGGAGTTCAGCAGATGTTTCCATGTGGAAATGATTCTCATTCTAATATATGAATGATCAGTGGGAATTAAGTTGAACAAGGGAAAAGAGAGGAGGCTTCAAAGCAGTGGGTATACCAAAACTGCTTTAATATGAAGGAATAGGTTGACTATAAGGGACAAAAAAGGAGATTCATGTGTCTAGAGTGAAGGCTCTGAAGGGGGAGTGTGGTTTGAGATGACGTTGGAGAGGTGTAAGCCATATTGTGCAAAATCGTGTTACCCATGTTAAAGATCTTTTTTCTTTATCACAAAAACATAAAGAAGCCTCTGAAAGTTTTAAGATGTATGATTTTGTGTCTTTTTATGTGGTATGTATATCTCTGCATGTATTTGTGTATTCGCTTGGATGAGTAACATAATCAAATTTTATTAATCTATTCAACAAATATTTAACCACCTTAAATATGCTGGGTACTATTCTATGTCCTGAGAAAAAATCTATATATAAGTCATATGAGATCTTTGATTTCATGGGAACATACACTCTCCAAGGAAAAGCCAAGAAAAAATGATGAAATAATAGAATTTTATGTAGTAACATATGCTATGAGGAATATTAAGTAGAATAAGAGGATACAGAATAACAGTTGATGGTGATCAGGAAAACCAGAGTTAGGGAGTGAGTATGGGCAGATGTAGGGAAGTATATTCCAGTCTATGAGGAGTAAGTGAATGGTTGCAAGGAAGGTATGAGCTTAGTGTGTTTGGGGAACTGTAAGAAGGCTCTAGAAGAGGCTCCATGATAGAACATAAGTTGATATGAGTTAAGATAGGTATTCAGGGCTTAAATCTAGAGACCTTATCTGGAGTATTTATTGGGATCTTCTCACCATAAAATGTGGTTGAGAGATTACAGAGAGCATAGGAGGATATAAAGATAGATGCAGAGAGTAAGGAGGCTGTTGCAATAGATCAGGCAAGAGACAATAAGGGTTTATCAAGGATGATAGGATTCTATACAGATTTTGAAGGTCAAATCAGCAAGATTAGGTATAGAGTGTGGGTGGAGAGAAGATGGAGAGAAAAAACAACCTTGTTTTGGGCCTGTACAGCTAGGTGGATGGTGGTGATATATGCTGAGATGGAGACGATTAGAAAAAGAATGGGTTTAAGGAGTAATTAAGTATGATAGCATATTGTATTTTGTGCATTATTTTATGCTAGGATAGGCATTCTGACATGCCTAATAGGCATTTAAGTAAAAATTTGATTATGAACTTGGGTATGAATATGGTTTGCATTTTGAAAATATCTTTCTGCCTTTGAAATAGAACTGATTGTTGAGGAAGCACTCTTTCCTCTCACCCTACTCTTAGTAACCAAACTGTAGTCAAAGTGTGATTTAAATACACATACTTAAAGGGGGAGGTGGTATAAGGAGAAGATGTAGTAGTAGTGAAGAGTTCCGAATATAACTTGGTTTTCACAGTGGAGTGAAGTGGGAAGTTTTAAATGTTTCTCTAGGTGTTGGCTGTCTGCCAGATTTATTTGGTCCTGATTTCCTGATGGTGGAGGAAAATGAGACATCCTCATCCTCTCTTTTTCGTCCAGAGCAGTATGTAAAGCTGCCGATAGTACAGGTACAGCTTCAGGAGGGGTGCACCTCGAATGTGAAGTAGCTGATGTCCCCTAAAGTTAAGCAAACTGGTAGACTTGCTCCTACTCTACAGTTTAGTATAAAGCTATGCTGTCTAAAAGAGTAGCCACTAGCCACATGGGGTTATTTAAATTAATATAAATTAAAATTAATATTTAAAAACACAGTTGTTCGGTAACGCTAGCCACATTTCATGTGCTAGTATCCACATAAGACTAGAAGCTGCCATTTTGGACAGTGCAGATAGGGGAATATTTCCATCATTACAGAAAGTTTTTCTGGAAGGCATTGGTATAGAGAGAAATGGATTACAGGCTAGACTTATTTCTGTCTTTTAGTTCAACTTTATGTACTGAGACTAAATACAAATGTTTGTTTAGTGTGGAGAATCTAGTCTGAATCCAGATTTAATCGGGAGTTTATAATATAGACTATAAGTCTTTTAGAATCATATGTTCCTAAATCTTCTTATATGGGTTTTACCTTTAAAATATTAAACGCATTTATGACATCTCATGTAATAAAACAAACAAACAAAATCACTGCTCTTCCAAATTGCGGCCTGGGAACACGGCTCCTGAATTAAGTCAAAGAAATATGATGAAAACTAGAGCTGGTCAAAGCTTGTCCATTCTATTTAGCTTCCCAGAAATGTACTTTCTTTTTCTTTTGTCCCAGTTTGATGAAACTTTGCCACTACTGCAAATTATGTAAGTTGTAAACAAAGAGCTATATCATTATGAGCAGGACCTAATGTAATGTCATCCTTCAATGGTCTTTTATAAACCTGATATGAACAGCAGTGCCTTACAGAAAAGCAGCACAATTGATCTAAAGAAAACTCTTTCATTCTGAATACTAACTAGTACAAGAATAAAGGACACCCCCACCAAACAATGAATTGTATTGAAAGAGAAAAATATGTGAAACAAGACTGCCAAATTATTTATTTTTCAATAAAGGAGAAAATCACACATAATTATCTCTGGTAAATGAGCAAGCTTGTGAAAGTTGGCAGTGGACTCAGAAATAATAACCATAAAACATATCCTACTCTTAATCAAGTTAAAATAACTGCCTGTTTTTAAATAAATTTCAGAAAGGGACTTCTTAGTAAGGCATGCATTCGGAAGTGACTGAATCGCTCTGAGCCCTGCTTGATCATCAGCAGGTATGGCGTGACATGGATTGCCACAACCAAGTGGAGTTGCTCATCCAAGCTGAAGGTATTTTTATATCCCTGTAACTTCATTACTGAGCAATTACAATGTGTAGCTTTGTAATTCATGCATAAGTAACTAACAGTTGAATGGTTTTTAGCTAGAGAGACTTGGAACCCCGTGCCCAGAAAGGGAGCAGATATGCATCATCTTGTGGTTTTATTCATTTCTGTGTGTGTGTTTTGCAAAATTAAATAGTATGTGCCAGAGAACGGTACCAAACAACAATTTACATTTTAGCATAAAGATAATGAGCAGGTACGTCTCTTAGCTCTCATAGTCAGGAATTTTGGCCTTACTATACTAAACTAAGAGCTTTCAAATTTTAGTATAGAATTGTTTGGGGTTCTAAAGATAAACCTATAGGTCAATGGGAAGCAAGGGCATGCTGAATCATGAATTTTCTTTGCCGTTTCAGAGAAACTCAAAAAATTATTTTATTTTACTTTATTTTTAGGGAAAAACTGCTCTGTAAATATTCTTGGCAGAACTTCTGATAGACATCTCTTGATATTTTCATTGAAGTATCTTGTCACCTTAGAGAAACTGAAAATATGTTTCATCTCTTAGCTCTTCTAGGAGAAACAAGTTAGACTTTTTTTTTAAAATTATTATTGTTGTTATTCTACTGTGATCTAGTGAAAGTTTTTGTAGGTTCTGAGACTTCTGAGAGAGTTAAAAATTTGCTTTACAGAGAACCTGGATGCCTCTGACCACTAAACTCTTTTTATTCATAGTTGCTTCTAGAGCTCATACAAATTGTCACCAGCACTGTTATGGTAATTAATGATTATGGCACCTCCATCCTCCAGAGCCACCTTTTATTCATTGTGCTCTAAATAGAAGTCTAGATTCCCCTTTGGTAGAAAATATTGAAGAATGTGTGTATTATTTTATAAAACAAGATGAGTTCTGTTTCATTCTTTTTCTTTTTTTTTTTTCTACTGCTATTGGACCTTCTTCTCTTACTGCTTCCCGACTCACAGAGATCAACTGAGCTCACGGCCATTGTTTGTCACAAGGAGATAAAATTTTTGGAGCCACACTAATACATACACTTTTAGCTCCCACTTAATTTTACCCAGATTATTTCACTTTAAAGGCTCTCTTTTACTCTATTGCCAAAGGTAATTATTTAGATTTAAAAGTGCCAACTTCTTCATAGAATTTTAGGATGGCAGAGCTAAAGAAAACTTGAGAAATAACTGAGTCTATCTCCTCATGTTTTAAAGACAAGGAAGTGATGAATCACTTGCAGATGGAGAACATGGGAGGTGTGTCTAATTTTTAGGTCTTCGGATATCCTCCCTTCTTTCCCAACACCCTGCACCCAACATTGTTTTCTAGAAGAATTCATTTTATAACTTATATCTGTTCCTCCCAAGTGGAGTTGCTCACATTACCCACTTTCTGGTCTCTGGAAGGTACGGTTCTCTCCTCATGTGCTCCACACTCATCCCTGGCTTTACTGACTCTGTGTGGCTCCTCCCCACCATAAGTGTGACAGCTCCATTCCTTTTGTCAGCCCCTGACATGTTTTCCCAACCAGTATTTTCTTTCTCCTCTTTGGTTTCTATGCCTGGGAATTTATCTGAAATCTGTTCTCCGGATAAACTATAAATTCCCCTTGTAGGAATTTTAGACAGGAACAGCCTGACTTATCTTAGAACTTTGTCACATCAGAGGATTAGAAAATGTGCTTCATCTTCTCACAGGAGGTAGCCCTCACATTTTTAGCAAAAATAAATGTTTTAATATTTTTGTTATATTGTTTTTTCATTCTGCTTTTTCTTCCTAGTTTTTAGTAATTCACTTCTTAGATTACCATGAGGAAACAATATTAATTAATAACAATATTAATAATAAACTCATAAGATAGAGGATTTGGGGTGATAATAAATTATACCTCCTCAACAGAAGAAAAGCACAGTTAAGATCTAGGATCTAAATTTGTCATAATTAACCCTGGTAAAGATGGATTAGGTAATGCTGTTTGAACCATCTTCTACCTTGAATTGATCTTACCTTTTCAAAAAGAGGTGATTCCCTCCAAGGTGGGGAGACCTTACCTAGATACAAGCAGGAGTTGGGAAGCAGAGAACTGTCTTGATTGTGATCCATGAGGGATGGAGGAGCCTTCTCCAAGAAGGCACCCCAATTTCAATCTTCCTGCCCGACCCACAGCCATGCACTAATAGTTGTGAGGCTACCTGCCAGTCATCCTGGTCAAGGAAGTCCTTCCTCTTGGGGAGAATGAGTAAGGGCCAAGAAGGAATATCAGAAGATTCCTTGCAAGGACTTCTAGAGAGGTGGAGAGTAATGGCAGAGCTACCCATTTATGTATGAAATGAGGAATATAGAAAGGAATTTTTAAATGGTTCTTTCTAAATACTAATTAATAACAAGTAAAATAAGAAAAGAAATGTTTCTCTTTAAGTGGCACCTTTTATGTATTAGACATAATACTTGTGTTTTGCATATTTTATCTAATTATATCAACAACTCTTTGAAATAGCATAGCTGAAGAATTTACCCCTCTTTCTAAAGTTCTCCCCAATGAAGTCCATGCCAGTGCATAAGGCCCTGGAATTTAAATATCACCCAAGAAAGAAGGCAGGGAGAGAAAAAACCTTGAACTGTTTGAGTTTAAGTAGTTAATAACTGAATCCACCCAAAACTTACTTTCTATTTTCTGATGCAACAGAATTAGAAAAGGAAAATGAAGGAAGAAACAATTTTAGCACATCTGAATACTTACCTTGAAAATTCATAAATTTATACATGATACATTTGAAAACTTTATGAGGTTAACTTGGTAAGGAGATCAGTCATTTCTTAGGAGAGGCTTTACCTTAAAGCAAATAACTTAGTCTCTCACAGTTTCATTTATGCTGGTAGAAGACATGAGGCTCATGGCCCAGGGACAAAATAATTTATTACTCAGGCAGAGTGAAGTTTATGTTCACAATGATTCTCCTAGCTCTTCACATCCTATGAAGCACTGTAGAGTGGTCCACTGGGAGACTACCTGCTGAGGAACCTTGAATGTAGGAAACCTCAATCTCTGGAAGAGTTGCAAATTAACCTGCTCCACCTTTGCCCTAGAAGGAGACATTTGTTTAATTACCTCAAAGCAAACACATTAACCCCCTCTGCTCTGGAGAGAGATATCATCTCTGTCTTTTGGGACTGTTTGCTGTACAAATATCCTTGAAAACAAAAGTTATTGATGCCTCTGCTTAGAAGACAAGAAGTAGGAGATACCCATGGGGAAATGTCTCCCAACAATGGGATCTTGTTGAGATAAAAATTCTGGTTTAGTTGGTCTGGAGTGGAAACGGAGATTCTGCATTGCTAATGAGCTCCCAGGTGATACCAATGACCAGATAACAAGGATGCAATGAGTACATTTGTTGCCCTCTGTACCCTAGGATACAGTCTTGATTTAAAAAACAAAAATAGACCGAAAAAAAAAAAAAACGGTCTGTGATGATGATGCCCCAGAACAAAACTAACTCCTAAACAGAACAGAAACTGCCTCTTCTAAAGTACAATGGCATGTAAGTTAGCACCATTCTCTCCTGGGTTCCTTCTGTCTCCTGACACTCTTCCTCCCTCTCTTCTTTCTTTTTCCCTCCCTCTCTTTCTTCTTCTCCTCTTCCTCCTCTCTCTCATATACACACATATACACATACATTTAGAAATTCTAACCATACACACCTGCAGAGATATTTTGAATTTATTTGAGCAAAACTGATGACAACAGCCAAGAAGCAAAATCTCAATAGATTGAGAAAATGCTCTGGAGAATGGCAGTTTTGCAACTTATTTTATACATTAGAATCAATGGTAGAGATGTTAGGAAGGTTACATGAAATCCATCGGCAGTAGAATAAGGGGTGAGAGAAGGCAAACCAGGAAAATCTCTGGGATTGAATAAAATGGTAAAATGTAGAGGCACATACTTCTTTTATATTGGTGGGTACAGGATAATTAATAATTAATATTTTCAGCACATAGAGATGGTACATGGGAAACAAGATAACAATAAGAGGTCTGTGGTCTGCTCTGGTGAGGTGGGTTGTACCCTGAAGAGTCTCAAAAATGAGATTACTAAACCTCTTTGTGACCCAATTTTCACTTTTGTAAAGTGGATATGATAAAATTAGTAGATGTCAAGTATGTAGAAAAAAAATCTGCCCTCTAATGGTAGCTACATATTTAATATTATTGCTGGGTTTGATATATTCTTTGAAATCACATTATGAAATGAATTGGCAAAAGAACTTGCTCTGTCACAGAGCAATACTAAAATTGAAGTTTATGATATTAAGAATTTATTATGAAATAAATTGTAGTTCTCACCAATATCATGTTATATTATTAAAGACCCAACAGCAATAAACTTCTAGTTATTACAAACATAGAATAATATCTAAGTTTCATAAAATAGGAATATATAGATATTTAATATATATCACAGATGAAATATATAAGCAAAGTACCTTTAATACCATACCTTAATACAATACATTAAAGTACCATAAATATACATACACATAATACATATGACGTTCCATTTCATAACACTGATCTAAAGTTAATATACTATTGATCCATTGAGTTAAATAACGTTTAATTAATGCTTTTGTGGTCCCCTTAATTTAGAAGAGTTTTTTTACCATTCATTTCAACTAAGCAAATATAAATGAATGTTTATGATTTAGTAGTTGTATTACTAGACACTAGGGATATAGAAATAAATAAGACCTAGCCTTTTAATGACCTCACAACCTAAGGGAGAATAAAAGGTATACATCATAATACAATTATTTAATTATATCTATACACAATTATTTAATTCTTATATCTAGAAAATAAGAACCGTTGGAACACCGAGCAAGGATCAATAACTTTTGACTTTCTAAAACATAAAGTTCATGAGAATTTTAAATAACTGTAGCTTTTTCAGCTCTCAATAACATTCTTTAAAAGAAGCATGACTTTCTTTTTGCCATTTGTTCTATGAAGTTTGAAAATATGACATTTTTTTATTGATTAAATATAAAATACCAACTATTGTACTGTGTGCTAGGTATATCTATAGGAGTTATCAGGGCTGAAAAAATAAAAACAGAAATAAAACAAATTATGGTCTATGGCCTCAAAGAATTCACAATATATGAACAAGAAAGACAACCATTTGCAATGAATTTTGATGTACAAGTGACAGAAGAAATGCTCAGGTGGCTATGAAAGTGCCATTTAGACCATGCCACAGCTCACTACTGTTTTTTTTTTTTTTAACATGAGAGTGATTGTAAATATATTTGCATTATCTTTTTTTTTTAATTTCAATAACTCTCTATTCCCGTTCATTACTCTCTTTAGTTTCTATCGAATTATTCATCTTTTCCTACTGCTTTCCAAGGTTTTTATCTTGATGGCATTGTGTTATCATTTAAGGATTTATTAAGGAAGATATAAATAGTGGTCTATAGGTGGACATGACTTTTTTTGTAACTTATCATTATTTTATCATGTTCATTATAGTCCAAATGCATGGTTGTTCCTAAAAAAATATTAAATTAGGCAATACAGAGATATTGAGTAAGAAACAAAGTTCTCTCCTGTCTGACTCTGGCAGTCTCACTCTCTAGATGTAAGCACTTTTACATTTTTTGTGATTTTTTTCCCCAAGAATTTTTATAATCACAATCAAGAATATATACAAGGATATAAATATATAAAGCCAAATTGTAACTTTTCAGTAGCAACGGAGTCATTTCATTTGATAGCATTTTCTGTTAAATGAAATGTCTCAGATAGTTTTCTATGTTGTCATTATATATAGATTTATCTCATTCATTCCAGTATTTTTTTATGCTACTTATAAACATTAATGATTTGTACATATAATATGAACATGTTTGTTAGTATTTATAGAATGGATGTTTGAAAGTAAAATTGCTGGCTCAAAGAATATGTACACTTAAAATTCTATTAGATACCACTAAAATCTCTTTCAAAATGAATACCAATTTATACTCCCAACAAAAATATATGAGGATTCTCCTTTCCATTCATACTTACAACATATTGTCTATATTAAACTTTCCAATTTTTTCTAAACTGTGAGTTAAAAATTGATATCACAAATTTTTTATCTTTTTTCTTAAATATGTTGGTTATTTTAAGGCACGTGTGTGTGTATGTGTGTTTGTGTGTGCATGCATGTGTGAAAATAAATTTCCTGTTTATCTCTTTAACCCATTTTTTTTTCTGGCACTATTTATAGTTATTAAAATGTTATTGACTATTTTCCCTATTCTGTACTTTTCATCCTCATGACTGTTTTACAACTACCAATTAGTACTGCCCAATCACTTCACCTTTTATACCCAGTCCCCCAACTTCTCTCCCATCTGGCAACCATCAGTTAGTTAGTTCTCTGTATCTATGAGTCTGTTTCTGTTTTATCTGTTTATTTTGTTCTTTAAATTCTACATATAAGTGAAATCATCTGGTATCTGTCTTTCTCTGACTTATTTCACTTAGCATAATACCCTTTAGGTTCATGTACATTGCTGCAAATAGTAAGATTTCATTCATTTTTTAATAGCCAAATAATATTCGTGTGTGTGTGTGTGTGTGTGTGTGTGTGTACTTGCATATGAATTGCCTGTTCATATCTTTAACTTATTTTTTAAAATTAGGTTATCTTTTATTTTATTTTAAACTTGTGTATATTAATAATTATCCATTTCAATAGTCTGAGATCATTTAAAAACCCATAGATAATTTAGGGGATGGAATTAGGTTTTGTCAATATTGTTTTTCAGGTAAGGATATTTAGAGATAGAAAACTTTTGTAAGAAATAGAGGGGGAGGCCACACAAGTTCGTGATTAAAGGTAATGGCAACATTCTTTCACCAGATAATTAATGTAAACTCATTTAATGAAGAACATCTTTTTAAAAAATAATAAAATTGAACCTCATTTTTTTTAAAGCTCAATAGAATACTCTTTTTCATTTTTGAGTGCTTTATATTTAGGTTTTAGACTTTATTCTTCACATCTGAAATATTTATTCTTCACATGCTGAAATATATAAGATCAGCAAAACACATCAGATATTTAAAGTTATTGCTTAAGCTCGTGACACCTGAACATTTGAATATTTGAATTGAACACTTTTATATATCCTGGTCTTGGATGAATCTCTCTTCTAAAATGAAATTCCACATCTTTCAGATTTGTTAAAGTAGTTAATTCAAAGCTATTAGCAACTTTCAGTAAAAAAATATTATGGTTGTTCTAATTTGTTCTTAGACATGTTTCCTTTGGAAAACATTGAACAGAATGAACTATTTTTGAGACAATAAAAATTATGAAAGTATAAATATTATACATAGTGATAATTATATAAAGACATATATAGATGTATTAAAGTTATAAATAATTCTAGAATATTTAGCAGAGATGAATTTAAACTGAGAATTTCAATACAAGTTACCTAATTAGAAATAACCTTTACAAAATATTTTTAGAAATTAAAATGTTGTCTTGTGAAATATTTAGCTTGACTTAATGCTTTGCAGAGCAGCTATTTTAGAGACAGGCCTCCATTGATTGATATGTTCCTCTTTTGAAGATACCAAATATGCACATTGATTTTTAAGTTCTCAGAAGAAATTTAATAAAATCTAGTATATAAATCTCCTTATGGAGATATTTGGAGATATTTATGGTCTACTATTGATAAATTTATCTTAACTTGCTACTCAAGTAATGATGATAGGTTTGATAAATACATTCACATGATCAAAATACAATTCCTTTTAATGAAGTAAATCATCAGATTTCTGCAAGGGTATCAGTATTTTTGAAAAGGTGAGATCATATAACAAATACAGTTTTTTAGTAGTTCTTTAATGACAGTGTGCATTTTATTTTTAATATTTCACTGAAAAGAGAAATTTAATGTAAATGCAGAAAAATGAAGATTGTTTTCTCCATATTTCTGGTTTAAAATTTATTCTATCTTATAAAAAACAATATATGCCTTCTTTGAGCTGACTCATGCAGAAAACATTATGATGATTTATATCAATAGATAAAGAAAATTCATTGGAGTCTTGATTACTAATTGAATTACTGAGAAACCCTCTAATCAAAACAAAACAAAAAATACCACTCTTCAACTATCACTGATTAGAGTCTGAAAATTATTTTCATTATGATTTGTCTTTATTAGTTAATGCAATACAAAAAGTTATCTTGAGTTTGGAGGAGCATGTAATCTCAAGGCCAAACATTATTTCTGGCACTCATTCTTTGAACATTATTTGATTAGAAGGTGATGTAGCATAGAGAAACAGGGCAAGGAAATATGATACTTTAGATGTACATCTAAAACTTTAATATATTTATGAATTATCTGGGGATAAGGTCTAGTGGGGTGGAGACCAAGATTCTTCAATTCTAATGACTGTCCAGGAAGATATTGATGCTGATGGGTCGTGGACTACAATTCAAGAAGCAAAGGTTTGGAGCACATTTTACTCTGGAGCCATATTATGCATTCTAACACTTGCCCAAATGGAAACATGGATACATTAGACTGTGCCTTTATTTTTTAATCTCTAAAATGGGATAATGATGAATTTAACTCATAGGGTTATTTTGAGGAGTGCAGAGTAAGCATGCAAAAAAAAAAAAAACTCTTAATAATTTCTGCCCAGTAGTAAAAATTTTTGAAACATTATTTTAATTTTTATTTCTAACTGAGTGACAATATCTTTTGACAGATAAACAAATCATTCTCATAGATTTAATTTTATTTAAATGTAAAGATGTAAGAAGTAATCTAAAGAAATTTTTTTTGTTTACACTCCTAGGAGTTCAGGTTGATTAAGTGACAGAGGTAACAGCATTTTTTAGTCTCCTGGTAAATATTCTGGTGATTTTTGCCACTGTGCCATTTTCCCCTGTAACTGACCTTTTAACTAAAAGTGTCTTAAATGTTTTTGAGAAATTTATACTTCAAAGTAAAGCTACCACAAAGATGAGTAAAAGCAAAGAAATAAAAATTACTCAAACGCAAATCACAATCTTTGCCAGATAAGAGTATTCCAGGTTTCTTGCAAAGTGATGTAATAGTATTTCACTGTTCTATATCATTTTCTACAAAAGTGATATAGTGCTACTCGCAATATCTCTTCTACTGAATTTTCTTTGAGTAAAATAGAGAACTGAAAAAAATATATAAATGGATGGGATTTAACTTCAACTTCCTACAGCCCACATATTGTTAGTCTCTGTTGAAAAGAATGTTTAACATTGGTGCATGGGATGATAAGACAAGTGGATTAGGACAAACATGACTCCTCTGCAGCCAGTGTATGCTTCTTTGGCTCTGAGATATATCATGCCACTATTGGAAAAAGCATTTTTGTTCAAGTGCCTGAATAAACCTAAAGACCATAAAAAACAAAAGTTACTTTATTTTTCCTCACCTCTTTATAATGAAAATTGGTGTTTGCTCTCCAGAAGTACTGTCTTCCTATGTTAAGTATTTTTCTCTTGTATAGCCTGGATAACTGGATAATGACTAAACAGTTAATAAATAATTACTATGGGTTATATACTATATTAGGCATTGAGGAAGCTGCCAATATAGAAAAATCAAAGTTTAGCATTCAAGGAAGTCATAAAGTCATAATCTAAGAACAGAGTATAAGGCTGCTCTCATACAGCTACAGTCCAAGTTATAATGTGATAAATATTACAAATGAAGAATCACTTATATTCTGAGAAGGGAGACATTCTTGTCAGTGGACTCTTCTTGAAGGAAGTGATACATAAGCTCTGCCTGGAAAATTAGAGAGAATGTTAATATACAAACAAAGAGGAGCTTATCACATGGAGTAAGTACAAAAGAGCAAATCCTGGGAAAGCTCTGGCCACACAGACATTCAAATTTGGCCTCCATAAAAGTCATATAATTGAGAAGAGTAAGAGAAAAGGGCATTTTATGGCCAGGTCATAAAATACATGTGCTAAAGAATTTGGACTGTTTTTCTTCTAATGGACATGGAAAGAGCCTGCAGGTTTTCTATGCAGAAAGGCAACATATCAGAATTGGGCTTCCTGACCATGCCATGATGAACTGGTGGATCTAGGACAAAGATTAGTGAAAATACAATAGAGAAATTCAGGGTAATCTGTGGCTGTGGGCTTCTTCCAGCTGGATGATATGTCAGAAGGCGGAGACTATATAACCCTTAGTTACTATATAAATCTACTTTCCATGTAACTTTGATGTCATATCTGTTAAAATCTATGATTAAAATCTATTTTCCACACTTGTCAGCAGAATAAATATGTAGTCATGGAAGCTGTGGTGAGAGTACCATCTGAAAAACAGCTTTGCTTTATTCTGAATCCAGACAGAAGCTTAACTCTTCATAAAATCTAAAGAATAAAGAACATTGGCTTTGACACAACACATTATTTT
Source organism: Macroglossus sobrinus (assembly GCA_004027375.1). Lineage (NCBI taxonomy): Eukaryota > Metazoa > Chordata > Mammalia > Chiroptera > Pteropodidae > Macroglossus > Macroglossus sobrinus. Next base: position 1,601,364 of record PVKZ01000086.1, read on the forward strand.
TCTAATGGTAACAGCTAGAAAAAAAAAATTTTAATCAAAACTGATGGAAACCAGAGGGGAGATGGAAAACAAAATAGTGAAGAAATCATAAAATTTAAGAATCAATTAGTACTTTAAAAGGCTTTTTATCGTTCCTTGCACCTATTATTAAACTAAATTATTAAAAAAATCTTCCTTTACTTAAAAAAAAAGATTTTTTCTATATTTGAGATCAGAGATACTATCAATGAAATATGTATTATCAAAAAACAATTTGGAGATGCCTTCTAATCAGTGCTCAAAACAGTTCTGTCTTATGGTTATTATTAACTTTGTATTTACAGATGAAGAAATAATCCCAGAGAAATAAAATAATTTCCCCATGTTCACACAATAGAAAACAGCAGTAGAATGTCAAATCAAGATCTATTGGTTCTAAATTTAATAACCAGGTCCAAAAAAATCACAAAGTCCACACTCTCGGGTCATTACTTAGTCCTTACTTTCTGTCAGTTGTGGAAAACATTAAATTATATAATGGCAAGAAAATGGACAGTGTGCCCATGTGGTTGAGGTTCTTATTCCAAAACAATCTTACATTTAGGTACACAGATGATAAGATATTTTGTGCTCATTATATATTAAACTCACATGTCCTTAGAAAGTTTGTATATCAGTTAATTTATAATCCATAAGATTCATACTCTCTCAGAAATAATAGGAAAGAAGGTGATAATAAAACTATACAAAAGATTATTTTGGTGATTGCTCAGATAAGGACTCAAAATCATAAAATATGTAGTCTGATGCAGGCTACCCAATTTTATTCTGGCTTTTTCTCTATCAGCTGTGTGAGGTTAGGTAATTTGACTTTAAATTTCAGCTTCTACATCTGGTTAAAAAAATAAAAATTAAGTTAAAAAGTATTAACAGTTGACTCTTAAGATTGTAGAGGGTAATAACATTTATGTAAAGTGCATTATACAATGCCCAACACATAGTAAGCATCCCAAAATGCCATTATTTCTACTGTGTTCAGGAATATCAACCATAACAACAGTCCCTAACCTTTTTGGCACTAGACACAGGTGCTCCAATGAGACTCTAATACCTAATGATCTGAGGTAGAGCTGAGGCAGTGATACTAGCACTGGGGAGCAGTTGCAAATACAGATGAAGTGTTGCTTGCTTGCTCACACACTCACTTCTTGCTGTGAGGCCCAGTTCCTAACAGATCATGGACTGGTACTGGTCTGTAGCCCAGGGGTTGGGGACCTTTGCCATAGAAGATGGTGGGCACTGGGCATATGCCCTAACTTGAATATTCCTTTGTGTACAATATAGGCATTGACTTATTTGCTTGCCAATTTTTAAATCTTTCTAAAATAGATCAGAATTCATCTGGTTATTTGAAATTTCTGGTTTTTTGATTACAAACTGATGTCAGTTTTCTATTTCTGTGTGTAAATGCCTCAGACTGTTTTTAGTACTAAATTTATAATATTTCACTAACTGAAGGCAATTTCCAACAGCAAGATCAATTTAGCTTTTGAAATGGACCCCTAATTTTTTACCTCTGGTTTCTCTGCATGCCAGAGTGCACACTTCTATGGGCAAATCTCATTTTCCCTTGAAAATTTGTAGGCATAAATTTGCAAGCTGCTTTTAAAATTTTGCTTCATTATGCCTAATCCTTTTTGGAATAACACTAAACTATTTGCTTCAATAATCTCCTTCAGTAACTAGTTCCATGGGCTCATTCGGTTTTATGCATAGAAGCATTTCTTTTTATCTATTTTTAATTTCTTGCTTTTTAATACTATCCTATCTTCCTAAAATGAAGCATCAAATTTATATTCTCGGTACCACTCATTCATTTTATAATAAACTTGTGTGTGATTGAAATAACATATGCATTTATTAACATCAGTATTACTTCTTAATATTTAAATTCTATCAAAATATTAAGAAAATATGAAAATAGCATAAATAGTCTACAATTTATTTATAAATTGGACATTAAAGGTTCATTTGTAAGTTTGTCATTTGGAATATGAAATGAAATTTCCATAATAATTTAAGAAATAGTGATTAGAACATAGTTTAATTCAATTAGATATATATTTATGAAGCACAATACTATGTATCAAGTTCTATGTACTAATGTGGACATGATCTCTGACCTCATGAACTCTATAATATACTTGATAATAATGGCAACAACCAAAACAGCTACTATTTACTGAGAATTTACACTAAATACAACACTAAAAATTATATAAAAAATTTTATTTATTCTTCAGTAGTGCCCAATGAAGTAGTTATAATTGTTATACTCATTTTATTAATGAAGAACCAAAGCTTGCAGATATTTACTGTCTTTCTTAAATTCAGAAAGCCTAAAAGTGGCAGAGTCACTTGAAACCAGGCCTGCCACACCTCAAAATTCATGTTCATATCTATTAGGTAATATTGTATGTCTTATGTTCCCACTTTTAAACAACACTGTTGGCTAGACAGATATACATAGACAAGCTAAGTACCTAATCACTATGTACTGTATTGCTTTCTTCAGTATCATTTAGAATGTCAGTAACATGTCTGCTCAACATTTTTAAAAGTTAGCAGGGGCTCCTACCAATCTCAGGCTTAAAAATAAGCCCTGCTGGCCTCAGTAGCAGCAATGATAGAGTAGGCATGCCAGTGGAAGGGAGTAGAAAGCTGTTGAGATCTCACTTAAGGTCAGCTCCTGAAAGAAGGTTTGCCCTCCGTATACAAATGGATGAAGAGTCTGGGACCCAAATATGGATTTGCTCAACCTCTTAATCTATGTATACCTTCTTAGGTTGATATTTTAGGAAGGAAATTGTAAATGGGAAGAAATTTAAGGAAAGAAACAGCTAATTAATAAAAGAAGAAAATTGACAGAAATTTTGAGACTATAGTATAAATGTATTAATAAAAAAGCAAACCTTAAAGCAAAATAACAACTGCCCTAAAAATATCCTCCAAAGTCAGATGGATTTGTATTTTTTATTGAGAAGATATTTCCACTGCAAGTGAAAATCTCATGGATTTCTAATTTTGACTCCGATTCAAGATGTTTAAAGGTGAAGGGATTAAGAAATACAAATTGGTAGCTACAAAATAGTCATGGGGATGTAGAGTATAGCATAGGGAGTATGATCTGTGGTGTTGTGGTGACTGCGTGGTATTGATTAGGGACTAGGTTTGTCGGGATGATCACTTTGTGGGTTGTGTAGATGTCTGGTCACCTGAAACTAACATAGTGTTGCATGACAACTGTAATTGAAAAATTTTTAAAATATATAAAAAAATAAAATAATACAGAGGACAAGACAAATATGATGGGCTAGATTCCAAGAGATTAAATTAATATTCACATACATATGATTGCACGGAAATGGATTATTATGGCTAAGGAGTAATTTAAACCTCTGTGCTGGAACCTTCATGGGTTAAATAGGATGGAAGAGTTTATGAAGCAAACCTTGATGCCTGCATACATTTTAAACTGGCAGAACAAATCTGAATGTTTTCCTCTTGGGGAGTGAATAAGCTTAATTTGTGGCCCCTCTTATTTATCTCTAGATTATACAAATTTATGATTCTGTCATTAGAAATTGTCTGAATAATTACTAAAGCATAAAAGCTGCCTCATGATTAAAACATTAAATATAGAGAATGTTTATCAGAAAATTATCCAGATTTCTTTGAATTTATCATTCGTGAAGAGTAGATTCCTTCTGAGATTACCTCCTGGGGAAAGCATGACTATCTCATCATAATAAAAGTCTTTCTCCTATGTTTACAAATCTGATTGATGTGGTTTTCAGAAAATCAGCCAACTCAGAAGATTTGAGAAAGACAAAAGTAAATGATGTTTGTAAAATGTCTTAAACTATTTTAAGTATTTTTTCTTAAGATAAATGTCTGAATTTGAAGTAGTTATACACATTTTTATTTTTGTGATAATGCTTTTCATGAATCTAATAAACTATCTCAAAAGACCAAATTAATAAAGTTAATAAAGTATTTGGCAAAAGTATTTAAACATTGAAAATCTGAGTCCATACCAGTAGTTAGTCTCTATGAAATTATTTCAGATATTTTAAAACTCATGGGATTATAAAACTGGACAATTCTGGAAATTATTTTAAACTGTTTATTTTTACAAATGAGAAAACAAACACAAAATTTATGACTTACCCAGATGATATAAATTGGCAAAACTGTTTAAAAAGTCAATCTTTACAAATCTCAATTTATTGCTCTTTCTATGAATTTTTTCTTTCCTTATGGTTATTCAATATAATTTTCCTTAAAATGAAAAACAAAACTTTTGCATTTGCCCTTCATTTATAAGAGAAACTAAATAGTGAACATACAGAGTAAACATTTTAAAAATATGGTAATGAAGTTATATACATATGCTAATGTTTTATTGTTGTGTATGAGGACACATAGTATTACTAAATGAGAAAATGACTGGCTTTGTGTAGATGGTCTGCCCTATATTTTATTCTGTGCATATTCTATTCTTTGTCCAGAAGTAATGAAAAAGATCAAGCCTAATTTTAATGTTTCCAGAGATTCTCTGATGGCTACCTGTTTGTTGGAGGTATCTTCTTAAAGCTAGCAAGTTTACAATATAAACTAGTAATAAAAGAAAACATTGATAACCATGCTAACTCAATAGGAAAATAAAAAGAAGGAATAGATTATCTAAATGCAGATGAAAGGAATTGGCCCTGTCTCTGTGGAGAGGCAGGGCACACTTCAAAAGTTGTTTTAGAACCAGCTAGTCTGGTGGCTAAGCTACTGACCAGTTCTCAGCAGAAGACTTGGGAAAGAATCTCTGTAGACATCCAGAGCTTTTTCTGTGTGTAGCCTTCTCCTTTCCTGTACTGTGTCCTGACATTTCTAGGTGACTAAAAATTCCTGCACTTCTAATTCAGCATCCTAAATGCAAGGGGATGCTCTGGTTCTTCTTGGGTTTCTTCTCTCTGTGTAATGAGATAGAAATAACTCCATACAATTAGATGGAGCCAGCTGTAGGGCTCAGCTTGTTTGTGTTTTATGCTGCCTCATGTCCAATGTCTGAAAATCATGATTGCATAGTTTTGTGTGTTTTTTTTTTCCATTGTATCAGGTGAGAGAATAATTCAACTCAGTTATTCTATTTTGGCTGACAGAACAAGAGGAGTGTCTACTAGTTTTTTAGACTTAGACCTAGCTAAGTCTTGGACATGAAATGTTTTCCTCATTCCTTCACCACATAATTCTCATTCTCATTACCAACCACAAAATAGCAATAGTGACATGTATCCATCTTTATTTACTCATCCATAAATCTTACTCATTCAGGCTTTCAGTGGTGAGTAGCTATTTTATTTGCCTTGCCAGTTTATCTTGCTAACTGTTATTTATATTCATTAGGTATTTTTAACATAATATTTTAACTTTCAGTTACAGTATAGAACATATTCATTACAGTATAGATAGTGAGAAAGACTGAAATAAGGACTATACAGAACTCTAAGTCTGGAGGTATGAGGTATTGCAACATAGAAAGGAGAGGTATTATTCTTAGAAAACTGGTCAGAACATAGAGAAACTGTTTGCATTGTAAGTGGACTATTTGGAGCCAATCAATCATACAGCCTAACTGATATTCCAGGCCTAATATTATTTAAGATTGTTTAGTATGTGTCATTTTTTAAAAAAGTTCTATATCCGTCTCTTTTCTTGAAAATTTCACCCCAAACCACTGTGTTGAATTAGAGTTTCCCTAGCAGGAAATTCAGGTAAACATTTACTAGGTTTCAAAGTCTTTATTTTTTCTTTATCAATTCAAAATACAATTTGTATTTAATGTTCTCTCATTGCATTCTAAATAGGATTTTTATTTATCTCTTATATATATACATGTATATATGCTTTCATGTGTTTAATTATTGAATAATTAGGTAATTAGTGTCTTTTTTATGAATCTCAGGTATTCAATGCATTGGTTAGACATTTACAAACTTTGTGAAGTGATTCCCCCAATTATTCCAACACCCATCTGGCTCTGTACATAGTCATTACAATAATATTGACTGTATTTCCTATGCTGTACTCTGCATCCCTGTGATTGTTTTGTAACTACTAATATGTACTTCATCCTTTCAGGTTTTTCACTCTGCCCCCACCCCCAACACTTCTCTTGTGTGGCAATCACCAGTTTATCTGTATCTGTGAGCCTATTTTTATTTAGTTTGTTCATACCTTTCGTTCTTTAGGTAAATCATGTGGTATTTACCTTTCTCTGTCTGACTTATTTCACTCAGCGTAATATCCTCTAGATCCATCCATGTCATTGAAAATGGTGAGATTTCACTTTTTCATCATTGAGTAATATTTCATTGTATATATGTAACATCTGTTTTTTTTATCAAATCATTTATTAATGAGCACTTAGGTTGCTTTCATATCTTGACTGTGAATAGTACTGCCATGAACATAGGGGTGCACAGATCTTTAAGAACTAGTATTTTGGTTTTCTTTGGATAAATACCCAGAAGTGTAATTGCTGGGTCATAAGGTGGTTCTATTTTTACTTTCTTGAGGAAACTTCAAACTATATTCTAAGTGGCTGTACCATTTTGCAATCCCACCAAAAAGGTGCAAGGATTCCTTTTCATCCCATATTCTTGCTAAAACTTGTTTTTTTGTTTGTTTGTTTTATTTATAGATGATAGCCATTCTGACAGGTATGAGATGATATCTCATTGTAGTTTTAATTTGCATTTCTATGATGATTAGTAACCTTGAGCATCTTTATATACATGTATTGGCCATCTGTACTTCCTCTTTGGAGAAATACCTATTCATGTCTTCTGCCCATTTTTTAATTGAATTTTTTTGTTGTTGTTGTTGTTGAGTTATATGAGGTCTTTCTAAGTTTGAAATATTAACCCGTTGTCAGATGTATCATAGATACATATCTTCTCCCATTCAGTAGGATGTCTTTTCATCTTGTTGATGGCTTCCTTTGCTGTGCAAGATCTTTTTAGTTTGATGTAGTCTCATTTACTTTTTTTTTTGTTTCCCTTGCCTGAGGAGATATATTATATATATATATATATTAGAAGTTTTATAGTTTGGGGTCTTACATTTAAACCTTTAATCCATTTTGAGTTTATTTTTGTATATGGTATAGGAAGATGGTTTCATTTCATTTTTTTTTGCATATATCTGTTCAGTTTCCCCAACACTATTTGTTGAAGAGACTGTCTTTATTCCATTCTATATTCTTGCCTCCTTTGTCATATATTAAATGAGTGTATTGACATGGATTTATTTCTGTGCTCCCTATTATTTTTCATTGATCTATGTGTCTGTTTTTATTCCAGTACCATTCTATTTTAATTACTATAGCCTTATACTATAGTTTGACATCAGATAATGTGATACTTCTAACTTTGTTATTCTCTCTCAAAGTTGCCATGGCTATTTGGGATCTTTTGTGGTTTATATAAAATTTTCTGACTATTTGTTCTACTTCTCTTAAAAATGTCATTAGTATTTTGTTAGGGATTTCATTGAATCTATAGATTGCTTTGTAGTATAGCCATTTTAATGATGTTGATTCTTTTTACCCATGAGCATGGTATATACTTTATTTGTACCTTCTCTAATTTCATTTTTTAATTACTTATAATGTTCCAATAACAGGTCTTTTACCTCCTGGATTAATTTGATTCCTAAATATTTTATTGTTTTTGATGCAATTGTAAATGGGATTGTTTTCTTAATTTTTCTTTCTAATAGTTCATCATTGATGTTTAAAAATGCAACTGACTTCTGAATATTACTTTGAATCTTGCTACTTTACTAAATTTAATTACCAGTTCTAACAGGTTTTTTTTTTTTGTGGAATCTTTAGGGTTCTCTCTATATAGTATTATGTCATCTGCAAATAATGAGTGTTTTACTTCTTTTTGATTTGGATGCCTTTTATTTCTCTTATCTGATTGCTATAGTGAAGCTTTCTAATACTAAGTTGAATAGGAGTGGTGAAAGTGGACATTCTTGTCTTGTTCCTGATCTTAAGGAAAATGCTTTTAGCTTTTTCCCATTGATTGTGATGTTAGCTCTAGGTTTGTCATATATTGCCTTTATTATGGTGAGATATGTTCCCTCTATTCCCACTTTGCTGAGAGTTTTATCATAAATGTATGCTAGATTTTGTCAAATGCTTTTTCTGCATCTACTGATATGGTCATATAATTTTTATCTTTCAATTTGATAATGTGATGTATCACACTGATTTGTGGATATTGAACCAACCTTGCATCCCAGGAATAAATCCAATGATCATAGTACATGATATTTTTAACGTATTACTGAATTTGGTTTGCTGATATTTTGTTGAGAGTTTTTGCATCAATGTTCTTCAGGAATATCTGTCTGTAGTTTGTTTTTTGTAACATCTTTCTCCAGTTTTGGAATAAGAGTAATGGTGGCCTCATAAAAAAGGATTAAGGAACATTCCTTCCTCTTGACTTTTTGGGAATAGTTTGAGAAAATATGTTAATTCTTTTTTGAATGTTTGGTAAAAGTCACCTATGAAGCCATCAAGTCCAGGACTTGTATTTTATGGAAGTTTTAAAATTATTGATTTGATTTTGTTGGTGGTAATAGGTTGGTTCAGATTTTCTATTTCTTCTTGACTCAGTCTTGGGAAATTGTGTTTCTAGGAATCTATTCATTTCTTCCAGATTGTCCAATTTGTTTACATAAAAATGCTTGTAGTATTTTCTTATAAACCTTGGTATTTTTGTGGAGTTCATAGTTCTCCTCTTTCATTTCTGATTTTATTCGTGTATTTTTTAAAATAAGTCTGGTTAAAGGTTTATCAATTTTGTTTATCTTTTCAGACAACCAGCTCTTTATTTCATTGATCTTTTGCATTGTTTTTCCAGTTTTATATCATTATGGTCAAAGATGCTTGATATGATTTCAGTGTTTTTTAAATTTATTGAGACTTCTTTTGTGACCTAATATGTGGTCTATTTTGGAAAATCTTCCATGTGCATTTGAGAATGTATATTCTGTTGCTTTGAGGTGAAATGCTCTGAAAATATCAATTAAATCCATTTGGTATGGTGGATTTAATACTGCTGTTTCCTTGTTGATTTTCAGACTGGGAGATTTGTCTACTGGTGTCAATAGGGTGTTGAAGTCTCCTACTATGAGTGTATTATTGTCCACCTCTCCCTTTATGTTGGTCAATAATTGTTTTGTATATGTAGGTGCTCCTATGTTTGGTGTATATATGTTTACTAGAGTTATGTGTTTTTGTATTGATCCCTTTATCGTTATGTAACATCCTTCTTTGCTTCTTATTATAGCCTTTATTTTATGTCTTATATAAATATTGCTACCCCTATTTTTATTATCATTTCCATTTGCATGAAATATTATTTTCCATCCCTTTATTTTCAGTCTTTGTGTATCATTTGTTCTGAAGTGGGTCTCTTGAAGACAATGTATATATGTGTCTTGTTTTCTTATTAATACAACTACCTTATGTCTTTTGATTGGAGCATTTAATCCAATTACATTTAAAGTGATTATTAATAGGTATTATTTCCATTTTATTATTTGTATTTATGTTCCCCCCTTCTTCTTTTTACAGAATTCCCCTTAACATTTCTTATAATTCTGGTTTATTGGGGATGAATTCTTTTAGCTTTTTCATGTCCAGAGAGCTCTATCTCATCTTCCATTTTAATTGATGGCCTTGATGAGTAGAGTGTTCTTGGTTGTAGGTTCTTTTTTTCATCACTTTAAATATTTCTTTCCAGTTCCTTCTGACCTGCAAAGTTTCTGTTGAAAACTCAGCTGACATTCTTATAGGAGTACCCTTGTAAGTTACTAATTGCCTCTATTTTGCTGCTTTTAAGATTCTCTATTTGTCTTTAACCTTTGGTATGTTAATGATGTTGTGTCTTGGAATGGGTCTGTTTGGATTCTTCTTGTTTGGAATTCTCTTTGCTTCCAGGACTTGTTCATTTTTTTTACCACACTAGAGAAATTTTCTGTCATCATTTCTTTAAATAGATTCTCAATTTCTTGCAGTCTTCTTTGAGACCCCTACGATATGTATGTTGGTATGTTTAATATTGTCCTAACGGTCTCAAATTTTCTCATTTTTATCTATCTATCTATCTATCTATCTATCTATCTATCTATCTATTTATTTATTTATTTATTTTTGCTGTTACAATTCGATGTTTTCTGCTACCTTGTCTTCCAACTCACTGATTCGATCCTCTGCTTCATCTAATCTACTGATCTACTGTTGATTCCTTCTAGTGTATTCTTTATTTCAATTAGTGTATTTTTTAAATGGTTTCTATGTTCTTTTTTTATACTTACTATCTCTCCATTGAAGTTCTTACTGAGATCATCTATTCTCCTGCTAAGTTCATTGAGCATCCTTATAACCCGTGTTTTGAACTCCATCTCTGGTAGATTGCTTGCCTCTATTTTGTTTAAATTTTTTTTTCTGGAGTTTTCTTCTGTTCTTTCATTTGTGGCTTGTTTCTTTTCTTATTTTAGTTGCCTCTCTATGTTAATTAATGTGTTTTAAGATTGTTACTTCTTCCAGCCATGGCCAGATGGCCTTATGTTATAGATGTCCTGTGTGGCCCAGTGGCATAGTTTCCCTTATCGCTCTGGGCATACTCCTTGTGTGCATTGTGCGTGTTCTCTTGTAGTAAGCCTTGATTGCTGTTAGCACGTCAGTGAATAGGATTGACTTTCAGGCTGACAGGCTGTGGGGATTGGCCATGTCTACAGGGTATGAGTTGCTGTGTAGGGGCTTACCCCTTGGAGTGAAATGAACCCCAGCAGGCTTGTACACCTGTTGAGACCATCCTTTGGGTGTGCTGCTTATGGGGCTAGTAAAGTGGTGTTCTTTTGTGGTCTGATGTCAGCTTCTAGTTGTGGGTTGTGTTGGTTATTTGGTCCCTTGGCAGGAACTCTCAAGTAGGACAAGGTCAGCCAATGTCTTTGATTACTCAGGGCTACTTAGTAACTGCCTATGTGGGATATGGAGGCTGGATATAGCTACAAGCCAAGGTATGATTACCCCCAGGACTCAGCCTAGGGTGGCTTAGTTAAAGGACCAGAGCACCTCAAGGCCTGGGCTGCCTGCCAGCTGCCTGTAAGACTTCATGGCTGAAAGAGCCTTTGGTTGATATGCGAGCTGGGTGGTGTAGTGACCTGGGAAATCACAGGGGTAAAGCTATCAGATTTACCTTGCAGTGCAGTCAGTTTTCATGCCAGTACTGAATCTGTGGCTTTCTATAAAAGACTCACATCGCAAGAAGGCCAGCCACTGCCTTCCTTGGGCCTGCAGACACCTGAAATCTCTTTAAGAAATACTGTAGCTCAAACAGGGCTTGTGACTTTTCTCCTGGGATGCATGGGCAATACACAGGCTGCTCCAGGTGAGGGATATTATTTGCTGTCAAATCTGTGGTCCAAGGAAAGCACAGGGTGCAGCTTGCTGCCAGGCAGCTAGCCAGATGCAGGCAATTTATTGGTTGAGTGGTGCAGAATCTCAGAGAGACATGGGGTGGAGTGAGCCAATCACATTATACCAATGAAGATTCAGAATTGCTGCCAGTGCTGAGCCCAAAACAAAAAGTTATAGATCACAGTGAGGCCAGCGGCCTGCAGCCTCAGGCCTGCAGACTCTAGCAATCTGCCCAAGAAACACTGCAGCTTAGGCTGCTGGTACCAACAGCCTCCCATCAAAAGTCTCCCTCCAAAAACATGGCCTGTGGGAGCTGAGGGCTGCTGCCTGCCCACAAAAATGAAGAGTGGGGAAGGTGCAGGGTAGGGTTGGCTGCCTAGAAATGAGCTTGCTGTGGGCAATTTGTGGGCTGGGTGGGTGGAGTCCCAGGGAGATGCAGGGTGGAACAGATGATCTCAAGGTCCAATGCAGCTTCAGAATTGGCCGCGCAAAGAGAGGGTTCAACCCAGGCAAGCATACACCTATCTGTAGACTGCCCCAGAGGGGGGACTGATAGAGGAACAATGATAGCTGTCCCTGCAGCATTCACCCCAGTGCCACATGCCTCTCAGTCTTTCCTCGTATGTCTCTTGTACCTCCTGAGATACTGACCCTCTGCTGGCACCCAGGGTGAGTGTCTGTGAGCAAGTGAGTCTATGCGTTATGACCAGCTAGACTTCAAGTGGTTCTCCAAGTTGTTTTACAATTTGGTTGATGTTAATGTGGTCATGGAGGAGGCAAACCCTGCTTTCACAGAGCCTACCATCTTGACTGGAAGCTGGTAATTAGTGTCTTAAATGTGTTACACGATAAAAGAATTTTGTAAGTCATTATGAAAATGTTAATGGTGTTTAAATGGCATTTGGGAAAAATTATTGGGGGTTTTGAAATAGGCTGGGAATGAATTGTTTTTCACATTTAAAATAATAAAACCAAGCTCCTGTTTTTCCAAAATTTGGTATTCAATCTGTTTTTAGGATTGAGTTGATTTCAATAAGGAATATGTGTTATTATTAGCAAATTTAATTAAACAATGTACAAGTATTATAAGCCTGTCTACCTTGGCTAGTTAAGTTTCATGCCATGAATGAAAAAATGAGTCGATAGTAAATACAGTTCTTTAAAGAGTAAATCAATTAAAAAATTACTTATCACCAGCCCAGTTACTGAATTCTTATTTTTTCAATAATTTTTAAGATAATTTTGTGATGGAGTTTTTGCATTATAGTCAAAATACCTGAGTTTTTTTTCCTACCCTTTATAATTTTTTTTTACTATTTTTGAAGCTTGTCAAATATATTACCTATTTCTTTCACAAAAGGGCTAAATAACAGTGGCAGAGCAAGGCTAAATAATAGTAATGACATTGGAGGTTGACATCTGACTAAAGAAATATAAATATGCTGTATATGATAAAGTTACACTTCAAATAAATAAGAGAATACAAAGATTCTTGTTTATATTCAATTTAGAAATGACCAGCCACATTATTTTTTATATATCTTTCTCAATACAGGTAAATTCCAGATGAAGTAAAGTTTTAATTGTAAAGACACAATTCATAAAATTGTTATAAGAAAATAATAATGAATTATTCATTAGAATAAAGCAGGCTTCTTAACAATAAAAGCCACCAAGAATCTATACAGGAAGAGATTAATTTTTACTATTTGAAATTTACAACTTTATATGATAAAAGTAACCTAGAAAAAGTTAAATGATACATCATATATTGTAAAAAAAAAAAATTAGTACAGTGAAAATTTCAGACAAAAGACAAATTTATTTTATTTACATAGATATACAAGTTAATGAGAGAAAGATAAAAAATTCTATAGAAAAAAGTGTTTAGGGTATATTCTTGGCCATTTCACAGAGTTAAAAATGAAAATGTTAATAAGTATATTTAAAACTCAATCTCACTTATAATTGAATGTAAATCAAAATAACAAATAATATGTTAACTTACCAAATTAGCAAGATTTTGATGCTATTCAGTGTTGATAATACATGGGGAAAAAGTAACTCATTTCACAAAAGAAGCATGCTTATATAATATGTAATATACTTTGCAGCATTATTTTAATAGTAAAAAGTTAGAAAATCTTAAATGTCTTAGTTGGGTAGTCATTTAAAAATATAACTATACATTTTAGCTGTTAAACAGAATGACTTAAATCTACATGTTTTGATATGAAAATATGGGATTATTTTGATGAATATAAACAAGTAAATATTATATATGTCTGTGTATATGCTCTACCAGAAGGATAAATAAACAAAAATGTGATTACCTTTGAAAAAATGTGCAGAGGTGACTAGATGTGGGAATGGAAAAGAAGGATATTTGCATTTCATATCAAAGCCTTTTGTATGTTTTTTAAAATTATTTATATGCAATGTACATTTTAATGTCAATAGGGGTTTGTTGAGTAATAGGATTAAGATTTTTTTTTGTTTACTGCTGTATAATATTCTTTAATAGCTGAATAAAAGTATAAAGATTAAAGTAAAAGTTAGCTATCTCAAATATTTTTTTTCTTGAGTAGATAATCTGACAAGCATTTTCCTTCAAACTATACTTTAGGGTGATTTTTTTTTCTAGGTATTTTAAATATCAGAATTGTAAATTAAGCCATTTATTAAACAATCTGAGCTTGAAAGGATATTAAACTTGAAACAGAATTATTTTCCTCCCTTCTCTCTTTCAAATAACATGCATTTATGCATATCAAATCATCATTTCCTATTTCTAAACCATTATACAGTTTTCCAGTTGTTTTTGTTAATTAAAAGCACAGGTAGGTCTACTTTAAACCTCTGATCTCATCTTCCTCACTCTGCCTTGACTTTGGCAGAAGGTCCTTAGTGTGGACAGCTAGCTCTTCTAATCTTCCTCCTTCCTTTCCTGGTGTTGAAGCAGGAAGGATGCATTAGAGAAAAGAAAAAAAAAATTTTTTCCCCTGAACTGGGTGTGAAAACGCACTATTACTTTGGGGTAGCTACAGCCAAATAGTCCCTGAGAACATGTGTAAATTTTCTGGAAGTCCCTTCAGAAGCCTCTTCATTGCCAATTTTCCTAGTATGAGATCTAATGTCAACTCTTTCAACCCTTTTTTCTGGTGGGATGGAAACAGTAAGCATGTAAACCCTGGCTGGCCAAATCACATTTGATTGGGCTCTCACTTTCATTCCTTCCTTCCTTGTGTTGCTTTCTTACAATAATGAGGGCAAGGAGTACAGGTCATGTGAACAGAAGCAGTTAGCCAATTAGTTGGCCTCTGATAAGGTGTAGGAAGAAAAGGTGCTGGCTCCCATTGGGTCCAATTTCAGGACAATGAAAAGATTACCATCAACCTTATTTTCTATCAAATTCTCTCTAAACACACTAAAATACTCTAAGAACTGGTGAATGTTTGATGCTAGGAATCTGTCAATTTCATCTTAAATCTCTTTTTAGATTTAAGATCTTAAGGATATTATTAACTTGATATTGCTAATGCTTATTCTGTGTCGATAAGAGGGGAAATGATAAGAGAGAAATGGAAGAGAGAAAATAGAATAAAATTCTGAAAAGTATTTGGATTTTGCCCTGTCAGTAATGAGAAGCCTCTGAACATTTTACACTGAGTAATTATAACTAGCTATATCATTTGGAATTTATTCTGGCTGCTGTAAAATGGTTGAGATGCTTCAATGTGGTAGACTCACACTTAAGTGAGAGTTTATTTCTAAATGTAATAAGTACAAAAATATGGAAGTTTATTAGATATATCTTGAAAATCAACTAGGAAAGTGACAGGTTGGGGTTAACATACTGTCTCTAAGTAGGTTGATATATAACAGAGTGTTTCCTTCACCTGTAATATGTCTGCCATGTCCTTGGTTAAATGGTTGGTTAGATTTTGTATTTAGGAGTTTAGGCTGTTAATTAGGAATGTTATTGCAGCAAGAAGCTCACAGAGCTAAGGGACACCTAGGAACTGCGACCTGTGAAGAAACCAGCAGGTGCATGTCTCTCATCTCTTGCTGACTCTGAGGCAAACCTTTATGAAGCGAAATAGTGGGTAGAACTGCCTTACTATTTAAATAAATTTTCTCTATTTTTGCTGAACAAGCAAAATTGAATTATGCAAAAGTTAATATTTATAATAATAATATAATAATAAATATAATATTATTAATATAGTATAACATTAATATAATATGGCTCAATCATAATCTAGATGGAGATAAGGAACCCTGATTGGAATAAACCAAAGTCAAAATGTACATGGAGTTTTAGGAAAAAGAAAATCACAAGATTTGGAAAATGATAGAATTTCAAGGAGACACAAAGATGTCCAAAATATCAGTTTGGGAAATTGACAAAATAACATTGTAATTTATTTTAATAGTAAAAAACTTTAGAAAATGCAGATTTGGGGAAGAGATTATTATTTTCATTTTAGATGTAGAATAGTTGCCTATATGTATTTTTTTGTAAGCCTATATGTATTTGTATAAAGCTCTGGGCACAGATCTAAATTGAAAGGGGAATTTATAAGTCATCAGCCTAAGTGAGCAGTGGCTATATATCAGGGTTTCTCAACTTCGGCACTATTAACCTTCTGTCTAGGATAAATTTTTGTTGTGAGTTGCTCTCCCGTGCATTGTAGAGTGCTTACAGCAACCCTGGCATTTTCTCTCTAGATGCCTATAGCACCTCCCCAGTTGTGACAGCCAAAATTGTTTCTGGACTTTATGAGCTATCCCCACTGGAAGGCTGATGGAGAACCACTGGCATAAAGGATGCAACCAAGACAGAGTTAGATAGAAAATTTACTAGGCTGGAGAATAATTACATCGACATTTATTGGGCTGGCAAAAATACCCATCAAAAGGGTCTACTCTAAAGGTCTACTCTAAACCAAGGAGGAAAGCCAGTGGGACATGGAATCATAGAATCAGGAGAAAGTATTTCAAAAAAGAAGTGGTCGAATTTATCAAAAGCTGTAAAAATAAAATAAGATGAACATAGTTTTCTGCTGCTGCTGTAACAAATGACTACAAACTTGGTGACTTAAAACAACAGACATTTGTTTTCTTAATTTCTGAAGATCAAAATCTGACAAAGGGCTCACTGAGCTAAAGTCAAGGAGTCAGCCAATTGTATTCCTTTCTGGAGGCTCTAGAGCAGAACCTTTCTTTTTGTACTTTCTAGCTTCTAGAAGGTGCCCATATTCTTTGGCTTGTGGTCCCTTTCCTGTATCTCCAAAGCCAGTAATATTGTATCTCCCCGAACCTTCTTCCTTTAACTGATCGCATATCTCTGTTTCTGACCATAGCTGGAAAAGGTTCTTTGTTTTAAGGATTCATGTGATTAGATTGGCCCACCTGGATAATCCAGGCTACTCTCTCTCACCATTCTAATAATTTAAGTACATCTTATAGCAGTTCAGAACAGGCCTCTACCCAAATGTGCCAGTTGAGCATGTGAATTATTTTGAACTGAAGTCAATCAAGACCCTGCAGGCCCATGACAAACTTTAACCTCTCCTTTAAAAAAATTAAATTAGGGGCCTTGTCTATAATAAGAGTTATCACCAGGAATAACTTTTTATGACTTTTCTATAGGAAAGGACAAACTTCTAATTACTAAATCTCTGTTCTTATTGTCCTGCAATGAACTTCCTCCCCTCTGAAGCCTCAAGATGTCTTACCTCATCTTTAGCTCAGAATGCCATATATACCTTATTTTCCCTTTCTGTCACCAAACTGCTCATATACATGGGGTCTCTGACTCATTGTGCATGTTAAATTTGGTTATTTTTCTTATTAATTTATCTCATGTAGATTTAATTATTAGACCAGCTGAAGGCAGTCTAGGAGGGTAGAGGAAAGTTTCTTCCCGTAATCTAGGTATCAGATTCTGGGTGTGGAAAGAACATGGACATTTTGGGAGGGGATTAGTCTTGCCTACCACAATGAACCAATGAAAAACCTTTATGTTTTGCAATGAGAATCACATTTAACCTTGTTGAGAGTATTTCAGTGGCATGGTGGAACACAAGGCAGACTGCAGTGGGTTAAAGAACTTTGTGACTGAGGCAGAAGAATCATATCTGATCCCTGATTGTGCTTCTCTTGTTCTAGTTTTAAATGGAATTATGTTACTTCCTACCACAAATTATAATGCTTCCTGTGTTTCATTTTCCAGGTAACTCCTATGTTAAGGAAGATTTCTTGTGACCCTAATTTTACTTAGCACTTTTAACATGAATAACGTTCTTATGCAGAGTCAAGTCATTGCCTTTGAAACCAGTGGACGACTGAGTCCAGGGCTTGTTTTGCCTGTGCTGCTTAGCCAAAAGATTAACACAGGAGTTGGGATATTTAGAAGAAGCTTTTGTTGTCAGAGCACCAGTGATCACAGAGTACAGGTTTGCATCTTCAAAACTGCCTTGCCATCTCAGTCTAGCTTAGGGTATTTAAGGGAAAATCTGGGCATTTTTTTTCATGGCCTCTATGATCTTTCAGAGTACAGGGGATTAGGGGACTATTGTGCTTCAAAGAGCCTTTCCTCTGTCAGCATGGTCCTCCAGTGGCATTAGCAACTCAGGAACAAAGATGGGAGTAGTCTGAAAGAATGCTAGACCAGGAAGATTGTGATCAGTAAGTACAAGGGCATTAATCCTGTTTCAGGACAATTTTCTATGGCAGGGGACTTTCCAAGGTCTGGGTCAGCCACTGAAGCAATCTGTTGTTAGGGTATAGGGCAAGGAAAAGTGAAGCTGGAGATGGGTTGAGGCCTCTACTATGGGAGTCCCACCGGGCCCTTCTTCCCCTTATCCACTGATAAGGGTTTCTAGAAATTTAAAATTCTTCTTCCTGATACAGAGAGGGAAATCCCCTTACAAATAAAGATTTTCTTTAAAAATGTAAGTATTTCTTATAAAAGATAACTTCTACTAATTCTTAAAAATAACCAGCTCGAAATAATCAATATGCCAAAGAAGCCCATTTTGGGGTGGTATATTTTGTTCCCATTCACTTGGCACCATAAACATTTTATATTGTTTCTTCAAAGGAGGAATTTCATTGTGGAAATACTGAGCAGACCTAAGCTAGTAGGTCACAGTCATATTAAATTCAGAAATGTTTAAGGCACTTCATTTCTAAGAGTGAATTTAGATTTTTTTTTAATTATTATTTAGCCTGTCTATTACACAGGTCTTATTTTCTAAACTAGATGTTTTCGAATCATTATTGGTCTTAGTGCTAACTCAAATGTCATATTAATTTTACATTAGCAAAACTATTTAGAACGATAACTGCTTAAATTTGTAAATTTTTTTTTATTCTTCCTGCCTTTTTCTGGCTATATTGAAACAGTATCCACTTGTAAACAGTATCTACTTGTAAACACATGTTACAAAATCAATGATTTTCAACACCAAGCCAGAGGTCTTTGGATACTATAAACATTTCTGAATAATCAAACTATGCAACCTATTTTATTATAGTAAGTCTCAAATGTTTTGCCAGTTTTGTTCACATTTATGATTTTCTTCAGTTGTTCTCAAGGTAGATGATCAGAAACCTATGCAATAAATTGTTGGTGATGTTTTCTAAGCTCTTCCAAAAATAAGGTGATCAATGGCCTAGGACTGTGACTTTCCCAGAACCAAGGGGTTCCCAGGATGTAGGATTTTCAGTTTTAAAATAGAGACAATCCTGGACACACTCATAAATTGGTCATCATATCTGAAAGCCAAACTAGATCTAACATTTGGATTGTCTCCAGCTGGAATTCAGCATGTCACAGTTTGTCATTTATTATTTTTTTTTTTACTAATAAATGTGGTAGTATTACCAGGGGGGTGAAAGTACTCTTTTTTAAGACCCCTAGTAGGATTTTTTTCCCACTTGGTGTCACAAAGCCAATCACAGACTGAAAGAGAGCTTTTATTCAATAGCCAGAGAATGGAGAAGTGGAAGCATAACTCTCAAATTAACTTATTTTCCCTTAGTTGTCCAAAGGTAACTAAAATAGGACAGTAGAAGTGAAAGGGAGGTTAAGGGCAATAGTTAGGAGAAATATTCATGGATTTTTCTGGGGAAAGGTGCATCAACTTTCTCAGAATCAAGATTACACCATTATTTTTTTCTGTTTATGGTCTCTTCTGGCCATTGTCATGGTAATTGCCAAATGTTCCAGTGCTGGTAGGTGTGTTATTTAGCATGAACATTATGTTAAAATGAGCTTTAAAATCTTTTAAAAGTCATTTTGATAGTCATCTTGATTTCAGCTAGTCTTGAAATTTCAGCTGGCCTCTCTGTTCTCAGAGATGAGTTAGAGAAGGGGAAGAGGTTCAGTCAGACCTTGCAGGCCTGTCATAGGTAACAGGAGTTCTCTCCACGTGTACTTGCTTACAAGTTCGACCTCAAATTTTTGCAAAATGTGCATTTTATTGGAATAATTTTTTTTAAAGCCAGTTTGGAGAAGTAGTATTGCTCTGTAAAACTCTGTGAGCACTGTTAAAAAGAAGAAAACAGGCTCCAAATGGGCTCATGCTTAAGCCCATGTCACCAAACCAAGACTAAATTTAATTAACAGTTTCCATCCCTTCTAGAAATGAAATCTTAAACCAGTAAATCAGGAATGATCAGATCAGCACTAGTTAGGTAATCTGCCTGATTGACCCCTGCCACCCAAAATGTACCACTTTGGCATGTGGATTATTTTGAGCAGAAGGTAATCAAGGTCCAATAAACTCAATAAAAGCTTCTACTTCTCTCTTAACTGCCTAACATAAAAAATTAGATAGGGGGCTTGGCCCAGAAAGAGAACTATAACCAGAGATAAATTTTTATCTGAAAGACTTACCTGCAAGGAAGGGCAAACATCTAATTACAAAACATCTGCTCTTCTTATCTTCTTATGAATTGCCCTCCTCCCCTCTGAAACTCAAGGTCTCTATCCTGTTCCTTAGCTCAGGATGGTATATAAGCCTCAATTGTCTGACTACTTTGGAGTCTCATATTTTTATAGGCCTTCTGTACATACAAAATTATTATTTTTTTTTATCCTGGTAATCTCTTAAACCAATCTAATTATTATACCAGCCAAAGAACCTAGAAGAGTAGAAAGACAGTTTTTCTGCCCTCACACCCCTAAAGAGAAGTGACCTTGCCATATCCAGTCTGCTTTTTGCCTATTTGTTCCCACTTTTTCTTGCCTATAAAGTCTTTCATTTTCTATAGCTCCTCAATGCTGCTAGATTAGATGCTGCCTGATTCATGAATCACTGAATAAATCAAAAAGATCTTTAAGATGTCAGTTTAATTTTTTTAACAGTACTTATATGCATGAACAATTACAGAGAAAGGCATCTCAAAAAGACTGGGAATAATTTGAAGTTGCAGTTCATGAAACTCTTGCTCTAGGTCTAAAATCAAATGTCAAGTTCTTCACCAGGTTTATCTGACACAAAATAGTGAATAAATGTATGATTTGGGGGAATTGGAGAAATTGAGTATTATCTGAGTAATGCAAATACATATCAAAAGTAAGACCCTTTTTCCTTAAAGTTTTTTTTTTTTAACACAATTATGTTAATTCCCTGGTTTGGACTCTAATAATACACTAAATTAGAATATAGCACAGGTGGTTGTGGAGATAAGTATTTTAGTGTAAATTTTCAAGGGCATTACCTTTAATACATTACAATTATCTCAGCTTCTTTGCCTGATATCCCACATTTGATGTCACAGGAGTAGTAAAAGTACAAAATTGGCATAACAAAAAGGGGCAAATAAGAAAGTGGACATTTTTTACAAAGTAAATGTTGGTCAAATTCTTTTACCTCAGAAGTAAATTTTAAAAATCTAAAGCATAGGAAAGAGAACATATTCAAAGATAAAAGGTAAAATCCATTCAGTGATTTCAGTCCAAGGAAAATAAAAAATCTGTTACACAGAGCATGGTACCTCTGTTGTATAACAGATGTATTTCTGGGAACTGTGCTCTAGAAAGAAAAACTTTGCAAACATGGACAAACATATAACAGAGAAATAGGATAAACTATTAGAAATAAGCCAGAGGTGATATTTTAAAACATCTTTCTTTTCTCACATGGTAATTAAAGCAAAGAGTAACTACAGTTTTTGGAAAAAATGTCAGGACGATAATGCCATGTTTTTGTGAAAATATAATCTGTGTGGACATGGTCTAAAGATTTCCCAAGAGGGATTCATGACTTTTGAGGAGAATGTTTCAAACAAAATTACTCTGTGATATAAATGATTAAGGAAAGTAAAAAGATCAGTGACAAAGCATGTGCACAGAGAGATTAAAATCAGAGGAGAGGGCTCTTGATAATTTCAGACTCTAGGGACAGGCCTTCAAAAACCTTCAAGGGTTTGATTGAGCTCCAAGAGCAGGCAGGCATGCAGATTTGTGGTTAGCTTTTTTTTTTTTTTTTTTTTTTTTTGTAAAGGACACAATAGAAACTGCTGTCACCAGATGACTTATCTAAATTTCACTTGTTTTCCCAGAAGTTGGTAAAAAAAATGGGAGCGGAATCAGCAGGGCTGCCCTTCTTTCCTCTCTTTCATCTGGCAAGGCAGGGAGCAAAACAGCTGAAGTAGCTTCAGGGACTCACATTGTATAATAAACCTTCCTTGACTTGTGGATTCATCTACAAAGTAAGTTGGATGTATACTGACTGGATGCTAAAGGTAATTCAGTTTTCTAATTATAAATCAAAGCCCTAGTAGATTTCTTCCCTTAATCAACATTTATGTAACAGTTTAAATGTTTATGTGTAGTTCCCCCTTTCACCTGCTAATTTCTAAAAAGCAGTCAAATTAACAAATGATAGGCCAAGGGCAATGTGGGGAGAAGACCTTGCATATTTTTTTAAAACTGGCTGATTCTACCACTAAATTTGGACAGCGAAATTTAGGGCTATTTTATGAGGGCTATTTTATCAAAATCCAGATAATACTTCTGAAATTTTCTTGAAAGCCCAATTTTCCTTTTTTATATTGATTTGTTTATAGCACTGCCAAATACATTGATTTATCCTCTCACCTACTGTCAAAGCAGCCCAGTTGTGATGTTGAACATGTGTCTTTTTAGGTAATCTATCATGAAATGACTCAACAATGCCAAGTTTCTTTAAACCTCTTTCTGAATGTGTTTTCTTACCCAAAAGCAACCACTTTGTGGCGTGATCCCTATACCTGGCGGATCAAGAATCAATAACTGAAGCCTATCTCACACAGTGGGACCTATAAATTATTATAGTAGTTCATCAGTGTAGGCTCTGTCAGAAATATAAATAAAAAAATAAGGAGGGAAGAAAAAGAGCTGTTAGCAAAATTACACCCTTCCACATTTGTACTCAACACGCAAATAATCATCCACACACTGAATCTGAATAGGAAGTGAAATAAATATAGCCTTCTATTAAAATCCTTAGGCATGTAGAAGAAAAAGAAAGCACTAATTTGAGTTGAACACATTTTATTTAACAATAAAGATCTAAATTCCAATTTCATCTTCACTGTCATGAGCACTACCTATTTTTATATATAATAGGTATTATTCTTGTACAATGTATATACTCCTTACAGTATAAGAACAGGTGAGCTAACACATCTGAGGCTATAGGTCAGTTCCCATAGATTCTGAAATGAAAATTTATATGTAGAAAGTTTACTAGAAAATGTCTCAGGAAGGGAAGAAAGCTGGGTCATGCAGGGGAGGAAGTTGGGCTCCCATGCAGTACAAAGCCTCACCCTAACCCATGAGGAGCTTGATGCTTGGATTCCGTGTCCGAGTGGTTCAGATTTGGGGTCAGATCCACATACCCTCGATCAGTCGCTGTGTGCAAGATGCTCTGGAAACGCATCATGACTTTGGCTAAGGTGACTCTTCAAGTACTAGAGAGAGCTTAGGCTTTGAAATTTTGCTTGAGAGCACTCCCAGCAGCTGAGAGAGTGAATCTGTAAATCCTCAAGGGGGATCCTGGCTGCACGGTGCAGTGTCTACTATGTCTGCTAAATGACCGCTTTAACCATCCAGTATAAGCATCCAGACAGATACAGGAATAAAAAATAAAGTTCAGGAGAAAGTCAAGTACCTAATTGTTGCATTTCTTCCCAAAATAAATGTTGGTGTCTCTCCTTGAACAGGAATGCTTCACTGTTGAATTCTTGATTATTTCAGTTGTTTAGGCAAGATGAGGGTGATTCAACTCCACGTAGGTATATCACCAATTTTGCCTGATGGTTTAACTAATATGCTGAGAAAATTTCAATAGCATTCTTGGGTGCAAAGAACATATTTAGGCTCAGAGAATGGGCGACCATTGATCTGCTCTCTGAGATTTTGTTGTTCAAAGAATATTCTAGAAATAGGTGAGTTGCCATGAACAACAAAAATATGATTAGAAGCAGAGAGGACATTAGTGTCTTTGCACTATATTAAGCTGGACATAATAAGTAAAGACAGACAATTTGTGAATATAAGAACAAGTTACTAGAGTTGGAAGGGTTGACATAAATTTGTTGAATTATAGGTAACTCGTGCTTTAGAAGAAAAGTTCTATTACAGGAAGAAAACTCTGCTCAAAAGAAAGACACAGAGGGGAAAAAAGTAGTTGGGAGTGATGTGGGTTGAGATGTAAACCTAGGTCTTCTCTACCTCGGCCCTATTGATGTTTTGGACTGGATAACATTTTGTCGTAGGACAGATAGATTTAGCAGCGTCCCTGGGCCTTACCACTAGGTATCAATAGCAACTCTGCTCAAATCATGATGATCAAAAATATCTTTAGACATTGCTAGATATTCCCTAAGAGGTAAAATTGTCCCATCCCCACTACCATCCCCATCAAGAACAACTGATCCATAAGAAATATCCTCTGGAATAGCCAAGAATATTAATATATGAGCTATCAAGTGCTGTTAAAGTGATCTGAGAGGTAAATTTTTTTTATTACATTTTTTTTAAATTCTGTTTTTGTTGTTAATGTAAGACAGTGGTGTCCTTTGTTCCTCTAATATGTTCCTCACTTGATAATTATCATTCTCTAAGTCAAGATAGCTGTGTGTGCAGTAGAAACAGTGTAATTGGAAAAGATGGAAATTGGGTGTAGAAAGAATGAAAAGCATAATAGAGGAAGTAGTTGGCTGTTTAATGTAATCCTCAGGAAATTTTAAAAGTATTTCAGGAGTAATTTATCACTGGAAGTATCTAATAGTTATATTTTTAAAGGCATATATAGTAATCACCTTTCTTGAACTACATGAAAAGAGCTCAATTATTTCATTCTTCATATCAATTTTTAATAGAAGTTTTGAATGTTGTGCATATATAAGAAGTCCTTTTCTCATTTTGCATATATGAGAATTGAAGAAAATGCAAATCAATGTTACCTGATTCTAAGCGGCTATATATCATGTTGCGTTAGACATTAATACAACATGATGTTAATGTTAGATAATACATTTAGATAATATATAATGTTAGATAATGGACATTTCAATTATGCCATCACTTTTTCTCCCCCTCCCAGGGACAGCTTCAACAGATTGTTTAAGTTTATAATGCTATATGAGCTTTATTAAGCAGAAGCGTCCTGTTTCCTTTCATATGCTTAGAAAATAAATATTGTGCCAGATCTATCTGTTCCCACAGCTGTGTTTGTAAATGTCAGAGAAAGACATGTTGTTTTGAAATCTATTATCATTCATGAAAATAAGTTGTATTTTTATAGTTATGAGAAAGGGACAGAAAGCTAAAAAAATCACAATTATTCTAGAACCTAAAGCAATAATAAAAGAATCTATTTTTGCCTAGTTATTATGAAAACTTTGTTTTCAAATTTCTTATTTTTTTGGTGTTTTGTCAGTTTTTGAAACTCTAAGTAGATTTACATTAAAGACTTTTTCTTTTAGTCCATGGAAATATTAAATGTAGTGTGGAGCACATTCAGCTTAGTTCTCTGCAGATGCTGTTCCTCTTTCCTCACATATGAAATGATCATTAATTCTATCAGTTGAAGAAAGCCCATTTGCAAGTTACTATATAACTAGAGAGAGAAACAAGAATGTAGTATTTTAAGAAATAAACATGATCCTTCCTCATGGCTTCTCTCCTCAGCTCCCGATTTTCCAAAGTTGACTAGCCATTTCTCCAGACGGTCTGCTTTCTGCTGGACATAAAATGGCTCGAGGGTGGCCCTGTCTTTCAGTAGTTCATATCTGTGTTGAGAGAAAATTCTTCATGGATCTTTTGTGTCCCTGCATGTCTTTTGAACAGAGACACTCTCTGCCTTTGTTCTAGACTATGTTTTTAAGGAAGTTTCTGTAGGAAAGAAGTTTTGGAAAGCAGAGAGAGTTTCTAACTCCAGAGCAAAGGGTAGTTTGTTTGCTGTTTAGTATATTAAGAATAATATCTCCATCTGGGATAAAGATTGTACAGATTACTGCTCATTATAAAAGTGTTACGTTCTTTAAGCCCAGGGTCTTTTGCGATGTACCCCATAGCCTGTGAAAGTGTCACTTAGTCCTTTTTATATCACCCTGTGTCATTGGGGTTTGGGGTATTAATGCAACACTGATTCTCTGACTATAACTATTTCTGTGGGTAATAAATCATCTTTTGTCTCTGACTCAGGAGTCTATGTCTCCTGTTCGTATCCATGAAATTAGGGCAGCACAAGTCGTTAGCTTGAAAGTAAGTCTAAGTCTCAGATCCTTCACAGTTCTTGACATTCTGGTCCATGGAAAATGTTTGCCCAAACTTCCTTACCTGTCAGGGGGCTTGTAGTTAGTTCTTAACACTGCCCTCTTGTCTCTCTTCCCTGCTGCCTCTTTTTTTAGATTCTTCAGGCATGTGTCAGCTCACAGTCAAATGTAATTTCAAACTCAAGGGAAACATCTCAAACTTTCCCAGATGGTCCCATCCAAATCTCTTCTTTCTGGCGTTGTGCAGAAGGGAACAGCACCCACTCTCCTTGAAGGGGGATTATATTATGGAAGCAGCTCTTTTCAAAGAATCTTTTCAAAAAATGTTTTTTTCTTCTCCAATCTCTCAATCTTTTTGTATTCTTAATCTGAATGAGGGTACCTAAGAAGGGCCCAAGAATAATAAAATTAGTTTCTGAAAATCTTCAATGAAAATGTGCCTTTTGAAATAGATCTTCACTATTATTTGTTATCTGTTACATCAGGGCCTTCATAGAAATGGAAGCAAGAAAACTCCCATTTTAAGGTTGTTTTTATATATAATTTTTAAAATACAGAAACTAATATACATTATTTATTAAAATATTTCTAAGTAAATTATTAAAACAGGCATGGAAAATATAAATACTAAATTGAGGCAAATGTAAACACCCAGACATGAGCAGAGAGCAAGTGAAATTGGTTGAAAAAAGAGAAAACTGATATCTTCAACTACATTTGTAAGAGCGGGGGCAGATTTGCGGATTAATGACGAAACATAAAGATGTGACATAGAATAGGACTGAGTGTTAAATATGTGATATTTGCTATCTTAATCTCTGTATCTTGTGGAATCCTTGACAGATTTTGTCAGTAAACAATAAGAAAAGTTTATGGTGCTATATGTGCTTTGGTATATTAGTATTGCTATTTGTTTTCCTAATATTTGAATGACAGTCAATCTGGTAATATAGTTTAAAGAGTTCATTTTATTTCTCAGAGTTCCAAATTTATTGCTCTATTCTCTTTTGAGATTAAATATTGACACATTTTAAGTCTGAGGCCAACGACATCATCTCCTTTTGGTTGAATTATATTTATGCTTTTATGCCTTTTGGATGCCATATTTATCGTAATGATCATCAAAATCATCTAATATAAAGATAATAACAATAGCTAATAGTTTAAAATCTTTTCTATTTATTGGGGATGGCTGTAAAACATAACATACTAAATTGTGTAATTTTCATTATAAACCTATGAGGTATGAGCCAATACCTATGAGGTATTAACCTTTTATATGTGGATAAAGGGGCACACAAAGTACATTACCAAGGTTATAGAGCTAGTGGTAATCTGGATTTGAGTACAGGCAATAGGATTCTAGAATCTGTTGTCTTAGCCACTGTGCTGTTTCCTTTCATATTATACACAAATTATTTAAATAACATAAAAATTCATGTTGAGTTTCTAAGCATTAAAATAATGCATATATAGAGAGTAAAAGCTGAAACTCCCCCTTTGCTTACTAATCCTACTTTGCTCTGTAGAAGAAAGTAAAATTAACACTTGAGTATGAATCCGTATATTTTTATTTATTATAAAACCATATACTCATATAGTATAAATGTTTTCTTTAAGAAATAATATAGCATAATATTCTACAATTTAAAATAAAAAATATATATTGGAAATCTTTACGTCCATAAATTTTAGATTTGCCTAATGTTTTTAAATATTTCAGAGCATTTCAAATGTCAGTGAACCATAACTTAGTTAGCCATTTATCTATTGATTGACCTTCTGCTACTTAAACTTAGGGGCACACATAAAATAATGATGTCATTGATGTGACTTATTATTTCATCATTGAGGTATATATGTTTGTTATATTTAATTGAAGAAAATCATAGAGATATACTAGACTGCTCTCTCGTATGTATTTTTCTTCAATGTCAAAGACATACCGAACACACTAGAATAATAAAAAGACATGTCAATGGACTGGGCCAACTTAGACGACACTGGCCTTATCCTAACTTCCTGCCTCCAAAGACTGGAGAGAGCACAGTGATAACTCTAAGGATTTCCAGTCTTATATGATACATGCCAATAACTTTCTTTAAATGCATACTTATGAGAAACATTTAATAACTACACACTTAAGAGATAGTCTCATTTATGTGCTTGTCAGATTGTCTTTCTCAGAAACTATTTAATTGAAGATTATTTCTCCTGCTTCAAAGTTCTACTGTGCAAGTGTTTTGTCTGAATAGTAAGTCACTTGGCCACTTGGGTCCTTCATTTGCAAAAGGTTAACCCGTTGGATATAGAGCAGACACTATTTCATTGATTGAGAAGAACTTAAGCTCACCATTGTTTTTTGTTTTACCCACCTGTCACTCCATCTTAGCTTTGTGCCAGCCTGCTTTTGTAGGGAAGATTTTGCTCTTTGTCAAAGCTCTTTAATAGCTTTAGCTGAAAGGTGTTTTAATAAATAGAATACTGTTAACATAAAATTTGAATAGGAATAAAGAGGTAAGAAAAGTAAACTCAGAGAAACTCTAGCTAGCTCATTTTAAACTAAAAATATTAGATCACAGATGAAGATCCTTTATAAGCATGGCATTTGTGTATAGAGTTATAAGGATGTGATAGTGGGGCTTAGCACAGCAAAGCCTGAAGTCTTATATACAGATGTTCCATGTTTAAGAAAAACTATAATATTGAATTTTGATATTTTCTGTGGCAGTAAAACAGACAATTTAAATGAATTCTGAAACTGACCATTTCTGCTAATTTCAGAAATAGATAAGCAGTTCATTCAGAGACCATTTTTCTTTAAGCTGATGTCAGCAGGCAGGAGGGAGGCCTGTTTCAAAACAAGTATAACATTCTCTTAATATTTGAACTTACCACATCAGCAATAATAAAAAGCCAAATTTCTATACCAGCATCTTCAACTAGAAGAATCAAAAGAAGCGTTTTTTCCACTCCACTAAAGATTTTCACAAGCAAAGAAAAATGAGTAGTAGACAAGGTAATAAGACCTTCAAGAATTTCAGATAGATTACCAAGAATATTCTGGCATATGTCATTTGCATATACAAATCTGTGATGAAGCTATTCAGGTGTATTTTCTACTGTTTTCCAATATGATCTTGCCTTTGTCAGTCTATTATTTGAGTAAAAAGTATATAGTAAAACACAATTGAAACAATAACTGACAAGATAATGGAAAATGTACTTGCAGATTTTCATGATATACTTATAAAATCTTTTTAGTGCACAAAAATTTACTATGTGCAGTTTAGGCTTAATTATCAATATTTGTTCTTAAGATTAAAGAACTTAATCTAATAGGTACCACATGGTAGTTTAACTATTCTTCCATTAGAAACTCTGTGTTGTTATGAAAAGAAAGTAACTGTGACACTATTTTCACATCGATGAAATAACAATAGTAAAATTTTCTGTGCTGGTTTTCGTTTTTGTTCTTTACTACAGTGCATATACTTCTCAAGGAAAGTGAATATCTTAAACTTTTGTTGTTGATGTTTGTTTCCAATCCATTAGCCTTTGAGTGTAAAACCTTTTTTTTTTCTGTCAATAAACCATAAGATATTTATCATACAAGTATATCTATAGAAATTTTAGGAGTTATCATGTTCCCCCTTCAGGAATTTTGAGGCTTTCCAGAGAAGGCTCACATGTTGCCCATATCTCTTCCGTATACCTTCCTAAGCTAGTGAGAGAGTGCCAAACTTCAGATTTCTTGGAATCTCATCAGTTTCATACCTTTCACCAGAAATTATCTGCTTTCCCATGACAATTCCCAATCTTTTTGTGTAGAGCAGTTCTGCTACTCATCTCAGTGTCTTCATTCCAGAACAGGGTTTGTGCTGTTCTATGCATAAACAGAGGTTGTATAGAACAGTTTTTGCTTAGTTTTATCTCCCAAACAAGATATTGAGACATTCCAAGTGGAAATTTAACTATCTTCAGAAAGAAGAGAGAGTTGGCAGTATTAAGGGAGCAATCAGTAGATACCAAAACATATACATATTGATACATATGAACATGATTCTTCAGGCTTCTAAAACTTGACTTTGATAGATCATTACATCTGCACATCTACAGAGCAAATATATGTTTTTGAAATTTGGTCAAATAGACCCTGTAATGGGTCTTCACCCTGTTCTATTTCTCTTCTGCATACTCCAGGAATCTAATGCTGCAGTGGGATCCCAATGGGTTATATTACCAGTGGCAGAAACTAAATGTGAAAATGGTAGGAAAAAGTCAAACCCAAGCTACATTTCACACCCATGGGCTCTCCTAAGAACCCACAAACAACATGCCTTAAACATAAGCTGACATGTGTATATCTGTCACAGAGAGATTAATTTAATAAAAAGCAACCAAGAACAAAAAGAGTGTCACAGAGCAACCCTGGGTCTTTACACAGAAAAGCTCTGCCTCCCCTATTTCTACCTGCTTCAATAGCAGATGAGAAGAAATCTGTGTGAAAGGAAATCTTGCCTTTCTCTCCTTCATTGCTGGGGACCTGCCTATTCAGCGTCAGTGTGAGAGTATCCACAGTGGGGGAGGGTTGGTAGAGAATGAGGAAAGAGACATGGAAAAGTGATTCTTGTTGTTTAATTGAAAGTAAGCTTATAACTTCAAAATGCACAGAGTGAGTCTCAGTAAAAATGGAATGAGATTATGAATGGCCAAAAAATGAGAGAATAAAAAGCTCAATACTTACTTAACAAAGTCACTATCCTTTAGGAATAGGGATTTGATATAGGATAGCTGGGACAGAAGTTTAAAATAAAACTGATTTAGGTTTTATTTCAACAAGTTTATTAAATAAAGTTGATTACATAAGCAAAGAAGGTGGTGGGAACTACTGAACACAAGTGCATTTATTTATTTTTTCTCTTTTATTCCTAACTCAGCTATAAAAACATTAATCCTGACAACTAAGAATCTTAGTTCAGGTTTAATAGTCTCCGAGGGATTTGTTATTTTCACTATTGTATTAAACTACTTTATGCTTCTTTTATCTTGAATTTGAGAACCCTTTAATTCTTTAGATCTCTAGGAAATTTAATTTATTTTACTTTTTTTAGTTTGAATCTGGTTCCATTTTACTCAGCCTCAGGTTTTCTTTAACTAGTGCTTCCCTTAACTCGCCATCAACATTATACACTAACTGGAATCTTTTTGGTCCTGTTTCTCATGTTTGCTGCCTCCAGATAATGGATGATATTGAAGAGTGAATAGATAGTGGTGAGTCCACTTCCTAAGTAGTTCAGTGGCAATGGGAAAGCTTCTGCAAATGTCCAGGCATTTGGATGGGAATAACAGGGATCAAAGATTGTGCTCAAGGCAGTCTACTGTATTAAGTCAAAAGTAAGGGCAAATTCAAGTAATGGTGACTTAGAGGATGTGAGGAATGCAGGAGAGAAGTCACTGGGATTGTCTGTTACCTGTACTCATTAAAAAAGTTAAGAATTTGAGCTCCAGCTATCAGAGCCTGGAGAGTGAACTTGATCTAGAATGCAGAGATCTCACAAGGTTCTTCTAAACACTAGGACAAGGCAAATGGTGGTCTGAGGTTAAATGGTGCAACTGATTGATGAACAAGAGCAATTTTAGTTGGAAAAAGTATGTTGCAGTTGGGAAGTGTGACAAGATAAAGGCATTCTATACAGAGTTATTTTTATTAAAAACATTTTAGTCTAGAAGGAAGGCTAATTTAGGTTTCAAAAAGAGTTGAGTCTCAGTGATCTTTTCAAAGTATGTCCTCTTGTCACCATAGGACATTAAAGTTTATTATATAGGCTTTTGTAGTGGATACTGCCTAGTTCAAATACACTGCACTTTCTTCCTAGGCCCATCAATAAATTCTATTTCACAACCTCCATGGTAGTTGGGTGAGGCTATTTGACTGAGTCCTGTTATTGCATTAGCAAGAATATTGAGAATAGTATGAAAGTACTGTTATGATACTAGTTATTTTGTATTTTAGTAATTTTAATTATAATAATTTGTCATTTTAAATTTATTTTAAGTAATGAGGGGAGAGAAGAAAATAATGAAATAAGTACCTATTACATTTTTTTTTGTCTGTGTCAAATGTAGAATGGGCAGATTATGTCATCAAATGCCTTTTTAGCATTTATGGAGAGGATCACAGATTTCTTCTAAGCAGATAAGGCTCATAAAAAGATAAAGCAGCACAAAGATACTCTTCAAAATATTTTCTCAACCAAGATGGCTCCAATTTCTCCCAAGCTAAATATCCAGGGGACTCTACCTACCTACATCTATTTGCTGCTTTGCCTGCATGATGATAATATCATATTAATTAATGAAAGTTGTATTTCTTCCACAAGTATAGCTCTTCATATTATAAAACAATACTTTTTGAGAAAATAGAATATTCATAGCAATTATGAAGAGGGAGATTAGTTTGTGAGGATATGAGTAGACTAGGGGTATGTTTGTTCTTTAGCTATTTAACTAAGAACAGTGGCTTCATGCCAAGTCATAATTAGCTTAAATGTATTAACAGGTCAGTTTTCAATAGCCTCCAATGATTAAAGATATTTTTGTCTTCAAATGTTTACATAAATGCTCCAAAGGTTATCTTAAAATAACCTAAAATAGATCACAGTGTTTGAACTGTTGAATTTCATGATCTTTAAACTAAACAATGATTAAAGCAAATATATGAATATTAATTTTAGACTGGTTTAGGTAGCATACCATTGGAAAAAATTGAAAAGATGCGTGCATTGCTATATCAACTTTATAGCAGTCGAAGAGCTTTATTCATAGCTGAGCAGGATTTCTTGTTTTGGGAGATGGGTGGGGGTGTGGGGGGAAGAGCTGTGAGGAATATGAAAATATGTTTCTTTCCCTTATACATTTTTACAACTCAGCCCATTCTTTGAGAGTGTTCACTGAGCTCTGCTCATTACAGTATATAATGCTAATATTTAGGAATAGGATTAAGTCTCAGTTTTTGAAGTCTATTACAAGAATCAAAGTTGTCTGCACACTAAAAATCAACATCCTATGTCACCATGCACTCTTGCATTTACCCTGAAATTACCCTGGTGTCTGTACTTTCTACTCTCAGTGTGTAGACTAGTATTGGCTTCCACTTGCTCTGAGTGTTGAACAGACTTGTGATTACCTTAAATCAGAATACGTAAGGAGATTACGGTGGCACAACAAATAAATTATGGGCTAAATCCTGTCATAATAATAGTTTCCATTTTTATAACAGATTGGCTTGAGAGACCTTGAAAAATTTATAAATATGGTTCCCCCTGTTTTGCTGATAGGAAAACAGTCCTTGGCACCAGTTTAGGTTTACAAATCTCAGGGACTACAGCCTGAAATAGAGAACTCACAATTGGAAATTTGGACTCTGTTCATTAGAGCAGGATAATAAAAACATGACCAGGATCTGTATCCTTCCACCATTTGGAGGAGGTGGATTTGCTGAATCTGCTAAAGAAATACTTGGCAAAGAATTTATTGTTTCCTGCTTTGAGACTTTGAAAGCATTTAGAAAATGTAGAATGTGAATCCTAAAAAATAATAGCAGAGGGTCATGTGCTAACTGCCATCCCCAAGGAAAATCCACAAACAAATTTGCCACTTTAAATAAACACTTTTATTTATGGAGTACAATCTATCTGTCAGAACACCAAGGGGCTCTACTTCGTTAAATATTCTAATACAATTAGCAAAGTAATGTAATTGGCTGGCATTAATAGACATCATCTCTATAGGCAGCATCACTAAAGTTAACAGTCATGCTAGAAATGAAACCAAGACACTGAAAATGAAGCCAGATGTACACACAGAGGGGCTATAGACCCATCAGGATTTCCTGGGAGGAATATACATTAAACTGCACATCTGGTAGATTTTTTTTTCCCCCAAAATCTGTATCTTCTAAATGATCCTTTGGTAGATTTGGTTTAAAATAGTTTCCCCGTCCCTCCTGCCTCCACTCATCCATTTGAAAGGCAAATATATAATGGTCTTAAATAAGTTAATATATTTCACCAAAACTATTACTCAAAATGATAGCTTCCTAAATAGGAGATAGTAATGAAAATAGTGGAAACCTCCTTCTATTTTAGATAAATTTAAAATATATATACATAGGTGATTAAAGATGGTCACAATTCTTTGATACTTCTCTCATTGAGAGACAGTGTAGGTGAGGGAGTCTGTGTTTCTTTTCTTTGAATCTGAGCAGACTCTGTGACTGCACTAGCCAATAAAATACTGCTGAGTGACGTGTCAGTTTCCAGACTTAGACCATTGAGATGGAAAGTTTCCATCTTCCATCTCCCAGAACATTCCCTTTTGGAACCCAGATGTGAGGGAACCCAAGCATTTTCTCATTGGAGAGGCTCATGTAGAGGTGTGGAGAAGAACTGAGGCTCCAGATTATATTTCTAGATAAGTTTACAGCTAGCAATCAACACCAAATTGCTATCTTTGAAGCCATTTCTCTATCTTCGTCCAGTTGCCCCAGCTGATTCTGCATAGAGTAGAGGTGAACCATCTCCATGGAGTCCTGGCCACATTGCAGATTTTGACATAAATTATTGAATGTTGTCATTTTAAGCCACTGGGTTTTGGGGCGGTTTGTTATGGCTATGATAATTAACTGAAGTGCTTGGCAATAGCTAAGCAAATGCATCAACAAACTGATGTTTTCTATCGTCTCTCAATTTGTATACACATTTCCCCCAATAAAGTACTCAACTGCTATTTTATCTAGATCAGTGTCCCTCATTGGTAGTTTGAAATCTATTTGTAAATCTTGATTCCAAACTTGTTAGATCTCTAATGCAGTTATTGCAGTTCACTCTCTAGTGATACATCTCTTTCTGTGGTTTTCTGAAATTTTCATCAGGAGAAACAAGACTGCTGAACAAGCACCTTCCTTCATGATCTCAAAGAATGGGAGAGGAAAACTAGCTTCTTACAGGATTTAGAGGCCTTTACTATGTTATTACTAATTCAAGTATTTTTGCTTTGTGTGTTTGTATAAGATGCAATACATCTCACTTTAAAAAATCAGTTCCACATACAAATTACTACAATGGCATACTATGATAAAATTAATATGTCTTGTCTTTACACCTGTGTGCTGAACTTTTTCTCTTACAGTTTCTCTGTGAATTATGACTTTTTCTCCTACATATACAACTTCTCTCTGTCTATTGACGTTTAAGTTTTTCTTACTTGAAACATTAAATGTATCCCTCAGCTTAGCTATTCTTCCAAGCTAGTACCATTTCTTTCTTTTCCCTTTTATTATCAAGATTTCTTAAAGAATAGTCTACCCTGTATTTATATTCCTGTTTCATCCACTATTCCATGGATATCTATCAATGAGGTCATCAATGACCCCATATATTCTGAACATAAAGCTTTTTAGACCCAGTGTTATCTTCTGCATAGCATTCAACACTGCTAACCATTTCTTTCTTCTTAAAATACTATTTTTTTTAACCTCTGTAGCATTGCCATCTTCATACTTTGTTCTCACCTTATCGCTCCTCCTTAAACCTCTATTCCTTCCCATCAGATCCTGTCCTTTTCTCTTTTCAGGCAATCTCCTTCATGCCCATGGCAAAGAATTGCTCTTTGGGCCAGACCTCTCTGTTGAGTTACAAACCTTTGTTATCTAACTACCTGTTGCATATCTCCACTTTTCCCATATTAAAATTGTCATTTTCCTCTTGTCCAGTTGTGACCAAGCTGTCTCATGCTTTGTTTCTAATCTCAGTGAATGACAATATCCCCCATTTGTCCAAGAAAAAACAAGAATCAAGTTTAATTTTGCTCTCTCTCTTTCTCACATCTCCTAAGTTCAATCACCAAGGATTTCTTTTCCTACTTTGTTAAACTTGCCCAAGTCTGCTCACTTCTTTCCCGTTGCACTGTTTCAACCCTGTTCCTCTGCTTCTTGTACTGACCACTCCAATCCGTTCTTTACATTCCAGTACACATAATCTTTCTAAAATCTATGCCCGAACATGTCATTCCCCTATGTAAAAATCTTCAAGAACTCCTGTGCTCTATTTGGATGTAGGATCTTTTATATTTTTGCTTATCAAGGTTCTTCTCTTCTTTGCCCACCGTTCAGTGGCAGTGAACTTTGCACAGATGCCATTGAAATTTATTTTCTAAATTATCATTGGAAAACACCAGCTCATAGTTACAGTTGCTATGATAAATGACAGAGGGCCAGATCACCTTTCTTCATAAACTGTTCTGTGACGTGCTGAGCAAACCTCAAGCTGCACCACATTTAAAATGAGACCCAAATCATTTGAACTTTGACAAAACATCTAAGAGTTCTACTTGCTAACTTTAGAGTGCTGTTTATTTTGATTAAATATCTCCTTTGAACCTACAACCTTCAGTTATTCTGAGATAGCTCCTGACTATATTTTGCCGAATGATGGCATCATGTGTCACATTAAGTTTTTCTTTGCCTTGTTTTCTTTCCCAAACTAAAGCCAGTCTGTTCTTAGAGTTTACCTGTCTATTCACAGGACATACTAGGACTCTATAGCAATCTGAATCCATTTCCTTTATCATTCTGTATTAATCTTAAGTAGAAATGTGTGGATTCTTGTTTAAAAGACAAATCTGTATGTTTATTTTTTCCAGTTTTGTATAATTTCAGTTCAGGCTGTGTGGTGGCAAGCTAATATATATATATATATATAAGACTGATTTTTTGTTTACTATTAAAACTCAGGATTTTAAATCAATGTTTTTAAACAACTCTAGTTACACTTCAGTGCAATAGCAAAGCCCAAGGAAAAGCTCAAAACAACTCAGTTTACACTTATTGATTTACAAATTGAGTAGCTGATCTTATAAACAATGTATAAAGCCATGTTCTGACTCATCTCTAAACTTTAACTTTTGCTTTTTAGAGCTACATATGGTAATACTTGGCTAGTAATAAAGTTAAAAAGAAAATATTTTAGAAGTCATTTATCCTCAATGTAGAAAGTAGAAAATACAAAATTAAAGTGAGAGAAAATTAAGTTTACATATTTCTTATATATTACAAATACAATCTGTTATCTTTTTATGTGCAGTCCTTTAATTATACATAATTATACATAATTTCTGCCACATAATCTATATTTAATAAGAATAATAGTTTTTAAGTGAAAATGTATATAAATAAAAATAATGCTTTTTTGTGTCTTAAAGTAGTTCTTTATAATATTAACAAAAGTATACTGTCTATTATATACATAAGCAATCATTTCCCTATATGCAATAATCTATTATTAGGCATCCAAAGAATTCCTCATTATAAATAAATGCAAATATAAAATTCAAAAACTATATATCTTGTTTGCATTTTTATAATGGTTTCCTTAGACTAATCTGTATGTATGTATTTTTAAAAGTTTTTAATAAATATTATGAATTGCTTTACAAAATGTTTATATTTAATTCATACCCTAAGCAAAAATGACTGAGATTATCTGTTGCATAGGACCTTTGTTACACTGAACATTATTATTTTGATATGTAAATTTTATGGTAAAGTCATTTTATATAATTTGAATTAATTTTTTTTCTTTCTTTTTTTTTTTTAGTAGTATGGCTAAAAAGTTTTCATTTATCAGCACTTTTACTTTTGTGGGGTTTTTGTGTGAATTTATTGACAAGAATTTTTTCCTAATATTTATTGAACACCAGGCACTTTTCTGAGCGCTTTACATGTAGTGACTTACTTGATTCTCATGACAACCCTGTAAATAACAGGATACCCCTCTAATCCCCATTTTACAAATGAAGAAAATAGACAGCTGGGATTATTTCTGATATTGTCTAATAATAATTTTTTCTTACTTATTTGTATAAACTCTCTCTATAGAAAATATAAGTCAGGTAAAGAAATATATGGCTAATGGCTTTATGTTGTGTAAATTGTTTTTTCCAGATTTATCAATAAAGTTTATTGTATAAATTCAGTTATTTTTCTGTTAAGTTCATTGAAAGGTTAAGTTCATAAGGTTGTTCATTTATATATTATCTCTGTATTTTTTGTTTTGTTTTGTTTTATTTCTTTGCTTCTTTTGTTTATTTATATTTCCTCTCCATTTGGAAAAATATGTGAAATGCTATACTCACTTCATTTTCCCTTAAAAATCAATAAATTATCTCCTGATTTGTGGTATCTCTATGAAGTATACTGAATACAGATGCTCCTTGACTTATGATGGGGTTACGTTATGAAAATACTGTAAGTTGAAATGCATTTAATACACCTAACCTTTCAAACAGCTTACCCTGCCTTAAAGGTGCTCAGAACACTTATTTTAGCCAACAGTTGGGAAAAATAATCTAACACAAAGACTCACTTTAGAGTATCAGTTGGCTGCTGTGATTGTGTGGCTGAGTGAGAACTGAGGCTTGCTTCTGCCTCGCATTGTGAGGGTATTGTACCTCCTATCATTAGTTAAGAAAATGATCAAAATTCAGACCTCAAAGTATGGTTTCCACAAGATGTGTATTGCTTTTGCACCACTGTAAAATAAAAAATATCCTAAGTTGAACCATAAATGATATACATAAGTATGCATGCATATGTTTATGTGTACATACACACGTTTATTTTGAAGTAGTATTTAATCCTTTTGTCACATGATATTTATTTTCAAATCACATAGTTTACTGTGGTTTAAAAAACAATTTATTACAAGATATGACAAATAATCTCTTTCCTTTGAAATGTTTTTGTCTATTTTAAGTATCACAAAACAATAAAATTCTATTGGATTGTAATAAAAATTCAACATATGCATGAAAATAAATTAGACTATATTTTTGTTTTATTTTCATTTAATTTATGATCAATTTTCATGATATGAAGTTAGTTTTCAAGAATGGAAATAAGGAGATATAAACATGTTGCTGAAGGAAAAATAGGTTATAATGTTGATGTTTTTACTGTTAACCCTTATCTAAGAACCAGCTGGTTTGAAATGTTCTATATTGATCTAAAAGAACTGTAGGAACACCAGGCAATACTTAGCTTCTTGATCAATGACTTGTGATTCTGTGTATAAATTATGTGGAAGGGCAAAAGAGTATCCTATTTCCTGTGAGATATCAGGTTTCCTTTTTTCTCAATCAGTACATTATGGCTGAGCTTGTGTTTAAGTTGGCAACCTCATTCAATTAGCTGTATTGAAAACAAAGTTTTTCCTAACCTTAGATTCCACGTCCTTTCGATTTTTATCTTTTTTAGTCTTCCTAAGTATTAAGTAGGAAAGTGAAAGCCCAATTTGAAAATGATGTCTTCTTCGCTTTTCTTAGGATGAGGAATTTTAAAGCAATGCCCAGAACAATGTCCTAGTCAACTGTGCAAGTATTTTCACTTAGAGAAAATATATGTACTATTTCAGAAAAAATAAAAGTTAATCTTTTATTCTTGTACATATTTTTAACTATTCCAACAGGAAGTAAATATAAAATATTTTTCTAAAGTGAGCCTCGATAAAACACTTATTCTCCATGTCCATTATTAGGATAACACTAAAGAAAAGGTCAAAAAGATATTTTCCGCAATAATTACTTAAAATTTTTAAAATTATAATTTATATACAATATTATACTACTTTCAGGTATACAACATAGTAATTAGATAACTATACATCTTATGAAGCAATCACCATAATAAGTATCATATCAATCTGGCACCATAAATAGTTATCACAATATTATTGACTATATTCTCTATGCTGTAATTTATATTATGACTATTTTTATAACTATCAATTTGTACTTCTTAATCCCTTTCGCTTATTTTTACCCATCCCTGCAACCCACCTCCCATCTGGCAACCATTACATTGTTCTCTGTGTCTATGAGTTTGTTTCTGTTTTGTTTGTTCATCTACTTTATTTTTTAGATTCCACATATAAGTGAAATATGGTATTCATCTTTGTCTGACTTATTTCTCTTAGTATAATACCTCTAGGCCTATCCATGTTGTCACAGATGGCAAGATTTCATTCTTTAATATGACTGAGTAATATTTCATTGCATATATTGCCACATCTTCTTTATTCATTCATCTATTAATGGGCACATATGTTGGTTCCATGTCTTGTCTATTGTAAAAAATGCTGCAATGAACATAGGGGTGCATATATATTTTCAAATTAGTATTTTGGATTTCTTTGATTAAATAGTAGTAGAATTTCTGGGTATTTGGTAGTTCAATTTTTAATTTTTAAAGGAACCTCAATACTCTTTTTCATAGTGGCTGCACCAGTTTACAATCCCACCAACAGTTCATGAGGATCCCCTTTCCTGTATAACTTCCCTAACACTTGACTGGTGATTTATTGATGATAGCCATTCTGAAAGCTGTAAATGATATCTTATTGTGGTTTTAATTTCATTTCCTTCGTGATTGATGATGTTGACCATCTTTTTATATGTCTGTTTTCCATCTGTATTACTTTTGGAGAAATGTTCTATTTATGATTCATGACTTCTGCCCATTTTTTAATTGTTTGTTTTTCAGATGTTGTATGAGTTTGTTATATATTTCAGATATTAACCCTCATCAGATATATCATAATAAATATTTTCTTCCACTCTACAGGTGGCTTTTTGTTTTGTTGACGTTGCCTTCTCTGTGCAAAAACTTTTTAATTTGATCTGATTATTTTTTTTCTTTTATTTTCCTTGCCTAATGTTAGATATATAAAAAAATCATTGCTAAGAAGAATGTAAAAGAGTTGACTATCTATGTTTTCTTCTAGGAGTTTTATTGTTTCAGGTCTTACATTTAAGTCTCTAATTCATTTTGAGTTTATTTTTGTATATGATGTAAAAAGAGGTCTAGTTTCATATTTTCTGCATGTGTCTGTCCAGTTTTCCCAATATCATTATCTAACAGACTGTATACTCCATTGTATATTCTTGCTTCCTTTGTCATAGATTAATTGACCATATAGGCATGGGTTCTTTTGTTCTATTAATCTATGTGTCTGTTTTTATGTAGTACCAGGATGTTTTAATTACTATGATCT
The DNA here is from genome assembly GCA_004027375.1 of Macroglossus sobrinus. Lineage (NCBI taxonomy): Eukaryota > Metazoa > Chordata > Mammalia > Chiroptera > Pteropodidae > Macroglossus > Macroglossus sobrinus. The sequence continues at coordinate 1,642,788 of PVKZ01000086.1, forward strand.
TGTAGTATAGTTTGATATCAGGTAGCGTGATATCTCCAACTTTTTCTTTTCTCAAGATTATTTTTGCTATTCAGAGTCTTTTGTGGTTCCATATAAATTTTAGAATAATTTGTTCTAATTCTGTAAAAAAATGCCATTAATATTTTGATAGAGACTGCATTGAATTTGTAGATTGCTTTGGGTACTGTGGATATTTTAACAAAGTTAATTCTTCCTATTCATGAACATGATATATTCTTCCATTTATATATGTCTTTAATTTATTTCAGCAATGTCTTATAGTTTTCCAAGTTTTTACCTCCTTGGTTAAATTTATTCCTACATGTTGTATTCTTTTTGATGCAATTATAAATGGGATTGTTTTCTTAATTTCTTTTTCTTATAGTGTGTTATTGGTGTATAGAAATGTAACTGATTTATGAATAATACTTTTGTATCCTGCTGTATTACTGAATTAATTTATTAGTTCTAATAGTTTTTTGGTGGTGGCTTTAGGGTTCTCCATATTTAGTATTACATCATCTGTTAATAATGACAATTTTACTTCCTTTCTAATTTGAATGCCTTTTTTTTTCTTATCTGATTGCTATGGCTAGTATTTCTAATACTGTGTCAAATAAAGGTGTTAAGATTGGATATCCTTGTCTTGTTCCTAATCTACAAAAAATACTTTCAGCTTTTTATTGTTGAGTATGATGTTAGCTGTGAGTTTGTCATATATGGCCTTTGTTATGTTGAGGTATATTTCCTCTATCCTTCCTGCCCCCTTTTCCTGAGAGTTCTTATTATAAATGAATGTTGGATTTTGTCAAATGCTTTTTCTGCATCTACTAATATGATCACATATTTATCGGTCATATATGGTAATGTAGTATATCACATTAATTGACTTGTTGTTATAGAACCAACTTTGCATTCCTAAAATAAATTCCACTTTTTTATAATTTATGGTCTTTTTAATGTTTTTCTCAATTTTTTCTTGAAGATTTTGTTGTCTGTTCATCAGGGATAGTGGCTTGTAATTTTCTCTTGTTAGTGTTTCTGTCTGGTTTTGGGATCAGAGTAGTGCTAGACACATAAAATAAGTTTGGGAGCCTCACTTTTTTGCAATAGTTTAAGAAGTATAGGTATTGATTCCTCTTTGACTGTTCATTATAACTCACTTGTGAAGCCATCTGGTCCAGGACTTTTGTTTGTTGGGAATTTTTTGATTACTGATTTTATTCTATTATTAATAATCACTTTGTTCATATTTTCTGTTTCTTCTTGTTCATTTCTCTTTCATTTCTGATTTTATGCCCTCTTTTTTTCTTTATGAATCTGATAGTTTTATCAATTTTAAAAAATATTTTCAAAGAATTAGCACTTAGTTTTATTGATTTTTTTCTTTTCTTTTTTCCTTTTTTTGTCTCTTTCATTTATTTCTGCTCTGTTTTTTATTTTCTTCTTCTCCCATAGATTTGGAGTCATTGTATTTTCATTTGTCTCAAGGTATCATTTGATTTCCTCTTTGATCTCATTGTTAACCCATTTGTTGTTTAATGGCCTGTTGTTTAACCTTGGTATATTTGTTTGTTTTTTAGTTTTCTTCTTGTAATTGATTTCCAGTTTTATACCATTTCGATATGAGAAGATGCTTGATAGTTATTTTAGTCCTCTTAAATTTGTGACTTGTATTGTGGCCTAATCTGTGATTTATCCTGGAAAATATTCCATGTGCACCTGAAAAAAATGTATATAGTGCTATTTTTGTGAAATGTACTATCAATATATTAAGTTTACCTGCTTAAATGTGTCCTTTAAGGCCACTGTTTCTTGCTGATATTCTGTCTGGATGATTTATCCATTGATGTCAATGGGGTTTTAAAGTCCCCTACTTTTATTGTAATACTGTCTATCTCTTCTTTTATGTTTCTCAATATTCGCTTTATATTTCGGTGCTTCAACATTGGTGATGTAAATGTTTACAAAAAGTTATATCCTCTTCTTGGACTGATCCCTTTATCACTATGTTATGCTCTTCTTTACCTCTTTTACAGCCTTTGTTTAATGTCTATTTTGTCTGATTGATTTTTTTTTCATTTTTACGTGCATAAAATATCTTTTTCCATCCCTTTTTCAGTCTGTTTGTGTCTTTCATATTGAAGTGAATCTTTTGTAAGCAGCATATGTATTGTTTGTTAATGTAGTCATCCACACTATGTCTTTTGATTATTCCAGTTACATTTAATTATTGATAGATATATAGTTATCCTCATTCTGTTTTCTGATTTTTTGTAGTTCTTCTTCTTCATTTCTTTCTTATTTTCTTGTGCTCTTCTGTTGTATGTTAAGCACTTTTTATGTGTTATGTTTAAATTCCTTTATTTTTGTTTCTAGTATATCTCTGACAGGTTGGTTATCATGTGCTTCATATATACCAAGCTATATTTATAACAGTCTATTTTAAGTTAATGGTTGCTTAAATTTGAATACCTTCTAAAATCACTACATTTTTTTACTTACACCCCCCAAGTTTATGGTTTTGTCATTATTTTTTACCTCTGTTGTGCATGTGTATTTATGTGTATCCTTAATTTATTCTTGTATTTACACATGATTTTCCTACTTTTTTCTTTTAACCTTTGTAATAGCATTATTGTTGGTTGATCTACTACTTTTAGGAAATCTTTGCCTTTGTCAATGAGAACTTTTTCTTTCCTCTATTTTTTAAATTTATATTGTTCTTTTTTACATGACAAGTTTATTTAACATTTCTTATTGGTTTAGTGCTGATGAACTCTCTTAGCTTTTTCTTGTTTGAGAAATTCTTAATCTATCCTTTGATTCTAAATGATAGCCTTGCTGGGTAGAGTAATCTTGGTTGCAGGTCTTTGGCTTTTATCACTTTGAGTATTTCCTGCCATTTCCTTCTGACCCACAAAGTTTCTCGTGCCAGCCAAGACTACCAGTCAGGTGTAGTGGTTGTGGAGCTGTTTGGTCGAAGATCTGGTGTGGTTTGAAGCCAGTTGCCAGGTGTGGTGGGTCTAAAATTTCTTGAGTAGACTGTGATGTAGACCAAGGTCAGTTATTTCTTGTATCAGGCTCAAGGCTGCTTAGTAAGAGCTACTTAGTGATTTGCAATTGGCTGCTGCTTTTGCCAGGTTTGGAGGTGCTTGGGAAAGGCTATGATGCAAGCCTAGGTCTGCTGCCACTTTGGCCAGGCTCAGACCATTCAGTGTAAGCTACAATGTGAACCGAGGCCAGCTGCTACTTGTGCTGGGGTTGGGGCCACTTTGTTGGAGCTAAGATAAGAGACAATGCCAGCCACCACAGACTTAGGACCGTTTATTGGATACTGTAATGCAATTCATGGTAAGTTGCCATTTGTGCCAAGTTGGAGCTGTTTAGGGGGAGCTGAGACTCCAGCTGAGTCTAGCCACCACTTGTGCAGGGCTTGCAGCTGCTTTGTTAGAGCTAGGATGCCATCTGAGACCCATCACCACTTCTGGGCCCACTTGTCAGGATCTACAATGCATTCTCAGGCCAGCTATTGTTTATATGAGTTTTGTGGTTCTTTGAGTGAGTCTGTAGTATGAGCAAAAGCAGCCCATTTATGTGGAGGAGTTGCTGGAAGAGGCTTGGGCCAAGAAAGTGAGTTAGGTGGGGCAGACAAAAGGTGTTGGTCAAGTTAATGGAGAGCACAGACTTGTTGCCAGCCTGCAACAGTCCAGCTAAGTAGAAGGAGAGCTTGATAAAGGAACACTGGAGTGCCTGCCAGCACTTCCATGCCCTAGAGAAGGTTGTCTCATCCTTACCTTCCTGTCCTTGCCCTGAAGTTACTTAATTTAGTTCTTCTCCATATGTCCCTAGCACTTTTTGAGCTTCTGCTCTTGTGCTGGAGCTTAGAGCAAGTAAGTTTGTGAGCAAGTGAGTTTGTGTGCAAGCTTATTAAGATCGGTGCTTCCATCTCTCACAACCCTTAGTCTTTCTCCGATATAATCCTTGCTAGTTTTCACAGCCCAGAAATTATGGGGACACCTCTTTCTGACACAGGTGCTCTGGGCTGGGGAGTTTGGTGTGGGTCTCGATCCCTTGCTCCTCAGGTAGGACCTCCATGGCTGAGATGTCCCTTCTGTGATTGGCAAATCACAATTGTGAGACCTGCTTGATCTATGTCTCTGGCCCTCCTATCTATCTTGATGTGGTTTCTTCTTTTTATCCTTAGTTATAGGAATTCTGTTCAGCTAGTATTCAGATAGTTTTTATTGATGGTGGTTCTTTAATTTAGTTGCAATTTTTATGAATCATCGGAGGAAGTCAGCTCAGAATTTACCTACTTTGCCATCTTGACTCTGTCCCTCAGTGAGATTTTTCTCAATGATTCTTAAACATGCTAAGTTATATGCAAAAAGAATATTTTATAGAAATTTCACTAACCCTTATAACTTAATTCTATCATCTCCATCTTAAATTCACTACAATAAGAAAATTTATTTTTTCTCATATAATATTTAGATATATTATTCTTCATTATATAATTAGATATATATGTATGTGTATATATATTTTACATGTTTATTTTATTTAGAATTTCTTTAGTTAATGTTCTAAGTAATTCTGAAACAAATAACAATATACGATCTCTATCTTTTATTTATATGATTTATCCTTTAATTAGTTGTTCTGAATTATAGTTATCATGGCTCTTCCAAGAGTAATTCTCAGTGATGGTGTTTAAATAATACGCCATTCTAATTCAGTTAGGATAGACTATGATCTTATGTAGGCTTTTCGTGCAGTAGTGAAATGTGCTTCATTTATTGTTTGTCTTCTTCATGCCAGCTATTATGCTAGGTTTTATGCATATAAACTTTATATCACTTTAATCAACTTAATACTTCAGAACTACTTTGAAATATAGATATAATTGTGGAAACAGAAACTGAAACTCAAAGAGGTTAAATTACTATTGGAAGGCCACATAGCTAATAAGTGCAAGAGCCAACATTTGAACATACACATGCCTGAATCTCTTCTCTATACCTGATACAATATGTAGATTGCTGGGGGTGTCTTCTTAGACTCCCTAAATAGTTTCATTAGTATATATGAATTACTAAAGCACCCTCTAAGAAATTCAGTAAAAAATTATGTGAAGCCAGAAGACATTTCTACATGTAAAGATAATTAACCTAGTTTATTTCTTGCATTTTCTAACACATCTAGTAAAATAATAGACACCATGAATCCAATGGGAGTTATACATGATAACTTTCAGCAGTTTCTCTAAAACACCTTCTAATTTGCACCATTGCTTTATTCTCTCTCAGTGATAAATACTCAGCTTGGCAGAATGCCACCAGAGCAAACAACCCTTCAGCAATGACTGTATGAGCTGGTTCTTGTACAGCTAGGTTGCCCTGGTCTAAGACTATTGATGAAAGAGGACCATTGGTCACAAAACTGTTGGGAGAGAATTTGAATACTTATAATTTATATTATTAAGATGATTTAGCATTTTTAAGACAGATAATCTAACCCAAGAGAATTAAACACCTGCTGTGAGTTATGATAAATTGATGTGTCACAACTCATAAAGTTAAGGAATACACATATTTTGCATGGTTTACTGTTTTTGTCTTTTACTGATTACAGTAGAATATAGAATTCTCTGACATTGTTTATTCTTAATTTCAGCTGATAAACTTTCTTGAATGACAAAAAAGTTATAGGTAGAATACAAGTAGTGTACCTACTGTTAGTATAGATATTGTGTGCATTTTGTGTGTGTGTGTGTGTGTGTGTGTGTGTGTGTGGTATGTGTGGTTGTGTGTTTGTGTGCATATGTGTGCATATTTTGTTGTGGTTATCAAAGTTTTGTAGCCTAAATTTCTTGTACTCTTTGATAATGACTTTACATCTGTTAAGACAAGTATGCATGTTAAAATTTTAATGTTAATTATGAAAATGACAAAACATAGTTCTAAATCAGAAGAGGGGCAAAAAGATAACAGAAAAGCTTGGTCAATATTATAAAGTACAAGACATTAGAAAACAGAATTTAAAAAAAGTACGAAGAAAACACAAAAAGTTGGTGAAAATAAAACCAAATATATTAGTAAACAACATTATCCATAATGAGTGCTAGGATAGAAAATTGCTGAGATAGATAATACTCTACAACAAAGGATCTTTGTAGAAATCCTGAAATTTTGGAGACTTACACAACCATTCTGATCACAACATAATAACCAATGAAGAACGTTGGACTTAAGAGAACTCTGGGTAAAATTTTATGTATATTGAACATTGTTAAGATCTCTATCTTACCAATGCTAAAATGAGTAACACCTCAATTTAATGAGGTTTTCCAAATCATTTTCTCTTGCTGTACCCTGTTATTTCCCTCCTACTACTTGTAACTATATAGTACAATTTTGTATATTAGTTTAATATCTATCTTTATAACTAGCCAATATCCCTGCCAAGGCAAAGACTACTTTTATTTATTTCTTCATTATGTTCCCAGTGTCTGGCATATCACCTAACACAAGGGAACATTGAAACATACTTACTGAATAACTAAATGAACACCATTGACTTGAGATATTTTTTATCCTATGAGATAAAGAAAAGCCATTCAGAAACATTGCTATAGTTACATGCCTGAAAAATTCCATAATGAGAACTACATAGCTCCTTGAAGTGTGTGTATTTCGAAAATATATCTGGACAATTATATTTAGAGATTATTAGTAGCTTTATACTCATTCTGTTCTTTCAAATATTATGTGTGGCATGTTTAACATGTTTTGTCAAATCAGATAGACTGTGTATATACTTTAGAATCATGCACCACAGAACTTGCTTCAGTTGCTTGTAATTCTCAGTTTATCTAGAACAGTCATGGAAGATGAAATTTCTGAAAGTTCTCCTTTGGCTTGGAGTGAGCCTCGTACCAATTATTGCAACTTGCAATTACATATTTATTGTGTTTATAACTTTAACATTTGTACTTCCTTAAGGCAAAGGTGATTATCCTCATAGATACATATATTTTCTTACACCTCATTAGGATTGTTATTTCTCTTCCTAGGAACTATATAATCCCTTAAAAATGGAGCCATAGAGACTGTATCTGTTTATAATAAACTTATTATTTGGAGATGTTTTAGAGTGGCATTAAATTTTATTGTACATTTCAAGAGTATTTTTATTGTCCCTAGGGGTCTTGGTATGAGTTTATACCAGTTTATACCTTTTTAGTTCAGAGTGGAAAAAACACATAGAAAAAGTAAATATCCAAGAACCCACTTAAAAGAAAGTTTTCCAAAAATAAACACTACTATATAATTAGTATTTTGGAGTTCACAGCTATTTTTTTGTTACAAATTGCTTTTCACTGATTATACAGCGCCTTTATACAATAATAAATATGACTAGATAGGATTTTGTGTATATATAATATTTCTTCTAAAATACACATGGCACCAAAATTATGTGGGAAAAAACTGAACCACACAAATTTATTAAACCACAAACACAAGACACAAATAAAGCAAATGTTAAATCTTCGTTCTTTATGAGGAGAAAAACAGAAAAGGCTTCAGGACTGTTTCATAAATACAGATTCTAATTTAAAGTTTTTAGTATTTAATGCATGGCAGTTAACTAGACCCAGAGACATCAGAATGGCAGAGCAAGAAGCTTTGGACCATCCTTACCCCCACAAACACACCAATTAAGCAACCATTCATGAACAAATTCCTTTTGTGAGAAAACCAGAAACTAAGAAAAAGGCTCTTGCACTCTGGGTTAAAAAAAGACTCACTGAAACCAGTAAGGAGATTTGGAACACCCTCTCACTGTAGTTCCTCACCCCGGCAAGTGCCACAGGATATGAAAGAGACCGCAAAGCTTCTGGCTTCTTTCCGGCGAAGAAGTATTAATTTGCATGTCCAGCACTCCAGTGTTTCCGAAGAGAATCCCCAGAGGACTGATGTCAGTCCTGCCAATTTTGGAGCGCAGGTACACCACAACCTAGCAGCCTGGGAGAAAATACAGACAGCATTTTGGGCTGGAAGATGCTATAACTCTCCCCTCATAATTCACCACAGAGTGAGCTGACAAAAATGGACCTAGCAAATACAGAACATTTTAACCCAAAACAGCAAAATACATATTCTTAAGTATATTTTGAGAAGTATTTGAAAAAGTACCCTGAATACATTTTCAGGATAGATCACATGTTACTTCACAAAACAAATCTCGACAAATGTTATAAGATTGAAGTTATAAAAGTTTCTTTTCTGACCACAATAGATTAAAACAAATCAAGAGCAGAAAGAAAATAAAAATTTACAACAATGTGGAAATTGAGCAATACACTCTTGAACAACTATCGAGTCAAAGAAAAAATTTTTTAAAAAAATGGAAATATCTTAAGGCAAATGAAAATGAGGAAAATTCATAATGATAAAACAAGTATATTAAAAAAGAAGAAAGACCTCAAATAAACAATCCAACTTTACACTTCAAGAAGCTACAAAAAGAACAAACCAAGCTCAAAGTTTGTAAAAGAAAGAAAATAACAAAGAACAGAAATAAATAAAATAGAAAATAGAAAAATAATAGAAAAAAATCAATGAAACTAACAATTGTTTTTTTGAAAAGATAAGTAAAATTGACAAACCCTTAAATGAGAGAAGACAAATAAAATTAGAAATGAAACAAGATATAACACAACTGATGACACAGAAATAAAAAGGATCATAAGAGACTATGCACCAATAAACTGGATAACCCAGAACAAATGGGTAAATTCCTAGAAGTATACTATGTACTAAAACTAAAGTATGAAGAAAGAGAGCACCTAAACAGATCCATAACTAGTATGGAGACCAATCAGTATTAAATAACATCCCAATGGAGAACTTAGGCCCAGACAGCTTCTCTGTTGAATTCTACCAAACATTCAAAAAAAGAATCTTTTGAATCAAGACAATTCCTCTCAAACTCTTTCAAACAATTCACACTAGTCTAAGTAATTGAGATTTAATTACATATAAATAGTAGTTTCTAAACTATCCCATTACCAAGGTCACTTGAGAGTCTTTTAAAAGAAATAAATCTCAGATGTGGTTCCATAGTGTAGCAATTAGCATGTCTGCTTTACAAGCAGAAGGTCCTGGGTTCATGCTCTAATGGAGCCATGGTCCATGGTCTCTGGCCATACAACCCTGAACAAGCTGATGTCTGATCTCAGAAGCTAAGCAGGGTTGGGCCTGGTTAGTACTTGGATGGGAGACCACCAAGGAGGACCAGGTGCTATAGGCATAAATAATAATAATAATAAAATAAATCTCTTCCTCAGAGGTTATGATTCCATAGTAGTTTCAAACTGAGGCCTTGAAATCAGTATTCAAAAATCCTAATTCTAATGCAGATGTCAGAGTTTTCACTGATGTGACAACCCCTTAAGAACTATTGTTTATTACCAAGAGAATGGTAGGCAGTTAGTTGCCAGCCATGTGTGGTATTTCAGGTGTTCTTCCTTTACCTTTCTTCTTTTGATCTTCACAGCCTTTCTTCTTTTTAAAGCCAATTGAGATATGTCTAGATTTACCTTAGAAAGGTCTTCCTGAAAATACTACAGAATTACTTCTGGGTTTACAGGTGTCCCTCTGGGATACTTCTTAGTCCTTTTTTGTTGTCAGCCATGGGAAATGATTCTGTGCTCTACCATGTTGATACAGAAAACTACAGCTTTTCTTTTTTTTCCCCCCCCTTCATAGCTGTCTTTCTCTTGCAGGCTCTAAAACCAAATGATATATCCCCAAATAGTAACTAAATAAGAATTAATATAGTTTTGAGTTTTTCATTTCTTTTGAATGGTTTTTACTAGTAGTAATGGGTAGAGGACAAAAGAATGGAACAAAGTTCACCAAGGTTTTAAGTCTAAAGCTATCTAAGTCTTTTTTTTTTAAATTATTATTATTTATGCCTACAGCATTTATGCCTACCTGTTCTTTCTTGGTGGTCTCCCATCCAAGTACTAACCAGGCCCGCCCCTGCTTAGCTTCCAAGATCACACATTAGGCTTGTTCAGGGTAGCATGGCTGTGGACCATGGACTGTGGCACTGCTGGAACATGAACTCAGGACCTTCTGCATGTAAAGCAGATGTGCTAACCACTACACTATGGAACCACATTGAATCTAACTCCTTTTTGAAGTATAACTGCTAAAGCAATCCTCTTTCTTCTAACTTCTTCTGGGAGTTAGAGGCAGCCAGGCACCTTTTCTTGCTACCTTTTTATTCTTTATATTAATATACCAACACCCTCTCACCTCTCAGATCCTCTATTTTATATTCACTTATCTTCAATTTTACCCTAATTCACACAGGTAGGGACAAGCAAACCTGGCATTATGGGCACTTGGTTTGAACCAAAGAAGCAATACTGTTTATTTTAGCAGAAAACACTAAAATTAAAATTTAAATAATTGTTCTTATATGATGTTAGAAAGATTCTTTTTTGAATATTTAGTAGAATTCAACAGTGAAGCCATCTGGGCCTAGGTTTTTCTCTGTTGAGAGGTTGTTGAATACTGATTGAATCCCCGTATAATTATAGATCTTTTTAGGTGCTCTCTTTCTTCATATTTTAGTTTTAGTACATTGTATACTTCTAGGAATTTACCCATTTGTTCTTGGGAGAAGAAAAAGGGCAACCACAAAGTCCTTTTGCTTTTGGGTGTTCTCAAATTAAGAGGGCAATTATTTCCAAATGATCATGACTCATATAGAGGAGGCATTTGGCTCAACGCACTGGAGTCCATCGCACACTGCAGGATTTGTTTGAGGTTATTTCTAGATATAATTTTCATCTTTCCCACCTTTTCCAGTCATCAGTGTCAAACTTCATGATCTCTACTGTTGTTCAGTTTTGGTAAACGTTATGTGGGAGGCTTGATTAGAAAATGCTAAACTTTATTTTTAAAAAATCGATGAATTTTACACATATAACTTGCAAGATAGACTGTTTGATGACTTTTGTTATGTTTGAAACTGTATTAATGTGTGTAAAGAAAGCAACCACATTTATATACTTAGCCTCAAAGACTATCTTTCTTAATTTTTTTTTCACTAAAACCCATTGAGTTCAGAGCATCCTGAGTTTAGGAAGGAATTAAAGGAGGGTGCTGGGAAGGTCTTTTAAAGAAAATGTCTGTATAACAATTATACACCATTCACCAGTTATAAAAATTTAGCACCTCCCAATAAGATGTTCCGTAATAGGTAGAAAACAAAAGTATTTTCAAAGAAGCATATGTTTTATCAACACAAGATATTTTCCATGTAATTTTTAAAAAGCATTTACAATAAAAACATTTTGTCATTCTTTTTATTTTATTTTAGTGCATCAGAAATAGTATGATTTGTGATATACAGTATATCCTACAAGATAATGATGTTTATGCAATATATATATGAGCTGCTATTTTAATTGTCTCACACAGAATCCATGTGTATGCTTAGTAACTTCTGGTATGAAGAATTATAGAAATCTAATTTTTTGAAAGCTGATATGCTTGCTGGTGCCTCAATGCGAGAAGAGTGATTACATGTACAATAGCTTCCTTTGATTTTTTTTGTTCTGTTTTACTTAATTTTAAATCTTAGACTGAGGAAACTTCTGTTGCTTACAGCAATGGTACTTCACCTCCTCAGTAGTCTACCAACACTCTGCAACATGAGTCAGGGTAATATTTTTTTTATTCTGCCCACATGTTGAGATATAAGATATTTTTCTGGAGACAGATTGCATTATTCCAGATCAAGCTCTAAAATGCTTTTGAAATGCTACCATTGTTCATACTTGGGAGAAGTAAAAGGACAACAAGGTCCAGTCCCCAAGATAACCTTTTGTTGCCCACATGTTCTCCTTTTATGGGAATGCATTTATGACTTTTCTTTAAGAGTGAGATTCAGAAAGATCATCTGTGGTCTAAAACCTCAGGGTTATCGAGTCATTTGATTCTGAGAATTAAGCAGATGTAATGGTGATTTGCTTATTCAAGAAACCAAGCATGACATCAATGGTTAAATTGGGCCACAGAACCATAAAGAAGATTGAATGGCCCACTTGTTCTGTGTACTTTAATTTAGCGCTTGGAGTCGATACTTTTTGCTGCCTGTCTTGCTTGTCAGTTTATTAAAGTTGGCATTGGCTTTGTTAATTAAATTTGTTTTCTCTATATTTATTAGTGCCTTGTTTTGTTTTACGAAGGTGGCAAAATTTCATTACAATTTTTAACTGTCTCATCAATAAAAAGTACTTTGGGATGTAAATTGGCTATGGCTGGGTGTTGACTCATCAGTAAAAATTGTATTTGGACATAAACATGGTTTGACTGTAATTTGGCTCACATGTGAATTTTGCATTATTTTAGAAAATTGTTCTACCATGAGATACTAAAGTTGTAAAACTCTCAATAAAATGTTCAGTTCTATTCAACTAAATTGGATAGATGATTGGCAATTAACATGTGCCTAATATGTGTAAAAGTTCAGATTTAACATATGGGTAAAATGTACGACTTTGGAAAAGCCAAACTTATGGTTGGTATGACTAAGCTTATGTGTCCTTAATGATTAGAGGACTAAATAATAGAAAACAGCATTAGTTATCACAATATCAGATGTATTGATTCTACATTTTTTACATTTTCTGAAAATGGGTTGTGATGTTTGTTTGTTATACACGTGTAATGTCATGTCTTTCCTTCCCTGTTCTTAACCACTGACCAGCTGTTTTAAAATTTATGTTTTTTTTATAAGTAGAGGAGTCTTGTAACATACTAGGTGATAATGACAAATTTTATGAAAAGCCAAAAATAAAAACTATATCATTGGGTGAAAAGTATCAAAGGAGAGTTTACAGAAGAACCCTGGGCATAACATAAAAAGATGGTTGTGACAAAGGCAGAGAAGTAAAGCTACTCCAGGCAAAAATAAGAATAAGAACAAATGCCTTCAGTGTTGGAATGAGTGTGATATAATCAGAAGGTGTGGAGATGGGGTACCAGCAGTAGAAGGCGACTCATTTAGAGTCATGGAGACAATTCACAGGCAAAGGGGGACCTGATAATGGATTTGGACTTGAGCTTACAGAATTAGGTGTTGGATACATTTGATAAGGAAAGTCTCTTTGCAGACTTCTGAATAGGGAAATTATAAATGAAGCGGTATTTCCACTTTTACTGGTCACTTGTAAGTCAGGAACAAGTTGCTAGGAGAGGTATCTAGACATAAAAAAAAGTAAAAGAAAGAAGATATATTTGAATTTTTACACACATTTGAAAGAAGAATGAGCAGCAGAGAAGACTGAAAAAAACTGAAAGGTCTGTTTCAGACCAGACAGGTCATGAACAGTCTGCACATACAGAAAAATCTTTTATAGGACACTGTGAATGTTGAAGTAAAGAGGCAAATACTTAGAAACATAACACTTGGCTGAATATTCAGATTAAATCAGCTGCTAGCTATATCTAAAATTAAAGTAAAGGGTGATAAAAGAGAATGGAAACAATGAGAGGTAATTTTAGTTCAGGCAATAACAATAAAGAAAGAAAAAGAAATTATTAAATCGAATAAGCAGATTTTTAGCTCCTTGAAGACAAGTACTATATCTTATTCCTTTTTTTTAATCATAAATAATATTTTGGATCTTGAAGTCACTCTGTGTATACTTATTAAATGATGAGTAAATACATTTTAAAAGCCTTGTCATAATTTAGTAACTGATTAAAGTTAGGATTCAAAATAAAAAGTGACTCACAAGTTTTGAGATGGAATGATTAAGGGATGGAAAACAATCCAAAGTGGTATAGTGTAGCAGAAAGAACAATAGCCAACAAAGATGTCTAAATCTCTATCCCAGGGTCCTATGAATATGGTAGGTTTTATGGCAAAGGGAAATTAAGGTTGCAGATAGAATTTAGGTTGCTAATTGGCTGGCCTTAAAATAGGGAGTTTATTTGGAAAATCTAGGTGGGCCCAATGTAAATACAAGTATCCTTAAATTGTGGAAGAGGGAAGCAGAAGTTTCAATGTCAGAATGATGCCATTTGAAACAGACTCAACTGGCCATTGCTGGCTTTGAAAATGGAAGGCGGCAATAAGCCAAACAATGTGGCAATCTCTAGAAGCTAGAAAACAGGTTCCCTCCTAGAGCCTCCATATGAACCAGTCCTTCTGACACCTTGATTTTGGCCCATTGAGACCCATTCCAGACTATTAACATTCAGAATTATAAGAGATCACATTTGTTTTGTAATAGTAGCAATAGCAAACTATTACAGTTTGTTTGTTGGGGGAAAATGTGTCAGCTGTTAGTAGGTGGAAAAAGCATTAGTTTTGCTATTTGGAATATTGACTCTGCAAATATCTAGTGAGGGAGTCTTGGAGAAATTGCTTAAATCCTTTGGGTATCAGTTTTCTTATTAATTATACCTTAGCATCCAGAAAGACTTGTCCTTGGTTCTATTGCTTTCTCTCTGGCCTTTCTCAGACTCCTCCATTCTTTCACTTGACTCTTAAATTGCTTGTGGTGTCCTACATTGTGACTTCTTCCTCATTTCTGATTTCCTTTTTAATGATTTGACTCATACTCTCGTAGCTCTAATTTTTATGTATTTGCCCAAATGAGAAGCATATTTATCTATTCAATATCCAATCTTTTCTAAAATTATATCATATTTACAAACGACTCTCTAGCACCATTAGAAAGACACATCAAGCTCAAATTTACCATGTTGTTTTTATTTTCAAATTCCTTTTAAATATTTTAATTCCACTTAAACTCTTTCATGGCTTTAAGCATCTAAAACATCAATGCTTTAATTTTTCTGGTTAGTTAAATTACTTACTTTTATTTTTTTCTCATTGTCCTCATTTGGACAAGAAGAAGGTTAGAAAGAAAGTGAACACTTATTAAACACAATATAATCATATATTGAAATAAATTTTTTTATATATGAAATGGAGATTTTTTAATGTTAAACTAATTTAGTTAAACTGAAGCACCATACTTTACTGTATCTCTTCAAACTTGTAAGCAAAGGCATTTATCACTTCTGGAGGAAAGCAGATGCCATATAAAACAAGGATTGGCAAACGCTTTTTTCTAAAAATGACCGTAGTAAATATTTTAAGCTTTGTGAGCCAAATATCATCTCTGTCTCATATTTGTCTTTGGTTTTGGTTTCTTTGGTCATTTTTTAAATAACTTTTTTTTCATGTAAAATCTATTCTGAGTTAATGGACCATTCAAAAACAGACAGTTTGGCTCTCAGATTGGATTTGTTTTGCACACTGTAGTTTGTCAACTAGAACAAATAGGACATTGCTGAATTGTGTCATATTGAGAAAATATTCTCAAAACCCAGACTTTGTTGAGAAAAAAAGTGTTTTCTTCCTTCTAAATTATAAATATTTTCTTCCATCTATCAAGAACTAGTTTTGGTGAAACTGGGTTATTTTTACTATTAGTTATATCACATAGAGGAATGAATTTAAGGGATATTCCTAAAAGACAAGAAAGGGCAGTAGAAAGACCTTCTGGAACTTAGAGATGAAGCCAAAGAAAAATAAAATAAATAGGCAAGTAGTTGGATATTAGTGCCCTTGCATGTCCCTGAACCCTTAGGTCAAATCACAAGTATAAGGATGAAAGAAATACATAGTAATATTTAAAGGGGAGGAATTCAGAGGAGAGGGAGTTGCTCTTTCCTCACAATGTATAGTCCAAGAAAATTATAGTTCGTTAAAGAGGCACCTATCTCAAAAGCTTTAAATGTGGTAGAGCAGTTTCGGCAGAGACATGGCCTGAGATATCCTTCCTGGCACACTAAGCTATTGTTAGGCTTTCAGGAGATTTAGAAGTGTCCTGGAAGCAGGAAGCTAAGGAACTAAAAGAACTGATGGGTAAAAAGAGACCTGGTGGTTGAGACAATGGGTGCTTCAAAGATTCATAATAGTGAAATCTGTAAGGGACTATAAATTTCAAAAAGCATATGCAACTTTAATGCTCTGATAGACAAATTTAGCAGTAGGGTATTCAAGGACCAGGCCACATCTACTATTTCCCGGTGAGTATCCATAGAACAGTTTGGGGGGCATTACTATTTCTCAAGATTCAATCAAGTAGTAATGGAATAAGAATGGTCACAAATTTTCTCATACTCCTCCCATCATGGGATTCTCCTTGTAAATCAGGTCAGATTCTGTGACTGCTTTGACCAATGTAATATGGTAGAAATAACATTGTGCTGGTCTTCATACCCAGTCTTAAGGGGAAGGCAAATTCTTCTTCTTGTCTCTTGGATCATTTGTTCTTGGTACACTTTCTATGAGAGTCTCCAAACTCAGTGCTTTGGAAAGCCCATGCCACAAGAAGAGGCTACATGCAGGCACTCAGGTCAACACCTTCAACTGAGCTGCCAATCAACAGTTTTTCATCCAGTGATGTGAAAGAGCAACATTGGATGTCTAGCCCAGTTGATCCCTTAAAGAGATCTGTAGCCTCAGCTGATTTCTGACTGTTTCTGTATAAGAAACTTTAAGTATTAACCTTCCAACAGAGCCCATAACAGACAGTACAGTACAACAATACAATAGATACTTGAAAGACAGGCCAAGAACACTTTATAACTACATGGAGAAGAGCTGTCCATTTGAATCACCCATACTAAAAGTGGATTTTTTTTTTGAGAGAAATAGCTTTTAATACATTTTAATGGACTTAGGTTTTAGAGTTAATTTTTATCACAGCCAAATGTATGATTTTTCAAAAATGTTGGATTTTGGAGCTAAGTAGTTTTCACAGTATGGTCTGCAGATTTAGAAATTTCTGAGATCCTTTCAGGCAATCTGTAAGGTCAATACATTTTAGATAATTCTAAGAATTTTTTTGATGTTTGCATAGATGGTATCAAAGTAACAACGGCTAAAACTGCTGATGCCTTAGCATGAATAAAAGCAGTAGCTCTAAACAGTACTAGAGGTCATTGTATTCTTCACTAGCATGCACTTGGATTTAAACACTGCCAATTTCACTTAAGACTATCCTTGAGTAAGTAGTAAAAATTAGTAATTTTATAAATCTTAACCCTTAAGTATACATCTTTTTATTATTGTGTGTGACAAGATGGAAAATATAAATAAAATTCTATGTTATAAAGCATAATATTTGTCTCAAGAAAAATCACTTGTATGCTTTTATTTGAGGTGTGAGCTAAACTGGCTTTTTTTGCTTATTATTATTATTATTATTATTTTTATTATTATTGTCTTGGATTGCTGTTTTTACTTAAAGAACTGGCAGAGAAACAATGCTTATTTAGATTTGGGTATCAGGCAAATACTGTCTTGAAAATGAACAAAGGAAGTCTGTCATTTTAAGAAAAAAAATACAGATTGTATTTGTTTCTCTTAGCAAAATAAGAGTTTTCAAGGTAAACTTAGAAATTTGGTGTCATAGGCCAAATAATGTTTCTTCATCTTGTGAGGTCCCTGTCCTAAACTCTATGAATATTTCATGTTACATGACAAAAGAGACTTTGCAAATATAATTAAGGTTACTAAATTTAAGATATGGAGATTATCCTGGATTTTTCTCTGTGTGACCAATCTAATCACATAAGTCCTTTAGTCAGGGGAATTTCTTTACCTGGAAGCAAAAGAGAAGTGGCATAAGAGGAGGTGAGGGAGATTTAATATATGGATATGCAACATGCTGTTGCATGTTTGAAGATGGAGAGAGCAACATGGCTGGCATGCATGTGTCCCAAAGAACTGAGAGCCTTCCTGGCTGACAGGCTCTAGAGAACCAGGGACCACAGACCTACAGCCACATGGGTCTGAATACAACTTGGCAGATACTAGAAACAGATTATCCCCCAGAGCCTCTAAATAAGGATCCAGGCTGTATGATACCTTAATTTTACCCTTGCAAGAGAGCTGAAGAAACAGCCAAGTCCTACTGGGCTTCTGAACAACACCACTGAGATCATAAACTAGTGGTGATTTATTATGGCAATGATAGAAAACTAATACACTTGAAAAACTTTTATTTGCTACCTTAGCCTTGACAGACATTTTTCATGAGATCAGTGGTAATGTTAATGAATATGTTTTTAACATTGTAAGAGATGTTATAAAATCATGCATGAGTAGGAAAGCTCTTCAAATTGTAAAGTAAACGAGTATAAAAGGAGCACAAAAAATGTGTTGATATGGTTTCAGATTACCCAGGTACTATTTACTTTTAAGAAGCTCTCAGCAGCTGTGTTGGATTTTGTTGTAGTATCAAAAAAATCCACAATTATGTGAAAAGATTATTAGAATACCTCTAGATTTTCTTCAGATATTTCAAGTATAACAATGTTTCAGCCAATTGAAGGCAGTAGTATTTATGAAAATCCAACTACCTTCTATTAAGTCAGACATGCAGACATTAAAAAAATTTGCAAAATATAAAGCAGTGCTACTCTTATCACTAATTTTTTAAATGTATTTTTTTATAAAAACATATTTGTGCTAATGTGCATTTAAAATTTTTCCATTTGATTTCTAATTTGGTAAATGCCAATAGATGACCTGCATAAACATAGAAATAATGTAACCCATATAAACACAAATTTGTGGGTTTTTAGAAAATATTTTTTTATTTCTGAGTTCAAAACATTTGAGAACCAATAGCTTTATTAATCACCACAAATATAGACTGTATGTGGATCAGAGAACCCAAGGCCTAGTTTTATAAGAAATGAGCTCTCTTTTCTCCTGTCTGTACCTAAAGCACCTTAAAGAGGAAAGAATGGAGAGATGCTTTTAGAGGAAAGAGCAGTCTTTCTTTGGAATTTGAGCTTTTAACTGACTGAATCAAACTGAAAAAGTCTGTCTTAAATCAGAAAAAATAAAATTTTCTTTAAACAGCCAGGTTAATTTTTTTTTTTTATACTGGGTCAAAAGATTTTTTGTTTTGCTTCTTTTTTAAAAGTATATTTATTTATTATTTATTTATTTATTTATTTATTTATTTATTTATTTATTTATTTATTTTAATTAGTTTTAAGTATATAGTACATTGGTTAGACATCTATATAGTTCATAAAACAATCCCCTCTATTACTCTCTCTCTCCTCTGGACCTCTACCTAGCCAACATATTAATGCTAACTGGATTCCCTCTGCCATTCTCTGCATCTCCATGACCAGCTATCAACAACTAATTTGTATTTCTTTAACCCTCCATCCCATTCTCCCAGCCCCACAATCCCTCTCCTCTCTGTCCATCACCAAATTGCCCACTATATTTGTGAGTCAGTTTTGATTAGTTTGTTCTTTTTGTTCCTTAGATTTCACATGTAAGTGAAGTCATATGTTATTTATCTTTCTCTGTCTGACTTATTTTACTCAGCATAAGAACCTCTAGGTCCATTCATGTCATTGCAAATGGTAGGATTTAATTTTTTTAAATAACTGAGTAGTATTCCATTGTATATATAAACCATAATTTCTTTATCCAATCGTCTGTAAATTGTGCTGGCATGTATATTAGGGTACATAGATCTTTACAAATTATTGTTTTGGTTTTCTTTGGATAACTAAATTGCTTGGTCAAAAAATATACCCATCTTAAACTTTTTGAGAAACCTCCATACTGTTTTCCATAGCGGCTGTACCAATTTGCAATCCCACCAACAATGTATGAGGGTTCCCTTTTCTCTGCATCCTTGCCAAACTTGTTTTTTTTTTTTTAATTTATTTATTGACAATAGCCATTCTGACAGGTGTGGGGTAATATCTCATTGTGTTTTGAATTTGCATTTCTCTGATGATTAGTGACCTTTTTTCTCTGAACCTCCTTTCTCATTTTCTCCTTTAATTTTTCTTTTTCTTCCTGAAATTTTTCTTTTCCTTTGTATTTTTTATTCCTAAAATTCTTTCTTTCCTTTTCTTTGATTTTTTTATTCCATTTTAAAACAAATATATGTATAACCTTCTGATTTAAACAGTAAGCAACTTCTGATGTAGACTTTTTTGTCCCTCATTTTCCCCACCAATGTGTGTTTGGAGATGAAGAGGAAATTTCACCTCACCACTGTAAGATGAACAAACTACCTATAGTCATTATAGTGAAGGCCTATCAGTTAATTGAGAAAAAATATCAGTGATGCATTTATGTTTTAAATAATTTGATGATAATGATGATGATGAGAATCATGACAACCATAATCAAACATGGCCACCACCTAGCATATAATGTTTGTTAAGCCCTGAGAAACCAGGAATATGGTTATTTAATTTACCATCTGGGTTCAATAAAATGCTTTAAGGTTTTAATCCTTTTCAATCATTTTCTGAAAAATTTAAAGAAGAATAAAGAGATATTAAAAATAACTAGAATTATTAATAAACTAAACATAGCAACACTTTTTGTATCAAGAGAATTATAGTGCACAAACATGATATAAGGAAAAAAAATATTGTCACGTATACTTTTAGCAAAATGGACCGACCTAAGTTCTTGCTGTAAAATATTGCATGGTTAGGTCCTTCTTGTTTTCTGACTAATTGGGAATATAGTTTTTTTCTTTATATCCTGAGAATGCCTTGTTCACTTAGAAGTTCTTAAGTTTTAAGAAAATTCATCTAGGATTTCACTTATATGAATGATTTTCCTTTCATTATTAGAGTCTAAAGTATGCTCCCTGACTTGTGAAATTTTTCATTGTCAGTTTTCTTCTCTTGGTATTTTGGGTGGATATTCAAAACTTCTTAACTCTCAATTTTGTTCCATAAAAGCAAAAAACAAATTATAAAGATAGTGTCTTCAGTCTTCTTTCATATCTTCTATAAAGATGAAATAAAACTTTAAAATATACAATAAGAAAACTAAGGAAGGAAATGATATCATTCTTCTAAGCTATTATGTTTTCTATTTTTTTATTTTAGTTATTTTAAACCTTGATGACAATTAATGAGTAATAAAGATTAATGATAAAATAATCTCTAGGATAATGAATAATAAAATATTTTGAGGTCCAGAAAATTAAGCACTAAAGCTCTGTGATATAGCATAAATATAAAGGCCTCAGTGGATCCATATAATAATGACATGTAAGAACTTCTAAATCTGTAGAGAACTTCCATAAAAATTTATTTGAGCCCAAAATAAGATACATATGGAAGCAAGATATCAACAAACTAAGATCAATGCTTTGAAGATAAACAGTTTGAGGTTTCTTTTTATGCATTTGAGATTAAGGAGGGAACTAAGGGAGATTACATGAAGGTGGGAGCAAACAATTTGAGGATGAGACTGCAGGACAGTTGAGCCTATATGCTCTCTTGGGGATTATCATGCAGAGATAAGATTAGAAGGTAGTTAAACTTATGTGCTCTTTTGAGGGGGTCTAGAAAGGAGATATTTCATAATGTAGATGCACAGAAACAATGGACGGGGCTTGTTTAAGACAAAGATAAGCCTTTTAGTAAATAAGTTATATGGTGGGTGTGACAATCCACCATGACCTCCCCAGTGAGGAATTTAAGATCAGATCACCCTGTGAGGTTATTTTCCATAAAATCCCTTTTTTTTTTCAGCCACACAAGACTTAATGTTTTATTTTACTTTGCAAAATAAGTAAAATTTCTCTGATACCAAGAAAACCTTGAGTAAGAATAAAAATTACTATATATTCTTACAAGTAGTTATAACCATTCAAAAAAGAAACTCAAAAACTAAAATTTGATCTGATGGATTCTGTTGGTATACTGAGAGTTAATAGGTAACTGCATATTAGTGGCACACAGAAGACATTACTTATCTTTGTACTTTAATTTCCTATTCTGTTTAGAGCAAATAATTAGGACAAGAAGTTGAACATGTTGGAAATGGGTGGGGCAAGGAGGCTAGTGGAGGTACATTTTTGTCACAGGGATTATAGGATTATAGTCCCTACAGATGTAGTGCTATGGGAGCCTGGGAGAACTACCCTAGCAGTGTGAGCTGCAGATTGCTATTCAATTTCTCTTTCTGTTCTCAGTGAATGTAGCTACATTAGAGAATTCATTTTGGACACTGAGCATTAGGCTGCAAACGTTGTATGTAAACCTGTTCTACTTCTGAAATCTAAGAGAAAGTGTTTACTAGAATTAGATTGTAGAGCTAAGATCTAAGGTCCATCTCCCTGCAGGGAAACATTGGATTAAGACAGAGTTTTTCTCATGCAAATAACAGTAAAGAATTTTAACTGAAAACAAAAACAAGCATAACATAGTGAGACCTGCAAACAAATATTACATCAGGTGAGACAGGAAATATAATCCTGAATATTCTAAGAAAAGTATTTCAAAACTGATTTTTAGTACAATGCATGATGACATGGCCTCTACCAAGTAGAAAAAAAAAAAAAGGTTGTGCAAAATAAAGACTTACAAGGAGCCTAAAATTAAAAAGTCCTTATAGTGGATAAAGAACAAATCTGACATAGAAAATGAATCTAGGATATAGATAATAAAGTTTAAAATAAAAATAAAAGACACATAAGAAAGGAGATGAAAATTCAAAGTGTAGAAATGGCATTCAACCTCATATTTTTCTGAGGACGTTCAGAAAAACAACAGGAAAAAAATTCAAATCAGTAGTATTTACTAAAAAAAGAAACCATTTACCTAGTTCTAAGATACCGATTGTCACATCCTAATCACTCAATAAATATTTGCTGAGTGGATGAATCAAGAAAAGATTAATTGATGACAATTTTAACAAAATGTTGTCAAGTGATAGTCTATCTAAATAGGGCTGCCAGATTTATTTGGCCTCTATGATGTAACTTAAAAAAAAAAAAAAGTGAAGCCAATATTTAAATAATGTGATTTCACATTTTCTCTTGAAAAATTAGATTTATGGGGTGCACTTAGACCCCATTTCTAAATGGCAGTTATGTTTTAAGTATGAGTAGCACTTGCTCCCTTTAGGTAGGACCTGTGTCTTCTCCCAGGATCACTTTACTGTTTACATTACTTACCTAGAAATTGGGGCTATTGGAGTTTATGACCCCTGCTTTACAACAAAGAAAAAGAACCAGTAAGAACACGTTGAAATGGCTAATAACAATAAAAAGATATATGAGGAGAAGTAAATGAGTCTAGACACATTTAGGCAAAGTCGATAACACTGATCAAGAATAAACTTCTGCAAGCATCTATGCTAAAAATATGATTTATCAACTAGGTAAGTCAGAGTGAACTCAGAGTTTTACTCTTTAACAATAAATATGAGACAACAATGAAGAAAGAACTATAAAATTTCAGGGGAAATTTTAATAATTTATAAAGTTTATACTCAAATTATTTTTGTAGAGGGAATAAGGCCTTAAAAATACATCAGAAGCATGTTATTGAGAAATATATATGTTCACATACAGTTTACAGTCAGAGCTCAAGAATGTGAACATTTTGTTTAATGGGATGGTGGTAAGCTCTGACACCATTTAAACATATAATTATCTAAATAATTATTACATGTATGACCATGACACCAAATCGTTATGTCAAAATAACTTTAAAAACAGAACAATAACACAACTATATATAACAAACTCCAAATCTCATACTAACAAAGGTTAAAAAATAGAGGTGTCATCAGGAAACAGTGAAAACATGCTGAATTATTATTTTTGTATAAAAAAAGTTTCAGCAGTTATACCAATTAATTCATGACTTTAATAATCAGACAAATTCAGATTAAAGGACGTTTTTTAAAAACTTAAAGCTAATTAGCATACACAAAACAGCAAAACAACACAACAGTGTAAAAGTGATGATCTTGCCTGATCCAAAATGAGAAAATTCACCACAAAAGAAATATAATTATCTGTAATCACAGATCATCCTGCTGCAATAATCATGACAACAGATACCATTTATTGAGTTCAATACCTATTGCTGGATGCTACAAATTGGGTGCCTACTTTGTACTCATTTGTCCACTTCTGTTGGCTGACACATTTAATTCATAACATACTCATAATGTGGCAGATATTATCTTCATTCTTGAAAAGAAGAAACAAAATTTGGGTAACTTGAACCAATCCAGCCATCTAGTACTGGGTAGCATGAGTATCCATTCCCCAGAAACATCTGCCTGCTCTACCCACAAAGTGACGATCTCTATTTCACTAGGGATGATTCAGTAGGCAGACTGCCTGACTGCAGGCACCAACAGATTGAGAACTTCACCCAGACTGAGAGGGTAAATGTTTTTGAGTGATGTTTCAAAAAGATCTTTCACATTGCTTTTATTTAAATAAAAAATTGTTAGATTTTTTTTTACATTTATTTTACAGTCTAGTACTTTTTCTTTTAAAAACATCAGTGAGTGTGTGTTTTGGGAATGGGAGTTATAATATTTCAGTGCTTAGGAAATGAAAAAGAAAAGTTGATCTAGACTTGTGTTTTCCTGAGGTGTGGTTAGCAAACCATTTGTGTTCAAATCCCTGGGGGAGAGTGATGAAAATACAAATCACCTAACTCCTTCCCCCTGCTCTCCCCACCCAAGACCTTTTGAATTGAGCTTTCTAGTTGTGAGGTTTAGAAAGCTAGTGATTTAACATATGCCCTAAGTAACTTTAATGCATTCTAAAATGTGAAGATCACTATTTAGATACTATCTAAATGAAGCTACGTTCTTCCTGTCTGGGTAACAGACAGGTTACCCAACTTTTCTGTTACCCTTTCTGGTAGGCTGCTTCTAAAGTAGCTCCCAACTGATCTTGCCTCCTGGTATTCACGGCCTTGTGTATTCCTCATTCTTCAGTGTTAGCTAAATGTAATGACTTGTTTATACTGAATAGAATGTGACAAAGTGATGGGATGTCACTTTTAAGATTACATTACAGACAGAACTATAGCTCAGATCTTAGGTGTGCCTCTCTCCCTTTAGATTCTCACCCTACGGAAGGGCTCATGAGAGTGAATATGGAATCAGATCCTTTTGCCCCAGGTGAGTCTTGAGATGCCTGTAGCCTCTGCTAATAGCTTGACTGCCACTTCATCATAAAGACTTTGAGCCAGAGGCACCCAGCCACACTGTGCCCAGATTCCTGACCCACAGAACCCAAGATAATAAATACATGTTATTTCAAGCTGCTAAGTTTTGGGGTAATTTGCTATACAATACATAACTAATGCTCCCTTAAGGCAAAAGACATACAAGATTGTCCACTAGTGTTTTATCTCAACCATCTTTACATTTCTTTCTTTAGACTGGTATTTCCTTAGCTTCTCCTGTTATGTTCTGTTCGGGATTCTAATGATCTACTTTTCTCTCCATCCAGTGACCTTTGACTCAAATCTATATTTATAATCAGGTCAGTTCCTAGACTGGGTCAGCCTGGATAGTCAGCCTGGATGCTAATATAATCTCCTTTCAAGGGGTCAAGTTGCTTAGGCTAGCTGAGTATATAGAATTAGAAATTATCTGAGAATTAATCATATGGAGGTGATAGTTAAATCCAAAAGAAAAGATGAACCTCTTAAATAAAAAAATATAGAGCCTTTAAAAAGTGTGGTGTAGTATGTGTGTGGGCGTGGCAGGGGCACAATACTCTGTAAAGCTGTTTACTTTTCTAGACTGTTGAATAATTTTTGCAGGTGATGGGTAGCCAAACTCCTAAAGTAATTGCTTAAGAGTAAATCTGTTGATAAGGCAATAAGATGATGTAGAGGGCATGGCGCTCTCCTCTAAATTTACTTTAAACCTGCTGAGCTGTGAAGACTGGATCTAATGTACTCTGTTGTGACTTGAACCTCTGCTGGGAGAACATGATTAACAGTGTTGTGAAACAATGCTGATGAGGACTCTGGCCAAGAACCTCCCTGTAGTATATGGTAGCTAGACAATGACTCTGTCTGCTGATGCCAAATCAACGGATGTGTTCTGTCAGAACTACTAGTCAAGCTGTTTATTTGCCTTTGGGGAGAGAAAATGACCTGAAGATTGCCTGGATTTTACAATTTACAACTGCTTCTCCTGGCACCATGAAGACAAGACTTACTGCTGGAGCTCTGTATTTCAACTTTTTATCCCCTAAGCTAATTGTTTTTGTTAACAGTGTAGTGATTAAAAACATAGGCTTTGACATCAGTACTTGAGTCAGAACTCTAGCCTCATCACCTACTGGATCTGGGTCCTTGCCCAGAGTGTTTGAATTTTCAGCCTCAGTTTCCTCATTTGAAAATGGGTATCACAATAGTACCTAGCTCCTGAAGAGAAGAGGGTAGTGAAGATAAAAGGAGAAAATATATGGAAAACTCTTAAAACACTGGCTGGCACACAACACTTAATAAATATTAGCTATCAATATTTTTAGTATTATTATTATTAATGGCTTTTAATTTTATAAAATTGACCATAGGTTCCTGTGAAAAATCCTTTTTCTAAGCAAACATGTTTAATACCACTTATGTTTACTTTAATAGTAAGGACATTAAACCCTCTTGAGAAATGAGCTCTAATGAAAGCTGAAGGCTTTAATTTAAAAAATTTAAAGTATTTGCTTAAACTTAAAGGCAAATTTGAATATATAATTACAAATGAACTTAGCTAGTTAGTACATAGCACTAAAATGTTGAGGTCTTAAAATGTATATTTCTCCATATGGTTTTTCATTTAAAATGTAAAAACTACATTTTCTATCAGTAAATAATTCTCTATTTACTGAAAAAAAATTAGATTCTCCTCATGTTTGAAAAGAAGACCCAACCTTAACATTTTTTATAAAACTTTTCTTCAAATAACTGTTTTTAGTACTTTATTACTCATGAAAAAGATTTACATCTCCCCATATATTTGCATATATAAGGAATCATGTGTTCATTACGCAGGTGCATATCCTAAGCTTCAGTGCTTTTCTGATGAAGAATAGGTGGAAATAGCCAGATGTTTTCCTGCCAGTGTGATCCGCATCTAACTGGGAATCCTAAATTTGTTTCTTCTTTTTTTTTTTTCTTTCTTTTTCTGGTCAAAGACAATTATAATTGAAACACCTTGCTCCACGAGAGTCAATGTAGTCATAATGTCTTTTGTTGTTATGGTGGACACATCCTATATTTAGACAAGAAAATGCAGATTGGCAAGCAATCTGGGTCCTTAGAGGGCTTGGCCAGGTCATTCCATTAGTCAAAGAGGCTGGTTGATTAATTCCTACTTAGGATTCTTGATTTAGTGGCATTTACCCTAATGCTGGCATAAGGTCTTTATTTAGTAACAACAAGAATTTCTTTAAAACTAAACCACATTTTAAGAACATCCCATCATAGTCTATCTTCCTTGCAAACTAATGTATGTCAGAATCATTATCATAGCACCTGAACTGCACAACCTTTTTTAAAATAGAATTCTAGTTTTAAAACATCTCATTCATTTCCACATGTAATTACAGCATTCAGAACAGCCCTGGAATTTTAAAAAAGTTTCCAAACCAAAGGATGTTTGATATTTCTACTAAATATCACAACTTCTATAAGGCATTTGCCTCAGAGTGGTATTAGAGATATTCAGAGTGTTATAGAGATATTCATTTCAGAGCTATATGACATTGCTGTGGATTTCCAGCATATTATAAAATATAGGCTATTATATGTTTTGCACCCAAAGTAACTATTATTATTCCCATGATATATTGTGATCTTAGTTTATTCATTAATTAAATCACTCATTTAATGACTGTTAAATTTATCAAATTTATTGAATTATTTTGGATTCATTAATTATAATAGTGAACAAAAAAGTTCTTTTATGAAACTTCTTTACTGGAAGAAGATAAAAGAATCAGCACATTGTGTCTCAGTTGGTGAAAATACAATGGAAAAAATAAAACAAAGGTACAAGAAATAGAAATGCATTAAGAGAAGGAGCAAATGGCCTAATTAATTCATGTAGTTAGATAAGATCTCTCTGCAAAGGTAATGTTGGAGTATAGAAGGAAAAATATGAGGGGCCAGTCATATTTAGGATATACCAATAGCCTGGAGGATGATTGGCATGATCAAGGAACAATAATAAAACTAATGTGACTGAAATAAAATGAACAAAAGGGAAAGTTGTAGGGTTAGAGGTGAAGGACTTGCCATATTTAACCGTAGAGGAAATTGTGAGGACTCTTGGCTTCTACTTAGATTGAGCTGGCAAACATTGGAGAATCTTGAGCAGAGAAGTAAGAAGAGTTATTTTATTTTTTAAAAGGATTGCTCTAGTTGCTATTTGAGAATAGACCAAAGAAAATAGGGCACAAGAAAAGGCAAAAAGGCCAACTAATACTCCCAGTAAGATGAAAACTGAAAATTGTCCATTGGATTTTGCAGCATGAAGACTACATTGTGACTTTTACAAGAATACCATTGCATGGCATTTTATGTAAGCAGACACTGAGATGGGCTTTGTCATACTGGATATTTATTAGGGAGAAGAAACCAGGATAGAGTATAGGATAAATTAAAACTGTGATATATTTAAAGAAAAGCCATGGGCAATGCTATGGAGTGCTGTTGACCTAAATGGAGCATCAAGATGTTCTGCATTGAGCTTAAATATCTGTGTATTTATAACCTGGCACAATCAGTCATTGGATGTCTGCCCACCAGGAGGGGCATGAGCTTGGGTAAGAAAGCTCCCTGCAACTGAGGCAAAACCTGAAGTAGCTGGAAGCTGGAGTCTGTGTAATAATGCAGTAGCAAGAAAAAATACAAACCCAAGAGAGGGGGACATTGTTGGAGTGATATCCCTTTGAAGGTGAAAGAAAATGGCATATAGTTCATTTCGAACAAAGTAGTCTTAACTAGTGGTTATCAAAGTATATGCATATAATTTTAACTCAAATTATTTCTTTATACTATTAAATGTCTTCAGTATCATTAAGTTTATACTTATTAGAGAAAAACCCAGGAAGGAAATCTTATGATATTTTTTCCTACTCAATTAGAAAAGTCTGCTCTTTAGGCTCTTTAGTAGGTAAATCTAGACATATTTTTCTTTCACAAATCTCTCACTGAAGTATTGACTTCAACATATAAAAATATCATGCTGCCATTGTACTTAAAACTTTCTTGAATAGCAATAAACCATGTTTAAAAATCTTAATTTTTCTGTTTTGTGAAATTTGGTTCTGCAATGTTTTGAAATCTGTGAAAGTGACATCCCATTTTCTTTGAATGTACATTTTAGGAGTAAAACCTTCTGGCTTTGATACTTTGTTATCAAAGTATATGCATATAATTTGTGGATGTGGTTTTAAAATTTACATAGAAAATTAATAAAATTACCAGTACTCTGCCTTTCGTGGAGACAAATGAAAATACTAGAAAACTTGTTGGAATGATGTTCACTCTGTTGAAGCGGGCGGAAGTCAGGTAGGAACAGTTTCAGGGAGAAATTACCGATGTGGACTTTCAAATTTTTTAGAGGTTAGTGAGAAAAGACATAGAAATTTCTTTTTTGGAGGGCACTTAATAACATCATTAGCAGACAAATGAGAATAGCAATTGATGACCTCTGATTTTTCTTCCAAACTTAGGATTTTCTTCAACTCTGTCCAGAAGCAACTGTTTGCTGATGGCTGAGCCACCTTATTTCTCTACGCCTCATTTCTCTTCTTGAGGTCATGACCAATTTGTGAATGTCCTTCTAACACATCTGGTGTAATGATTGTAAGGAAACCCAACCCTAAAGATTATTTTTACCTATAGTTTTGATTCAAGAAAGTTCTATCACCAGACATTAAAATTTCCTTATACTATACTTTTGCAAGCCTCTTTCTAAAAAAGTGGAAGAGAAGGATAGATGTGTAAAAAGTTCATCATTATTACTTATAAGGCCATGGCCAGAAAGAAATAAATCATGTAAGTCAAGCTCTTTCAAAGAAACCAAATATAATTCATGGCAGATTTCTTTATTTTCCCCTTTTTGTTTTAATCAAAACTTAGTTTCACTATTCTCTGATATCCAACAACTACTCCAGTTAAGGCATTCCATTACCAGGAATGCTCTTCTTGCTATAAATTATGCAAATTCTATTCACTCTTCAAATCACTCTCTCATTACATATTCTTTGGCTCCTTCAGGTCTCATTGATCTTTCCTTACTCACAAATCCAATAGGATTTATAGTTTGCAGAAGACTCTTCTAGATTAAATACACAAGGTCAGGTATAACTCACCAGTGTTTCAGTTGTCTTATTCTGTCACCAAGACCTAGCATGTTTTTTTGCCACTGAAAGATAAAAATGCCCTCCTAATACACTGATTCAATCATGAGGTTTCTAAAGGAATATTCTATGGATCTTTAAGACACATAGTCCAGGTCTTGTTTAAATATATATAGCTTTTAGATCAATGTATATTCTTATAAACCTTTAATCAATTATATTTCTAAAGATTAACTAAAGTCTGCATTTTTCAAAGAGCTTTGACCTACGTAATTTAGATTAATTATCCTGAAAGTAAAATTGGCAGCCACTGCTTATCTATCTGTGAAGACAGTGAAAATGAATTTTAAAAAAATTCTCATAAAGGAATATAATTTCCCTTTTTAACTTAATCTTAAAATAATTTAGAAATAAAATATAGCAAAAATATCTACTCATTTTAAAAATATTCTCTGATGCTCCAGGATTACAAGCAGTAAGCAAAGACATGCATTTAGAACCAAAGTATTAGAAGGTATTCACATGAATGACTGTGTGCACACATAGGCAAACCAACTCTGAAAGAGTTTTTGCATTGTAGTTAACCTTAAAAACATGTTACTACAAAAGTTGAAAAACACAAATGAGGAGACCTACCAACTTCAGGGGAGTGTATAGTTTGTTCCCTGAGGAGAAGGGAGGAGGGAGATGAAATTGGAGAAACTTATAAAGAGTAATCCAACTGTATTATTTAAAAAGAGAAGATCTAGAACATATATGGCTAACTACCAGATATGGACACTGTTTTATTATTCCTTGTATTCTTTGTATATTATTTTATTTTTGTACTTTTTTTGTTAAGTAAAAAAGTTACTGGCATGTTACTTTTCTTTAAATTTCCTGTTTTGAAAGGTTACAGCCATATTTCATTGTTGATTGACATTTTGATAATTAGGCAATTAAATCTGCCTAGTATATATGAAGCACTTACTATATACTTAGTTCCATAATAATAGACCAGTAACCTATAAACTCCTATTCTCAAGAAGCTTATGAAATAGAAAGAGAATAGATGAATTATATAAATAAAAATGACTCGATGTATATTAGGAGTGTTAAAATCTAGTCATTTTAAAGGTGGAATTGGAGTGAAGTGGAAATTCTGGAAAGCATACAAGCTGGAAAAAAGCAAATAGGCATGAAAGACAGTATGTGTTTGGGAAATAGTGAATCATACAGTTTAGTTTCAACACTAGTCACAGATGTGGAAGTAGGGAGAAATTAAGCTGGCATGGTTGCTTAGGGCAATGAGCACACATTTTCCCCTACATACTAGTACAATTAAAAACTGGATGCTAACTTCCAAATCACAAAAGGTAATAAAAGGAAATGAAACATTGTTTTCTAATACTTTTGTTATATATCATTGTTCCCAATCAAGCATGAACATCATACTCATTTTGGAAATTTTTCATCCTTTTTTCATCTTTATTGAATTATAATAGATAATTAGTTGCTTGTATTTACATTGTACAATTCAATGAGCTTTTTTTTTCATTTATAGTTGGCATACAATAATATACCAGTTTTGATTGTGTAGCATAGTGATCAGAGATCCACATAACTCACAAGGTGATCACCCCACTAAATCTATTACCCCTCTTCCCCCTTACATATTTATTACATTATTAACCACTTACCCATACTACACTCTACATCTCCATGTCTATCTGCAACTATTCATTTGTACCTCTTAATCCCTTTGCCTTTTTTTGTCCCCCCAGCCTCCCTCTCATCTGGTATCTCTCCAAATATTCTCTGTATCTGTGAGTTTATTTCTGCTTTTGTTGTTGCTGATTTTGTTCTATAGATTCCACATGTATGTGAAATCATGAAATATTTGTCTTTTTCTATCTGACCCATTTCATTCAATGCAATGCTCTTTAGATCCATTAAAGCAATATCTTTTCCATCCTTTTTTGGTCCATGTGTGTCTTTTAATCTGGAAGTGAGTCTCTTGCAGGCAGAAATTGTAGGGGTCTTGTTCTCTTATTCTTTCAGTCACTCTGTCTTTTGATTGGAGCACTTAATTCTTTTCCATTTGAGGTACTTATTGATAGAAATGTAGTTATTATAATCCTTTATTCCTGTTTTTGAGATGTGTTTTTTCCTCTTAAAGATTTCCTGTAATACTAGCTTGGTGATGATAAATTCCTTTAGCTTATTTTTGTCTGGGAAGCTCTTTATTTGTCCTTCTCTAAATCATAGCTTTGCTGGATAAAGTATTCTTGGTTGTAGATTCTGGGTTTTCATCTTGTCAAATGTTTTTTTGCCAAGCCCTTCTGTCCTGCATAGTTTCTTTTGAGAAATCAGCTGCCAGTCTTTTGGGTGCTCCCTTGTAGATAATAACTGCTTTTCTCTTGCTACTTTTAAGATTCTCTCTTCATATTTAACCTTTGGAATTTTAATTAAGATGTGTCTTGGTGTGGGCCTCTTTGGGTTCCTGGTTTTTGGGACTCTCTGAGCCCCCAAGACCCCCCTGGGGTTTTAACTAATTTCCTTCACCAGGCTAGGGATGTTTTCCATCATTATTTCTTCAGATAGCTCTTCAATCTCTTGCTTTCCTTTAGATGCTCTTATGACATAGATATTTTGCCCTTAATTTTGTCCCATAGACTTCTTAAATTATTATTATAGTTTTGGCTTCTTTTTTCTTGCCATTCTTATTGAATATCCTTGGCTTTCCCATCCTCTATATAGGTTATTTGATCCTCTTCTTTATTCACTTTGTTTATTCCATTTAATACACTTCTCATCTCAGCTACTGTCTTTTTCATTTCAGACTGGTTCTCTTTTATAATTTTCCTCTTCCATTTTTATGTTTTTTTAATCTCTTTGTCAAAGTTCTCACTGAAGTCATCTATACTTCTCATAAGTACATTGAGCATCTTTACAACTAGTGTTTTAAATTCTGCATGTTAGATTGCTTAACTCTATTATTTCTGGATCTCTGTTCTGTTCTCTCACATGGTTTCTGCTTCTTTGTCTTCTCATTTTTGCTGTCTTTCTGTGTCTGTTTCTATTTAATGATCAAAGCTCCTAAGTTTCCCAGTCTTATTAGCATGGCCTTGTGTGGTAGGTGTCCATTGAAAGCCCTGAGAGGAGTTAAGTTGCATGCCAACTTTAGCTTCAGCCTGTGCCCCTCCATAGCCTCCTGTTAAGATTCAGAAAGCAATTCACAGTACTGTGCTTACAGTTGCCTCAAAAGGCCATACCAGAAACTGAGGCCAGCTGCCACCAGTGTGAGTGTAGGCTATGCTCAGTAAGGAGTACCTGTCTTGCTGAGGATGAGGGTACACCTGGCTATGACTTGGTTGTGGCTGCCAGTTGGGAGAGGCGGAGTTCCAGGTAGGAGCAACCACATTATATAGTTTGATGATGTCTCAGCTAGGTGGTGCTGTGTCCTCACAGTGAGAGGGGGAAGGGCTCAACAGAAAAATGATGGATACCTCTGGCACTTCTGAACAGAGTGAATCTTGCCTCTGTCCTCATTCCAACAACTCAGCATTCCCCTGTAATTCCCTGGTGCCCCTTGTGCAGCCAAACCCACACTGGTCCTCAAAGTGAGAAAGTCCTTCACCATGAAAGTCCACTCATGGACATGGCACCTTTAAGAAGCATCTACAACTGCAGCAGCCACAGCCACAGCCACAGCCATAGCCTTGGTCCCACTCAGCCACTCAAGAATAAGCAGCCCCACAACTTCACCCCATTCTACTTTCTGCTATTTTAGGGTGATTTCTTAGATTTCTCTCTAGTTGTATGGCTTGTTCATCTAGATCCCAGGAGATTTTTCCTTGCTGTTTGCTTCTTGTTTCTGTCATAACTTTGATTTAGTTATCGGAGGGATGAACAGATCCTCTATTATCTAAGCCATTTTTCTTTCTGCTTCTCATTTTAGAAATTTTTTTTTTTAAGAGAGACAGGGCAAAGATGAGTTTGGGGGTTAATGAAAATTAAAAATCAATCAGAAGATATTACAGCATCCAGCCTCTATGCATTGACTTGATTGGCAAAATAACATTTAAGGAAAGGCTGTTAAACATGCAAGTAGAAATCAATAGGAACTCATTTAGTTTATAAATATAGATTATGGTTGTCTTCAAACATTCACTTACATAGATAAAATTGAAAAAATGTTAGTCAACACATTATCAGAGTCAGGGTAATAGAGAAGTTGATACTGGCTGCTCCAGCTTGGTGCTATCTGAAGAAATGTTCTTCAATGATGAAGTATTCTATCTGTACTGTGTACTACTAAAACTCCTAGATAGACATGGCTATTGAGTACTTTGGATATGGCTAGCATGACTGATGAACTGAATTTTAAATTTAATTGATTTAAATTTAAATTTAAATAATCACATGCAGGGTAGTGGCTACTGAATTGGATACCTACCTATAGCATTTTATATCTTTATAATTCCAAGTGGTTAAATTTAAAATTTTCTCCATCTATCATTAATTTCAGGTTTCACTGAAAGTGGATTCAGAAGTAGTATGTATTTTTTCTGACTTTTAAATTAATGAATGTTTTAAAAATAATGAATGCTGTATTTGTGGTCTAAAGTAAATTTCAGTTTGGTAAGCATAAGGTTTTGTAACAAAGCAATAACTCAAATGCTAGATGTAATTTCAAAGACTGCAGAAATTCTGGCTAGGATCTATACAGACACTATGCATTTAAGAATATTTTATTGTAAATAGTTTTGTTCGGTCCCCCAGAAGGAATCAAATGGTGCCTAGCTAACAAAACAAGTGATAACTAAGATAGAGGTCTTTTTATCAAAATATTAGTCTAATAAGAGAGGAACCTGACTTAAAGCTTCTTTGTTTTCTAAGAGCTAGGGGGAAAAAATAAGGTTTTAAACATATTTTTATTCATTTGTTAAATATGTCTGACGGAAGTTAATGCATTTTCATATCACCTGACTAAACAAAAAAGCAATGCACCATTTCAAGTGTTCTAAAATGCCTGAAACTTGAAATTGTTCAATAGCTGAATTGTTTAGTTCTGATTGGTTTCAGAAAGCAGCAAAAGATTTATTACGACAGCAATTTAAAAAAACTCTCTTAAGATGAATATCCTAGATTGAACATTTAACATATTCCTCCTTGTAATACTTTTTTATTATGTGTTCTCTTTTTAAATAAATGCAAATATGGATTTAAGGAATCGAGAAAATAAATTAACCAAATTATGCCAGTGACCCATACGTGAAACTACTATCATAACAAATAAACTTACATTATTGAGGAAAAACATGTACATTCAAACATGATCAAAAACCCCCTAGAACATAGCTACAAAGAACATCAGAAAACTAGGGTGGGGATAATATTTCTAAAATATCAAAAGCAATTTGAAAATTTAATTATTTTAAAGTTAAAAATAATTGTAGAAAATTAAGTGATTTAGCTATAGAGCATTTGAACTGCAAAAGTACTATGGCTAGAAGTATTTTCTACAAGTATGGACCAAGTATAAATTCTAATTTCTCGATAAGTCTTCTGAGGATAAGGAATTGGGAACCACCTAAAAGTACCCTCAAACTCATTATAAAAGTATTATATACCACAATGACAAATGACACATTGATAGCATCAGCTATTAGACTCACTTTGTTTTACTTCTTTGACTAGATTAAGCCTATAAGTGTCCCCAAAGGTGGAAACTTAGATTCATACCAGTATGTTCGCATATGTGCAAGTATGCATGTGTGAATATACATATACATGTATATGCATTATAATAATTTGAACTGTAAAACTGCACTTTTTTCTACTATACTTCACATGTCTGAGACATATGGGTATAAAGGTTAGATACATAGGTTTTAATTAAACTGTAGAAAAGTGATTTGCTTTTCTGAAAATTTAAAGAAGCAGTTTGTTGTGTAGTATACAATTTATTAATTTATATATTATATTTAATACTGAAGATAAATTTAATTTTGTGTTAAAAAAACTTAACTAAAACCTGGAAATAAGACATAAAAAGGTTTTATGTTCCTTTAATGTGATACTAGAGTGAATTTATCAAACTAGGTCATCTAACTTTCTAAGGGAATGTGACTTATTTGACTTACTGTTTATTATTAATTAAGACCTAGATTCTGTAAAGTTAGAGATTAACCTGAAGAAAATACAGAATATGCAAGTTATTTTTGTATAACAGTTTGCAATTGATTTCTGTCTTATAGAGATAATCCCCCAAGGTTATGATTTTATTAATCATTTTAAAAAAATCTAAGCTATCTTTTCCCAAGATTTTTTTCACTTATTATATATATATATATATATATATATATATATATATATATATATATATATATAATATATATATAAAATATATATATATATTTTTTGTATTTTCTCTTGAACTACTTTTGTCACTGTGTTGGCCCATCATTAATGAGTCAAACAAAACTTTGACACATGCTCACCATGATTTATATGACATTTATGCTTTTAATATTTCATTCTTTATCATTATTGCATATTATTGATAAGATATTTAAAAGCTAGTAGAATTTAACTAATGGAATGCTTGGCGATATATAATATTAGGAAAAAAAGTTATGTGATAGTTGGGCTAGGGTAAGCTTCAAAAGAGTATTATTTTTGTGTGAAATAGCTTACAATTCTCTATATACCATCTGTTTACAACAATCAACACAATGACCATCAGAATTAAGAGGAGGAAAATCTGTAAATTTCCAATTTAGTAGTGTTTTTAAACAGTCATTATCATTAGGGAAAAATTCATTAAATTATCTATTGTGCTGAGTAGTAGATGGATCAATTTAATGACATGGCTCTTGCCTCATGGGAACAGACAAATTAAAACAGATACTGGTAATATATTCAAGGGCAAACTGACATACAAATAAGTTTATTACTATGAACAGATTAAATGAATAAGATAAAATTTTGTTTACATAATAAAAAAAAATATTTGGATGTCATTCAGAAGTTAAGGAACACTGTGGTTTTCATGCACAAGCCTCTTGTGACTGAATTACAACTCCCAACTCTACTTTTGAGATTTGATTATGATTGGACAGTTTTTGTTGTTGTTATTGTTATTTACTTATTTATTTTGCTCTAAGTCAGTGGGCCAATGGTTACAGCTAGAAATCTACTATTAAGTACTGGTGGGGAGTGGAACTCTAAAAACTTTAAGAGTGGATTTCTGGGCTTGAGAAACTTGCCCAAATAATGTGTTCTATCACTTTCATATCAGTTACGTTATCCTTTTTCTATGAAACTTGTTTGTCAGTAATTGTAAAACTACAGCAGTAGCCTCTGAAATATTTGTTATGAAGCCAAGATGTGGGTGCTGCATAGCTCCTTGATTCTGGGGTGTCATTGCTTCTAGTCCTATTCAAGGGACAAAGCTAAGGAATTTACAACTTCATAGTGATACATCTAAATTCAGTCCAATCCCACAGATTACTTACTCCCTTACCTTCTCACAATTCTTATTTATACCCCCTCCTATCACAGTGAAGAACATGGCTAGAACAAGGAATGAGTCGCCTCTCTCAATCCTGATATTATAAATATGTATCTTTTCTTTTTTTTTTCTCAGTTCATCTGATAATTCGATCTCAAAGAACCAGCTTCTTGCTACAAAAGTTTGTGACAGGGATGAAGTGGAGTAGGAACATGTAAGACTATGTTCTGAAAATCCAGCAATTTTTCTCTTTTTATGTACCTTTATATGTATGAAGTGATCCCCGTAATAAGTATATCACCCACCTGGTACCAAACATAGTTATTACAATGTTATCAACTATATTCCATATAATGTACTTTATATCCCTCTAACTATTTTTATAACTAGCAATTTGTATTTCAATACCTTTCATCTTTTTTTGCCCAGCCCCAACCCCTCTCCCATATGGAAACCATCAATTTGTTGGTTTGTAACAGTGAGTTTGTTGCTTTCCTTTATTTATTTTGCTTTTTATATTACACATATAAATGAAATCATATGATATTTGTCATTCTCTGTCTGACTTATTTTCCTTAGCATTATACCCTCTAGGTTAATCCATATTGTCACAAATGACAAGATTTCATTATTTTTCATGGCTGAGTAATATTTCATTGTATATATATACCACTTCTCTTTTACTTATTCATCTATGGGTAGACACTCAGGTTGCTTCCATATCTTGGCTAATGTAAATAATGCTACAATGAACATAGGGGTAAATAGATCTTTTTGAATTAATGTTTCAAATTTCTTGAGATAAATACTCAGAAGTGGAATTGCTGGGTCATATGGTAGTTCAATTTTTAATATTTTGAGGAACCTCCATACCATTTTCCATAATGGCTGCACCGATTTGTAATCCCACCAACAGTTCACATTTCTCCACATCCTCACCGATACTTGTTATTCTTTGATTTATTGATGATAGTCATTCTGACACCTGTGAGGTTATATCTCATTGTGATTTTCATTTCTATTTCCCTGATGAGTGACATTAAGCACCTTTTCATTGTCTGTTGACCATCTTGTTGGCCATCTGTATGTCCTCTTTGGAGAAATGTTTATTCATGTCCTCTGCCATT
Organism: Macroglossus sobrinus; assembly: GCA_004027375.1. NCBI lineage: Eukaryota > Metazoa > Chordata > Mammalia > Chiroptera > Pteropodidae > Macroglossus > Macroglossus sobrinus. Next base: position 1,681,672 of record PVKZ01000086.1, read on the forward strand.
TTTTAATCAGATTGTTTTTTTGATGTGCTACATGAGTTCTTTATATACTTTGGATATTTACTCTTTATTGGGTATATCATTTGCAAATATTTTTTTCCATTAAGTAGGTTGTCTTTTTGTTTTGTTATGTTTTCCCTTATGGTGCAAAAAGTTTTTGATGTAGTTTTATTTGTTTTTGCTATTTTTGTCTTTGACCTAGGAGGTATATTAAAAAACGAATACTGCTAATACTAAAGTCAAAGAGTTTATTGCCTATATTTTTTTTCTAGTTTTATGAATTCAGGTATTACATTTAAGTATTGAATTCATTTTGCATTTATTCTTCTATTTGCTGTAAAAAAGTGTCCTAGTTTCATTTTTTTTATATGTATCTTTTCAGTTTTCCCAGTACCATTTATTTAAGAGACTGTATATTCCATTATATATCCTACCCTCATTTGTCATAGATTAATTGATCATGTAGGCATGGGTTTATTTCTGGGTTCTCTATTTTGTTCCATTGACCTATATCTGTTTTTATGCCAGTCACATGCTGTTTTGATTACTCTAGGCTTGTAGTACAGTTTGATATCAGGTGCGGTGATACTTCCAACTTTGTTTTGCTTTCTCAATTGCTTTTGCTATCTGAGTTCCTTGTGGCTCCATATATATTTTAGGATTATTTGTTCCAGTTCTGTGAAAAATGTCATTGATATTTTCATAGGAATAGCATTGGATATGTAGATTGCTTTGGGCAGTATGGACATTTTAACCATGTTAATTACTCCAACCCATGAGTATGGTATATTCTTCTATTTATTTGTGTCTTCTTTGTTTCCTTAATGTCTTATAGTTTTTAGAGTGTAGGCCATTTACCTCTTGGTTTAATTTATCCTTAGGTATGTTTTGATGCAATTCTAAATGAGATTATTTTCTTAATTTCTCTTTCTGTTAGTTCGTTATTGGTGTATAAAAATAGAGCTGATTCCTGAATATTAATTTTGTATCCAGCTACATTGCTTAATTCATTTATCAGTTCTAATTTTTATTTTTTTGCCCAGAATCATTAGGTTTTCCTTTATATAGTATCATGTCATCTGCAAATCATGGCAGTTTTACTTCCTTTCCAATTTTGATTTATTTTATTTTTTAAATTTGTCCAGTTGCTGTGGCTAGGACTTCCAATAGTTCGCTGAATAAAAGTGGTAAAAAAGAAAAAAAAAAAGCTTTCAGTTTTTTATCAAGTATGATGTTATGGGTTTGCCATATTTGGTCTTTCTTATGGTGCAGTATATTTCCTTTATAATCTTTTGCTGCATGTTTTTATTATGAATGAATCTTGGATCATGTCAAATGCTTTTTCTGTATCTATTGATATGATCATATGATTTTTTACCATCAGTTTGTTTATGTGAAGTATTACATTAAATGATTTGTGGATATTAAGCCAACCTTACTCCTAGGAATAAATCCCACTTCATAATGTATAATCTTTTTAGTGTATTGCTGAATTTGGTTTGCTAATATTTTCTTGACAAGTTTTGCATTTATGTTCATCAGGAATACTGGATTGTAATTTTTATTGTAATATCTTTGTCTTGGTTTTGGTGTCAGGGTAATGCTAGAATCATAAAATGAATTTAGAGCCTCTTTCGTCATCAATTTTTTGGAATAGTATGAGAAGGATAGCTATTAATTCTTCTTTCAATGTTTGGTAAAATTTACCTGTGAAGCCATCTTGTTCAAGGCTTTTATTTGCTGTGTTTTTTGGTTACTGACTCAATTCATTACTAGTAATCTGTCTGTTTAGATTTTCTGTTTTATCCTTATTCAGTCTTGGAAGATTTTATGTTTCTAAGAATTTATTAATTTCTTCCAGATCATCCAATTTGTTGGCTCATGATAGTTTGTAGTATTTTCTTATAATCTTTGTATTTCTGTGCTATTTTCTTATAATCCTTTATATTTCACTGATTCTGTTTCTTATTCTATTTATTTGGCCCTCTCTCTTTTTTTCTTGATGTATCTGGCTAAAGTTTATCAATTTTGTTTATGTTTCCAAAGAACTAGCTCTTTATTTCACTGATCTTTTCTATATTTTTAGCCTCTATTATATTTAACACTGATCTTTAATTACTTTATTCCTTCTATTCACTTTGGGCTTTGTTAAATCTCTCTAGTTCCTTTAGGTGAAAAGTTAGAGGATTATTTGAGATTTTTATTGTTTCTTGAGGTAGGCCTGTATTGCTATGAATTTCCCTCTTAGAATTGTGTTGGCTGTGTACCACTGATTTTGTGTTGTTGTGTTTTTATTTTCATTTATCTCACAGTATCGTTTTTTCCCTTTGATCTCACTGTTAACCCATTTGCTGTTTAGCAACATGTTATCCTTCATGTATTTGTATGTTTATCAGTTTTAGTCTTAAAATTGATTTCTAGAAAATATTTCATGTGCACCTGGAATGAATGTTTATTCTGCTGCTTTTCGGTGAAATGTTTAAATAATCAATTAAATCAATATATTCTAATGTGTTATATAATATATAAGGCCACTGTTTTCTCGTTTTTCTCTCTGGATGATCTATCCACTAATGTCAATGGGGTGTTAACGTCCCCTACTATTGCTGTATTACTGTTGATCCCTCCCTTTAGGTCTATCAATATTTACTTTATATATGTAGGTACTTCTACATTGTGTGCATAGTTGTTTGTAAGAGTTATGTACTCTTGTTGGATTGATCCCTTTATCATTATCTAATGACCTACTTTGTTTTTTGTTACAGTCTTTATTTTAAAGACTATTTTGTCTAATATAAATATTTCTACTCCAGCCTTTTTTGGTTTCCATTTGCATAAAATACCTTTTAAGTCTGTGTATCTTTAAATCCGTAGTGAGTCTCAGGCAGCATATATACAACTCATTTTTTTATCCATTCAGTCATTCTATGTCTTTTGATTGAAGCATTTATTCCATTTCCATTTAAGGTAATTATTAATATGCATGTTGTTATGCCATTTTGTTGTTTTTCTATTTGTTTTTCTACTTCTGTTTCTTCTTCTCTTTTTCTCTTGTATATTTATGACTTTTCATAGTGTTATATATGGATTTCTTTCTATTTTTTGTATGTCTCATAGTTTTGTGATTTTTGGCTACCATGTGCTTTCTATGTAACAATCTATGTTTATAGTAGTCTATTTTAAGTTTGTGGTTGCTTACATTCAAACATTTTCTAAAATCACATTTTTCACTCACTCCCCACTTTTATGGGTTTGTCATATTTGTTTCCTGTTTTTGTGTGTTTCCTTTAATTTGTTATTGTATTTACACATGATCTTCCTACTTTTGTCTTTTAATCTTTGTACTAGCCTACTAATTGGTTAACCCACTGCTTTAAGTGTTTGCCTTTGTCGATGAAACATTTTCTTTCATATATTTTCTTATTTTTATTTTTGATATTTTCTACTTAAGTCCATTTAACATTTCTTATAATACCAATTAAGTGGTGATGAACTCCTTTACCTTATTGTTATCTGGGAAACTATCTGTCCTTTGATTTTAAACGATAGTCTTATTGGGCAGAGCAATCTTGGTTGTAGTTCTTTGTTTTTCATTACTTCAAATATTAAATGACATTTATTCTGGGCTTCAATTTTTGCTGAGAAATCAGCAGAGAATATAATGGGAGCTTCTTGTATATAACTAACTGTTTTTCTCTTGCTGCTTTTAAGATTCTCTCTGTCTTTAACCTTTGGTATTTATGATCTTAGTGTGGGCCTCTTTAGGTTCATCTTGTTTGAGACTTTCTGTGCTTCCTGGACTTATACATCTTTTTCCTTCACTAGTTTTGAGAAGTTTTCTATCATTATTTCTTCAAATAGGTTTTCAATCTATTTCTTTCTCTTTTTTTCTTCTGTGCCTCCTATAATGCAAATGTTAGTACACTTGATGGTCCAGAGGTTGCTTACTCTACCCTCATTTGTTCTTATTCCTTTTGCATTTTAGATTGGGTGTTTTCTTCTACCTTTTCTTCCAGATTGCTAATTTGATCCTCCACCTCTATTGCATTCTTCATTTTAATTACTGCATTCTTAAGTTCTGACTGGTTCTTTGTTTTCTATCTCTTCGTTGTAGTTCTGAGTTCATTTATCCTTCTCTCAAGATCTTTGAGCATCCTTGTAAGCAGTGTTTTCAACTCTTTATCTGGTAGATTGAGTCTGTTTCATTTCGTTGTTTCTTTTTTTTATCCCCTGGAGTTTTGGTCTGATCTTTAATTTGGGACATGCTCCTTTTCTTCCTTATTTTGCTGGCTTTCTATGTTTGTTTTTATATATTATGTAGCTCTGCTATATCTCTGAGTCTTGAAAGAGTTTCATTACATAAAAGGTGTTCTGTGGGTCCCAGAGGCAAAGCCTCCCTGGTAACCTGAGCTAGGTGCTCCAATAATGTCCCCTGTGTGAGTTGTGCATGTCCTCCTGTTATAGTTAAGTTCTGATTGCTGCTGGCATTTCAGTGGGTGGGGTTGAACCTCAGGGTAATTGGCTGTGAGGGCTTGCTGCAATTACAGCTGTTGTGAAGGGGCTTACCCCATGGAGTGGGATTTGCTTTAGTGGGGCTCCAGTGCCAGCATATGCCACCCTTCATGTATACTGGTTGTGGTGCTGGTTGGGTAGGGGTCTGTTGAGGTCTGAAGCCAGCCACTGGGGGTGACTTGGTAGGAACTACAAAGTGATGTGTGGTTATTTTCTCCTCATGCTGGTATTTGAGGCACTTGGGATGGGCTAAGCTTCAAGTCAAGCCTGGGTGCCACTTGTGCTGAGCTTTGGACCCTATGGTGTGAACTACAGTGTGAGCTGAGGCCAGCCACTGCTTGCATAGGGTTTGTGGACCTTTGATAGAGTATGCAGCATAAGTCTGGGGTAGCCACTACTCTTGTGAGGTTTTCAGATTTGGAGGAACATCCAGAACAGGAGCCAAGGCAAGCCACCTATGTGGAGAAGCTTCTGGAAGAAGCTCCACTGGGGAGTAAGTTGCATGGGGTGAGGTCTCAGAGAATCACCAGGGCAAAGCAAACAGCGTTAGCCAGGTTAATGGAGAGCAAAAATTTGGCATTGGCTTGCATGAAGCCAGCTTGGTGGAAGGAAAGTTCTACAAAGGAACAATAGTACCTGCCATTACTTCCATCTCCTGAAAGAGTTGCCCCAAACCCTGCTCCTCCAGCCCTCACCTTGAAGTTAGTCAATTTATTTCCTCCCCTTATATCACTGACACATTTGAACTGCTGCCCTTTTGCTGGAGTTTAGAGCAAGTGAGTTTATGTACCAGACCTTTAAAAGCAGCATGTCTCAGTCTTCTGCAGCTCTTTGTCTCTCTAGGATGCAATTCCTCAGGTTTTCACAACCAGATGTAATGGGGACTCCTTTTTTCCCACACTGATACCCTGGACAGAGAGCCTGGTGTGGGCTGGAACCCCTCATTCCATAGGGGCACCTCCACAGCCAAGATGTTCCTCTTTTCTTAATCACCACACTGTCAGGCTAGCACCTCTACCCATCCTACTGCCTCAGTGTGGCATCTTTCTTATATCTTCAGTTATAGGAAATCTGTTCAGGTAGTCTTCAGGTGGCTCTCAGTGACGATTTTTCTATTATTTCGTTGTAAGTTTGATATGATCATGGAGGAGGTGAGCTCAGAATTTATCTACTCTGCCTTCTTGATTCTACCGCACCTATTTAACATTGTTTTGAAATTATACAGAGAAATATGCAAAGTAGGAATAGTATCAAAGCTGAAAAAGATAAAAAAAATACATTATTTTAAATAATATTTAATACATTATTTTAAATAATATTTCAATATAATTTGAGAATTAACTATATAAGAACAGTATCTAGTGTAGTAAAGACTAAATATGGACATTTTGCCGACTTGGTTAAAATAGCAGTAACCCATTTATTGAAAAGAAAGATTCCATTAATAATAGCAAAACTAAAGTTATATATATATATATGAAATATATATTTTACATATATAAATTTGTATACCTAAATATATAAATTTGTATACAAGTATATATTTTACATATATAAGTTTATACACATAAATAAGTTTATATACGTAAAATATATATTTATATATAAATTTATATATCTCTCAAAAGGAGTAAAAACAAATATACCAAAGCAAATGACAAAAACTAAAAATAAAAGCAAAAATAAAATATAAAGTTAAAGACTAAATATTGCAATACTATAAATTTTTTCTCAATAAATTTGAAATGATTTTGGCTACATTAAAAACAAAAAATTAAGTTTTGAGCAATAATGCTTTATGTTAACATAATTTATCTAGAATGAATATTATTTTGGGAGAAAAAAGCTCTTAGTGGAAAGTATAATACCAAACTTTAAAACATACTAGTTAAAACAGTATATGATTTAAACAAGCCTAGTTCCATTGTGTACATATGAGATACCTGCATTTGACAAATAAAAAATATTATTTTTTCAAAATATTAATGTATTATAAAATTATCAATATTTTTCCATTCCTTATATACAGTGTGTGGAAATTAGTATGCATGGTATTAGTTTGTCTTTAGAAATTTTTTGTGCATTTAAAAAGAACTTTAAATGAGGCTTATTTTTTAGTTTCTTTGTCACTATTTTTAAATTTTATACAGTAAAATAAAAAATTAAATGTTTTAGGGTAAGAATTTAGGGAAATCTTGAAATTTTTTACCTCACAATTTTATTGCTAGGTATTTTTCATATAATAGGAGATGCTTATAAGGATTTATTTATATGGCTATTAATTAGAGTATTATAATTAGTAACATAATTACATTTGAAAATGAGAGTTGTTGAATTAAGTCTCTTGCTTATATAACATTAAATAATGTTACCTTTTAAAATATTCAAAGTCCACTTAATGGTATGTTCAAAATATTGAGTGAAAAGGCAGTGTAGATCAATATATTTGTTAATAATTATAGTTAATATAACTAAAAACAAAAAGGAAAAAAATCAGGTTTCTCTGTAACTGCCTATGTTGAAGACGACAGCCTTAAAAGTGTTACTAACTGAGACTTAGAAAAAAAATAAATGTGTAATATAAAGTATTTTTATATGTAAGATTATTCGTTCATCCATCAATGGACTCCTAGGTTGCTTCCATATTTTGGCTGCTATAAATAATGCCGCAATGAACATAGGGTGTATGTATCTTTTCAAATTAGTGTTTTTGTTCTCTTTGAATAAATACCCAGAAGTGGAATTGCTGGGTTGTATAATAGTTGTACTTTTAATTTTTTGAGAATCTATCATAGGGGAGGGAGTAGAGGAGTGAGTAAAAGAGGTGAAAGAAAATAAGAGGTACAAACTTCCAGTTACAGAAAAATAAGTCTTGGGATGTAATGTACAGCATAGGGAGAGTAGTCAATATCATAATAATTGTATGGTAACAATGGTTACTAGAATTATTGTGGTGATCACATTGTAAAAATATACATGTTGAATTGCTATATTGTATACCTGAAACTAATATAGTATTGTATGTCAACTATAATTTTAAAAGAAGATAAGACTAAGTATTTATGAGGTAGGATATTTGAGAAGATCAATGAGGCAGGCAGTTCAGCAGTAAGATAGGAAGGAAATAAATTTCATCCTGGATCTGTCAAAGAACTCAAGAATTGGCTCTCAGCTAAGATCTCAGGTTTTAAAATTCAGACTCAAGATAAATGTTTAAAATCTATTGAAATGCAAATTGAATATTTTTGTATTGCTGTAAAGTATAATACTAGAATTATTGATTAAAAATTATAGAGAAGTAATTATAAGTTCAAGAATAAACTGTCTAATAATTAGAGATACATCTATTAGAACACTTCCAGTAATGGAAAATTTTATACTTCTAAATTATTCAGTTGCCCAATATTTGAAGCCAAGGGCTAGGATTTTATAGAAAATGTAAACAATTAGTTTTCTCCAACTGAAAGATTTCAAAAAGCTTTTATCTGAAGTTTATGAGTGAGTGGCCAGATTCAAAGAATATGAAGATCGTAGTTTAGTTTAATTAAAACTAATCAAAAGAAAAGGAGAAGGAGGAAGAAAGAATTCTTTTATTTTTATTTAAAAGAAAGTGATGTTTTGGGGTGCTGCTAAGTTCTGCTTGAACTGGGTGGGCTTTCACAGTATGTTTAATTTGTGATAGTGCATTGAGATATCTCTTTATGATTTGTGAATAATTTGTATTTGTATCACACTTTAATGAAAAAGGAACCCTGTGGTTTAAATTTTGCAAGTTCAGGGATCAAATTGCTGGTCAAAGCCAAGTTGATGAAGCAGCTCTTCTGTAGAAATCTGTAGATGTAAAAACACCATGACCTCAAAAGTCATTAAATCTCATTTTCACTCTTTGAGAGTCATAAATGAAAAGCCCAACATGAAATAAGATAATGAGTCTGCACAGCTTTGGGGACTTAATGAACTCAAGGAGAAAAAGGACATTTTTAAGTTTCTATTACTAAAATACTAATGAAAATATTTAATCAAGCACAGTAACATTTTTTATAGATTACAATTTTATTGATCATGGTGACAAATGCAGAATTTCTATTATTATTTGAATGCAGCTTATCCAAATATTGTTCCAAATTATTTGCCTCTAGGCTTTGAGTAAACATGGAACAATATGGAAATGAAGACTATTGTACTTTCAAATGTGTGATAGAATAGAACTGCAAGAATCCACATAGAAAATTTGGATATGAACTAATAACTATAATTACCAACTCGAAGCCTTTTGTGAAAGGCTTTATGAATTTTCATTTTATCTCCTTTCAGAATCATTTTTTTAAACTATAACTTAGATTACAGCCAGCCATAACATATCACAGCCATTTTTGGAGGCATATCCTCAGCATATTTTTAACGGGGGGCAAGGAAGAAATTATATCCCTTTAATTGACACTGACTTATACCAGAAATCTGCTGGATAATCCTAGAAGCTACTTATGCTATGAATTTCTGTAAATTTATGTAACTGTTATTTTGGCAGAGCTTTTACTCTGAAGGTGTTTTTTGAGAGCACCTTGATGCAGAGTCAATTCCTTAATCAGCTTTTATGTAACATTCTTTAAGACTTTTTAATTGATAAAAGTCCAAAAAGAGAGTATGCAAAATAATAAACTGTATGCTCTTTTCCATTTTTCCTTCTTTTATCCCAGAGACAAGTATTCAGTCCTGCTTAAAATAATGATGAAAGTAGAAGTTAACATTTGTGATGCACTTTACAAAAATATGCATAACAGTCTTATAAGGCAAGTAGAAACATTTTACCTGTTGTAAATTGTAAGTTCAGGCAGATATATAACTTTCCAGCTCTCCAAACAAAGCCCTAGGGACTACTCCTGGATGTTTTCTGTTGGGTAATGATATATTTAGCCTCTTAATTTAAAGGTTGAAATCCTATGAAAATCTTTGATTATTTCTTCTTCAGATTCTATTCAGTTATTCAAGGTGTATAAAAATTATAAATAAAATACAAAAATAAAAATAAAATTATAATTATATTAGAAAAAACTGCTAATTATATAAGCATTATAGAAAGCCTTTCTCAGTATAACATAAAATAATCATTATAAATGAAAAGACAAAATATTTACTATAAATTTTTTAAATTAATAAAAGGATATGAATATGTTTTCAATTTTTTTAGGTATAGTTTGTATACAGTATTTTTTTAGTTATATTAGTTTCAGGTATACAATAGAGTGATTTGAGATTTTATACCCTACAATGTGATCACTCCACTATTTCTAGTAATCATCTGTTACTTAAAAATTGATCACAGTATTATTATTCCCCTTCACCTTTTTCATCCATCTCCCCACCCCTACATTCTCATAACCATCCTTTTGGGCTCTGTTTTTATCAATCTGTTTTTGTCTTGTTTTGTATTGTCTGTTATGGTTTTTTTTGGATTCCACATATAAGTGAAATGTATTATTGTTTCTCTGTCTGACTTATTTCACTTAGCAAAATACCCTCTAAGTTCATCCATGTTGTTGCAGATTGCAAAATTCATTCTTTTTCACTGTGTAATATTTCACTGTATATCTTGTATACCACATCTTTTTCCACTCATCTATTGATGAACACCTAGTTTGCTTCTATATTTTGGCTATGGTAAATAATGCTTCAATGAACATAGAAGTGCATATATCTTTTCAAATTAGTGTTTTCATATTCAGATAAATACCTAGAAGTGTAGTTGCTGAGTCATATGGTAGATCTAGTTTTAGTTTTTTTTGAGTAATCTTCATACTGTTTTCCATAGTGGCTGCACCAATTTGCAGTCCCACCAACAGTGCACAAGGGTTCCCTTTATCCACATCCTTGGCAATGATGTTATTTGTTGACTTTTTGAAAATAGCCATGCTGACTGATGGGAGATGATATCTCATTGTGGCTTTAATTTGCATTTTCCTGATGGATGATATTGAGAATTTTTGTATATGTCTCTTAGTCATCTGTATATCTTCTTTGGAGAAATGTCTCTTCATGTCCTCTGCTCATTTTTGGATCAAATTGTTTATTTTTTTGTAATTGAGTTGTATGAATTTATATATATTTTGGATATCAACACATTATTAATCATATACTCTCACATTAGGTAAGATGTCTTTTTGTTTTGTTGATGGTTTCTTTCACTGTGCAGAAGCTTTTTAATTTGATAAAGTCCCATTAGTTTATTTTTGCTCTTGTTTCCCTTGCTTGAGGGGATATATTTATAAAGAAATATCTAAGACTAATATCAAATAGTTTACTATCTATGTTTTCTTCTAGGAGTTATATGGTTTCAGGTTGTATATTTAACTCTTTAATCCATTTTGAGTTAATATTTGTTTATGGTAAAAGAGAGTAGTCCAGTTTCCTTTTTTGTTTTTTTTTTTTTTTGTCATGTATCAGTCCAGTTTTCCCAGCAACACTTGTTGAAGAGACTGTCATTTTTCCCTTGTATATTCTTGCCTCCTTTGTCATAGATTAGTTGACCATATAGATGTGGGTGTATTTCAGGGCTCCCTATTCTGTTCCATTGATCCTTGTGTCTGTTTTTGTTCCAGTACCATGCTGTTTTAATTATTGTACACTTGTAGTATACTTTGATATCAGGTGGTTTGGTACCACCAATTTCATTATATGAATTTTCTATATATTTTATATATCAACTTCTTAATGGATATATCATCTGCAAATAAATTTTCCCATTCTCTAGGTTGTCTTTCATTTTGTTGATGGTTTCATTCACTGTTCATAAGCTTTCCAGTTTGATAAAGTCTCATTTGATTATTTTTGCTTTTGTTTCCCTTGTTTAATGGGACGTATCCAAAAAGATATTTCTTAAATCACTGTCAAAGAATTTTACTATTTATATTTTCTTTAGTTTTATGTTTCAGTTCTTACATGTATGTCTTTAATCAATTTTGAGTTTCTTTTTCCATATATATGGTATAAGAGAGATGTCCAGTTATATTTCTTTGCATATATCTGTACAGTTTTCCCAATACCACTTGTTGAAAAGGCTGTCATTACTCCATTGATAGCCTTACCTCCTTTGTCACAGATTACTTGACTATATAAGCAAGGGTTTATTTCTTATCTCTCTATTCTGTTCCATTGATCTGTGTGCCTTTTTCTGTGCCAATACCATACTGTTTTGATTATTATATCCTTGTAGTATAGTTTGAAATCAGGGACCACATACCTTCAACTTTGTTCTTTTTCAGAATTGCTTTGGCTATTTGAGGTCTTTAGTGGTTCCATATAATTTTATGATTATTTGTTCTGGTTGTGAGAAGAAGCTCATTGGTATTTTGATAGACATTGCATGAATCTATAAATTGTTTTGGGTAGTATGGAATTTTAACATTAATCTTTTTAATCTGTGAATATGGTATATCCTTTCATTTATTTGTGTCCTCTTCAATTTCTTTATTCAGTGTTTTATTGTTTTCAGAAATAAGGTTTTTCACTTGCTTGATTAAATTGTTAGTGTAGAGGAATGATACAGATTTCTGTATAACTTTTATCCTCTTTGTTAAATTCTTGTATTAATTCTATTAATTTTGGGTGAATTCTTTAGGGTTTTCCATATATTGTCACATCATCTTCAAATAGTGACAGTTTTACTTCTTTCTTTCTGATTTGGATGCCTTTTATTTATTTATTTTTTTTTGGTGTCTGATCACTGAGGTTATGACTTCCAATATTAATTGACAATAATGGTGAGAGTGGGCATCCTTGTATTATTCCTGATCTCAGAGGAAAAGCTTTCATCTTTTCACCATGGAGCATGATATCAGCTATTGGCTTGTCATATATATCAAATTGAGATAAGTTCCTTTTATACCCACTTTGAGAATTTTTATCATTGAGGGATGTGGAATTTTGTCAAATGCTTTTTTCTGCATCTGTTGAGATAATATGATTCATCTCATCAATAAAACAAAGGATAAAAATCATATAAATTGTTTTTTGGATGTTGAACCACCTTTGTATCCTAGGACTAAATCACACTTGATGTTGGTGTATAATCTTTTTAATGTATTGTTGAATTTGGTATGCTAATATTTTGTTGAGAATTTTTGCATCAGTGTTCATTGGGGATATTGGCCTATAATTCTTTTCTTTTCTTTTTTTTTTTTTTTGTATAGTGTGTTTGATATCAGAGTAATGCTGGCCTCATAGAATAAGTTTGAAAACGTTCTTGATCTCTGCTTCAATTTCATTGCTAGTAATTGGTCTGTTCAGATTTTGTTTCTTCTAGGTGTGGTCTTGGAAGGTTGTATGTTTTAAGAAATTTATTCATTTCTTATAGATTGTACAGTTTATTGGCATATAATTGTTCATAGTATTCTTTAACAATCCTTAGCCTTTCTGTGGTGTTAGTTGCATTCTCCCCTCTTTCATTTCTGATTTTATATTTCTGTGTTTTCTTTTTGCTTTATGAGTCTTGCTAGGGGCTTACCAATTCAAAGAACCAGCTCCCAGTTTTATTAATCTTTTCTATTTTCTGTTTATTTCTCCTCTGGTCTTTATTATTTCCTTCCTTCTACTTTGGATTATGTTCGTTTTTCTTTGTTTAGTTTTTTTAGATGTAAATTTACATTGTTTACTTGGGATGTTCCCTGCTTCTTGTGGTAAACTTGTATTTCTATAAACGTTCCTCTTTTGCTATTCTGAATACCCCAATTTTTTAAATTTGTGTTTTCATCTTCATTTTTCTCAAGGTAGGTTTTGATTTCCTGTTTGTTTCATCTTTGATCCACTGGTTGTTTAGAAGCATGTTGTTTAATCTCCATGTATTTGTAGGTTTTTTTTTTTTCCAGTTTTCTTCCTGTAGTTGATTTCTAGTTGCCACTGTGGTCAGAAAATATGCTTCATGTTTTGAATTTATTCATATTTTGAATTTAATAAATTCAATCTTGAATTTATTAAATTTAGTGACCCATTATGTGACCTATCTTGAAAAATGTTCCATGTGCAGTTGAGGAAAATGTATAATCTACAGTTTTTGAACAAAATACTCTGTAAATGTCTGTAAAGTTGAACTGCTCTAATATAGCAAAACCATTATTTATACAGTTTTTTTTTGTCTAGATTATCTATTTATTAAGGTAACTGGGATATCAAAGTCCTCAACTATTGTAATATTACTATTAGTTTTTGCTTTTATGTTCATTAACATTTGTATTATATACAAGGGTGCTCCTATGTTGGGTCCTTATTTATAATTGATATATTCTCTAAATTCATCTATATCTATAGCAGCCTGTTTTAAGCTGATAGGCACTTAAGTTCAATATAAAACTACTACATTTTTACTCCCCTCTCCACTCTGTTTTTGATGTCATATTTTATAGTGTTGTTTTGTATATCCCATTTATTGTAGTTATAATTTTCCTATTATTGCCTTTTAATCTCCATATTAGCTTTTTAAGTGATTGATTCACTTTGATTATTGCATATTTGCCTTTACCAGTGAGACATTTTTTTCTTCACTATATTTTTGGTTATGACCTTTTCTGCATTAAGACTATTTTTTAACATTTTTTGTAAGTTCAGTTTAGTGGTTGTGAACTCCTTTTTAGTTTTGCTTGTCTGAGAAACTCTCTCTCCTTCAATTTTGAATGATAATCTTTCAAGATATACTAGTCTTGGTTGTAGATTCCTATCTTTCAGCACTTTAAAGATGTTCTACCACTCTTTTCTAGCACATAAAGTTGTTTCTGAACAATCATGGGATAGCCTTATGAAGTTTCCCTTCTATGTGACTTGATGTTCCATACTTCTACCTTTAAAATTTAATTTTTGCCATTTTAATTACAGTATGTCTTTGTGTGGATCTTTTTGGGTTAATCTATAGGTGTACCTATGATGTGTTCCTGGGAGTGGGCAAGCTCAATATACTTGCACTGCCATCTTGAATGTGCCTCCTAAATGGATAGAGAAAATAATCCCTAATCAAAAAGTTTTAATAAAAATGGGCAAAGAATACATTCTAGACAGTTTTAAGAGGAAATATAATTGACTAATTTACGTGAAGAAGTGCTCAATATCACAAATAAAACCTCAGGTTTCATCTATCACAAATATATTTTTTTTTGAGAAAAGTGAGGGGAAAGAGGCTTTACCGATGAAAGCATAATTTGGCAATATTTGAAAATTAAAATATTTATGTTGTTTGTCTTATAAATTCCAGGGAAAGTATCCCAAGAAAAAATCTATATCTAGTGCTAATATTTACCTAAGATATAGTCATTGCTGTAAATAATGTTATGTGTAATAGAGAAATGATAACAACTATCTAATAATTGTAAAATGTAAAGAAAACCGACACCTCTTACTAAGATTTACAAGGCTGTATATTTTACATTTGCTCCTTATGTTTATACCACTGTCCACTATTCTTTCAACCTTTATGCCCTTTTATTTCCCCTAAAATGCTATTATTTTCTCCTTCAACCAAACAGTCATCTCTTCACCTAG
Organism: Macroglossus sobrinus; assembly: GCA_004027375.1. Taxonomy (NCBI): domain Eukaryota; kingdom Metazoa; phylum Chordata; class Mammalia; order Chiroptera; family Pteropodidae; genus Macroglossus; species Macroglossus sobrinus. The sequence goes on from PVKZ01000086.1 coordinate 1,696,702, forward strand.
TAACTCTATTACATTAATCTCTCACCACCCTCTATTTCACACCCACCTCTCTTGAGCATCTATAGTAGCAGGAATGCTCATTCCCCTTCACTTTCCATGTTTTTCTCTGTAGTATTTTGAGTTCATGGAAGACAAAAATTGTATCTGACTTACCTTTGCTGTATCACCAGCACTTATCATAACTAGCAACTGTTAGGCCCTTAAATAAATGCTTACTGAATTAACTAACGAAATATTTTGTATCTATATATTAGAATACAGTTCATCCATTACAATAATGTCATAGGATATTTGATTATTTAAAAAGTAGTTCATGACACAGAACAAAAAACAAATCTTTTACCCACTACCCTTAATTCTCAAGACTACTATCTGCCTTGAAACCAACAGAACTCAATGTTATATCCTCAGATACTACTTATGTTAGCGGTCACAAGAAATTCAAGGCTTCCAGCTATTTCATTGTACTCTGATTTCTAATCTACTGAAGGCTTTGAATATCCTTTTTTTTTTTTTTTGATCCCTAGCTCCCTCCTTCTCTCTTTCAGTTCTTCTACTGTGCTCTTTAAAAGCCAACATCACTCATCAGTAAAATTATAATTTCGATGTTCTCATTTCTTCTTCTAATAAAATCCTGCCTTTTCTCTAAATTGCCTATTTCTTTGAAGCTCTCTCAAGTTATGACTTTTTTCCTTTACATTTGTGATACCCTTAGACCTGAACTGAACGAGATATTCTCCTTGTTCCTCACTATCATTGACAGACTATCTTTCCTCCTTTCAAAAAATCTTTGGCTTTGACTATTATGTCACTAGACTGTACAATCCAAAAACCCTCAATACTTACTAGCCCACAGGTCACACCCACTTAGACCCTGAAGATTTTATTTCTTGGCTTTCTCCAGTGCTACCCTTTCCTTTGGTCATAATCTAGACAATATGTAACCTGGAGATGCAGTGATGTAATTTTTTTATAGCCTCAATTTTAACGACCCCATTCTCTGCCTGATACCTTTAATTTTCCCATCTTGTTTTTAAATTATTTGACTACACTAAGAGTACAATTCAGTTTGTTCACAGAGTTTTTTCCCTACAGTTTAAATTCCATAACGCATTATAACTTTCTTGTTTACAACTCAAAATTCTTACCCATTTCCCTTTCATTATATTTGTCTAGAAAACATCCATTTCTGGGTAAATCCAACTGCAACAAGCTGAAAAAACAAAACCTACAAAACAATGTTGGCATTGTTTCATTTTAAATTCATGGTTACTAATCTTAAATGAGCCTTTATTACTGCGTAGCTACCTTTCTAAATTTCCTTAGTCACTCTCTGCTCTACTACATGATGGTTTCATATTTTTCTATTTTCTTAGGTACTCCCAACTCCTTCCTCACTCTCATCCCATGGCTCATAAAGAGAAAACTGAAAAAAAAAATCAGGAGACGTCTTCCATTAGTGTTTGTCACATCAGACCCGCTTACCTGCATCTATATATGTGTACATATGTATGATTAATTTTCTGTGTTCTTATTTGAAGCCAACCTCTCCACTTGTGCACCAGATACAGCCTCTCTCAACTTTTCACTCTAGCATTTTTCTGTATCTTCTGCATATTTTTTTTATCCTTGTCTTCCAGATGGTTCCTTTCTCCTGCCTAAAAAATAATCCTCTATTGATCTACAACCCCTTTGGCTACCAGCCTCTTCCTCTTCTCTACTTGACAGCAAAGCCCTGTCCAAAGGAAGTCTGCTTCACTTGTTGAAGTCCCACCTTCTGTCACCATTTGATACCATTCTAACTAGCCTTTTGCTACATTACTCCATAATACAACCCTTATAAGGTCATTAGTAGGTTGGCTGACCATGTAACATAATTCCAAGTCTGAGAATCTTTGAGAGTGAAAGGGAACGTGAATAATCATTACACTGAGGCATTAAGCATAAAGCAGAACTGTCTCAGGCAACTTGGAAATATGGTCACCACCATTAATTGCAAGGTGGCTAAATCCAATGGTCTAACCTCAGGTCTCATCTTAGTTGCCCTTTTTGTAACATGTACTTTATTCTCTTGGCTTCTAAGTTACCAACCACTTTAATTTTTCTCTCATTTCAGTGGTTCTTTTCAATCTCTTTTTCAGATTTTTTCTTATCTACACAGCCTCTAAATTGTGTAATATACTACTACTCAGCCTTTAGTCTTCTTTTCTTTTTTTTCCCCTATACTGTTTTTACCCACTTGATTATCAATTACTTATTGTCAATTGGACATCTCTATTTGAAGGCTCCATTGAATTCCAAACTCATCTATACAATTGCCTTCTGAACATCTACATTTAGATATATAACAGACCTCTTACATTTAATATAAATGTTCATTTTTCCTCCCAGATACTTTGAATCATTCCTGACTATACTTTCTTTGGTAGTTGTCCTAATATACTCCTACTTTTTGTACTTCTATCACCTTGGTTCAAGCCCATCATTCTCTATCATCTGATTTTTTGTAACAGCTTTCTTAACAATTTCCTTGTTTTTTTTTTTTTCTTGAGCAATCTTCCCATTCCTCATATACATGATCTTTTCTTAACACAGCATACAATATTATCATTGGACATTATAAGTCAGAGCATGCCACTTTTCAGCCCAAAATCCTGTAATGGCAAATCATTTCAATTAGTTTTAGCCAAATCCTTTGTTGTCTATAAAACTACATTATCACACCCCACCTTCTACTACTTTCTTATTCAATCTACTCCTGCCACACTGGCTTTCTTGCTCTTCCTAAATATTGGCATTCACTTGCTTTCTGGAATACTCTTTCCCCAGTTTCTGCATAATTGTCTCCCTTACTGCATAATTGTCTCCCTTACTTCCATTAAGCCTGTTGAAACATCTCATTGATAGTAAGGCCTCCCTGACTAACTTATTTTAAATTGCAATTCCTCCCCATCATCTGCTTCCTCTCTTCTCCTACATCGCTTTACATTCTTCCTAGTACTTATCTATCATCTCTCTCTCTCATACACACATGTCCTGACATGTCTAATTCCATTGAATTGTAAACTCCAGAAGGATAGAAATGGTTATCAGCTTTTCCTCATCTTCTACAATAGAGCCTAAAGCATAATAGGTACTCAAAAGATATGTACTGAATGAATATATGAATGGCTGGTCCAACTCAATATGGGGTGAATTAAATATAGTCATAAAACAATGTAACTACTATCACTGCTGCATATTTTTTAACTGATTTTTATTTATATTTTTAAATTTCATATGTATATAGAGAAAAGGAGTCAGTAAGAAGGTATATGCATAAAGTTATTAATGAAAGTTATCTTTCAATGTTGAGATTATAGAGGATTATTATTTTCCTATTTATCTTATATCTAAATGTTCTATTGTAAAACTAGCTTGTTATAATAAAATGGTTTTAAAACTTCCTTGTTGCTCTATTTTTCTTGCAATCACTTTCTTGTACACAGGCTAAGCTTGATTTAGAAAAAAAAATAAATTTAAAAGATAATATTTCACAAACAATAGCTCTAATGCTTGCTTAGTTTACATGAGGTTTGCATACTATATTTATTCTAAACACCTGTTATGAGTCTTTAAGATAAAAAAGTAAATAAGAAAATTTCTCCACAGAATTTTTTGCCAGACACAGACCTACTTAACAAGGCATCACTAGCTTATATAAGGCAAAAACAAACCAACAGAAAACTTAAATCATAGTTTCCCTGATTTAAGTACTGAGATGAAGCCATTAAAGAATGCAAAAACTGAAAAAGATAAAACATAAACCTCCAGTTTCCCAAATTTCCAATAATGCAATATTTATGACAATAATGAACTATTCCCTGAAATGCAATAACAATGTAAAAAAAAATAAAGCAAAATCTCACACTAAAATATACTTAAATCATTTTAAACTAATAGGCTTATAGACTCAAGTTTTGCTTATAACGTGACTTCGTAAGAATTGAAACTAATTAAATTTGGAAATGTCGGGCACAATTTATAAGCAAAACCAAATGCTGAGAGCTTTTCAAGCTCAAATCTGGTTTAAGCTTGAATGAATTCAATTTACAAATTCAAACTTTTGACTTGTTGAATAAAATACATATGGTGATGGGAGGAATATGCTTTCATCAGCAACTAATTGGGAGTTTATACATTCTATTTTTTCCAAATTATAGAAATACTTTGTAATTTTGAATAAAAAGATTTGAAGGTAAAAGATGGAAAAGAAAAGCAACCAAGACAAGTCTGACTTCTATCAGTCAGAACATTTGTCTAGGAATGTAAAAGGGAGAACAAAACACTTTGCTCCATTTCTCTTGAGAATTCAGACAGAGACTGCCAAGATGAAGAATGCAGCCAAGATGAAGAATGCAACCCAGTTGTTACCTCTCCAAATCATAACTAGAGGGTATCACCATCTGGAACCATAATGGTATCCGCACAATTGAAGAGGTCTTATTCTGGTTCCAAGAGATTCACCATCATGTAACAGGCAGCCAGGACCCTGAACATGTGGCTCTAAGAGCAAGGCTTAGTAATAGTGCAAATCGTGAAGAGTGAGCAAGATGACAGTGCTTGTATAGGCTGACAGCATAAAACAAGATGAGTAAATAATGGATGTAAAGTCTTGAATGCCAATAAAAAGTATATAAAATTTAAAAAAAGTAATTACTTAAAAGGACTGAGGTGACATGTTCTTCTGAGGACAATACGCAAAGGAAACATTCTGTGTCAGTGACTCTAATAGCTCCACTACTGTAAACTCTGTGAGCACTGGTTCCCTTAATTATGAAGGCCTTGCTGCCTTGGTGCTATAGAAGTAAGAGAATTAGAATGCCAGTCCTTTGTTAGAAAGCTGATGAACAACACAGATGTTCCAATAAGAAATGGTCAAAAAGCCATGAGAAAAGGCTTACTTTATATTCTTTCCAGGAAGTTTTCATGAGTTTAGTTCATCTGGTCCTATTTATTCACTTTTTCCCAAAGACACTTTGTCCTGCTCATTACTGGTATACATGTTGCCCTTTCTTCATATTCAGGCCTTTGGTACAATTACAAAGATGGTTCAATACTTCTCTTCATCAAGTGGACTCTTCTCTGATTTTACATAAACAATCTCAGCCTCTAGCCCCAGGCCAGTATCAGTGTCTTCTCAATCATAAAACTAGCTTCTGTATAGAGCTCTGTCCCACATCTTCTAAACAAAGATCTTTCCTCCATGGTGTGTAACACCCATAGGGACTTAGGCAGCTATTCTAATTGTGGCATATGAAAAATAAAATATTCCTTGAAACTGACAACACATTAACCCAAATTCTACATGACATGGCAAAGCAGTTCTAATAGGGGAATTCATAACAGTAAAGGCTAACCTTAAGCAACAAAAAAAAAATCTCAATTTCACCATACATCTAAAGGAACTAGAAAAACCAAAGTTAGTAGAAGGGAGGAAATAATTAAGATTAAAACAGAAACAAACAAAATAGAGTCTAAAAAATTAAAAAGGTCAATGAAGCCAAGAGCTGGTTCTTTGAAAACATAAACAAAATTGACAGAGTGTTAGCCAGATTCATCAAGATAAAAGACAAAGGGCCCAAATAAATAAAATCAGAAATGAAAGAGAAGTGGCAACAACTGACATCATAGAAATACAAAAGATTATAAGAAAATACTATGAAAAATTATATGCCAACAAATTGGACAGACAGGAAGAAATGAATAAATTCCTAGAGACACAACAATCATCAAAAACCAAATCAGGAAAAAATAAAATCTGAAACAACTATTAATTTGCATCAGCAGTCAAAAACTCTCAAAAAACGAAAGTCATGGACCAGATAGCATCCTTCCTTCACAGGTAAATTCTACCAAACAGTCAAAAAAAATAAAAATAAAAAACCAACCAAACAAACAAACCAAAAAAACCCTATCCTTCTTAAACTATTCCAAAAAGTTGAAGAGAATAGAGATCTAAAACATTTTATGAGGTCAGATTACTCAGAGCAAAACAAGACAGACATACTACAAAAAATAAATAAATAAAATTACAACTGAGTATTCTTGGTGAACATAGATGTAAAAATCCGTAAGAAAATATTAGCAAACCAAATTCAGCAATACACTAAAAAGGTCATATATCATGAAGTGGGATTTATTCCTAGGAGCAAGGTTGGCTTAATATCTACAAATCACTTAACATGATACACCATATGAACAAACTGATGGATAAAAATCATTTGATCATATTAATAGATACAGAAAAAGAATTTGATACAATCCAAAATACATTTGTCATTAAAAAAAAAAAAAAAAACACTCAGCCAAAAACACTCAGCCAAACACTCAGAGGGATGGAGGAAACATCCTTAATTTTTCTCACTAAACCTGAACTGGATAAATTCCCCCTCCCAACTTCTCTAGTTATATTCAAGATCTGGGATACTTCCACCCCTTCCATAGCACAATACCACTCTCTTATCCATATAAAACTAAAAGATCCTTTAATACACCCCTGTCAACCCCAATACCCCTTATCCTTAGAGAGCAGACGAGGCCTCCAACCCATTACATAATGCCTTCTATACCAAAACCTGAGACCCACTCCTGTCACCTTTTTACCCATCTCCAACAAAGAGACTTTACACTCCTGTATAGAAATCCTCAACCTTAAGACTTCCTATTCTCCAAATACAATAGACTCTTCTTTAGCCAATGCCTCACACACTTGGTTTATTAAAGGTAGTTCTTTCTTCCAAGATGGAAAAAAATTGGGAGGCTATGCAATAGTCTCTCTCACAGAGGTCATATAATCTAGTCCCCATATAATCTAGATTACATACCTTCTCAAACGGCAGAATTAATTGCCCTCACCAGAGCGTTAACCTTGGCATCTGAACTAGAGGGTAATATCTATACAGATTCCAAATATGCTTTCCATATTCTTCACTCACATGCCTCACTTTGGGAAGAAAGAGGACTTCTCACTATAAAAGGCTCTCCTATTACCAATATATCCTTAATTCTTAAACTTCTTCAGGCCACTTATCTGCCCAAGGCAGCAGCAGTAGTTCACTGTAAGGGGCCTAGGGAGAAAATGACCCCATCATACAGGGCAATAATAAGGCAGATATAGGGTCCAAAATGGCAGCACAGCAACCGCCCCTTCCTCCCAGTGCTTAACTATTTCTCATTTCATTCCATAATACTCTCCTAAAGAGTATCATTCTTAGGTTCGGAGTGGATAAGGAAGACTCTTGGCTAAAGATGCAAGGAAGTTTTATTTACCTCAGGGCCAAACTCAAAATATCCTGCATGATATTCACAAGTCCTTACACATTGGATTTAAACCACTTTTACAACTGCTTAAACCCCTCATTACCTGTAATAGCTTTAATATTCTCCTTTGAGACATTACGAAAAACTGCTCTGTCTGCACCACAGTCTCTTCCCAAGAGTCTATAAGCCCTCCTATTTTTCCCACCCATCAGACTTGGGGCAGCATCCCTGGACACAACTGGCAAATTGACTTTGCATATATGCCTCCTATCTAGAAAATCCAGTACTTACTAACCCTTGTAGACACCTTCTCTGAATGAGTTGAGGCTTTCCCCACCACCTCTGAAAATTCTGAAGTTACCCAGGCACTGCTCAAAGACATTTCTCACTCTGGATTACTCACCTCATTACAGTCAAATAATGGACCAGTCTTCATATCTCAAATAACACAAGAAGTTAGCTCCATCTTAGGTATTCAAAGGAACCTACACACTTTTTATTTATCTCAGTTCTCAGGAAAAATTGAAAAAGCTAACTCTTTAATAAAAACCTAGTTAACTAAGCTTAGTCTAGAGAATCAGGAATGCTGGACTTCACTCTTACCCCTTGCCCTCATGCCTTCATGCATTGGGCCCCTTTTTCTCAGTACCTTTGAACTCATGTACAGAAGGCCTTTCATTCTAGGAAAATTTTCAACCACAATGTCCTGCTTAGGATATTACATATCCATACTAAATCTAGTTAGACAAATACTAAGAGAAAACACAGACCAAGTCCTGCTAAAGCCGTTCACACGAGATCTTCCACCTACTCCTGTAATCCCTGGTGAATGAGTCCTAGTAAGAACCTTCACTTAGATAATCTTACCTAGATGGCAAGGCTCTTATCAGGTACTTTTAACCACCCCAACTGCTGCTAAGATTACTAGATACCAAACCTGGTTCCATCTTTCCAAGCTAAAATGAGTCTCCAGTAGTTCACCAAGGGACAGAGTATGGCTGGACACTCCAAAGTACCACAGCTATTTCATCAGACCTACAAAGCTTCAACTAATTCACATTCCTGAAGAAGAGGACAAATGAGTAACCTTTACTGACCCCGTCCCTTCTGTTCAGGTTCAGACACTCCCCTGTTTTTCTAGAACAGACAATACTACTACCCCAACAAATTCTTTCAGGCTTAGCACAGTCTCCCCTTCCTCTCCATCTCAAGATTTTAACTTTTTTATGGGATTAACTTTTACGGAGACACTTTGATTTCTCATGGACCAGTATCACGCACCTAATAGACCCATGATGCAAGGTTCCTCATTACATAGATCAAGAACACCTCCCATTTTCACCCTATTAATTCTACTTACTTATTAATTCCACTAATCACCTACTTCCTCTTCTGCTTCCCTACAGAGCTTTCTCATTACCACTAATCTTGAGTGTTCTCTCAATCTCACTCATTCTCTCCTCATAAAGTCCAAACCTATGTTAGCCAAGGACTGCTGGCTCTGTCTTTCCTTCTCTTCCTCAGCATACTCTGCCCTCCCCATTCCTCTCACCAAATGGGACCATATACAAACCATTTCATATCAAAAAGAAAAGGGCTCCATTTTCCTTGAAAGGGCAGATACTCTTTTTGGAACTTACTCCACATCACAGGCTAATCAAGCTTCTAATCTCTTCCACACCTATACCAATCCCTTGCAAAGGCAGCGCATCCCTCCACAACAGTAAGAGAACCCACTACCCTTCATACCCCTTTGATTTCCAAGGCTCCCATTTGTTTCACAAGAACCAGTAGCATCATATCTGTAGAACATCTACCCTCCAATCTATGCAATCAGACAGCCACAATTCAACTATACAATGGACACTGGACTTAGTGGATAGACCACCAAGTCTCTCCAGAGGCTAAGGGCCTCTTTCTACAACACATCCATTTCACAGGTTACCCTACAGTCCTTGCAACCTCTTACAACTGTTCCATATCCTCCCTCTCTTTCTTTTCTTGGATTAAGACTGTCTATGCAGTTCCCCAACACTTTCACTGCAGACTTACTAATACTCCTACTCATCTATTCCCCTTGACTAGAGCTGCTGTAGCTATAACTGTTATGGTCTGAAGTTGTGAGCCTCAGAGAGGACATACTGGAACAATTTATCTTCTTACTCATTTGTTTTTTAAACATGTTTTCACTGGTATTCCTAACAAAGGAGTCTTATTTCTATGAGAAACTAGCACTTATCTGCCTTCTCACTAGCTGGACTGGAACTTGTACTCTAGTCTCTCTCTCTCCAAATATATATATAACCCCCAATAACCAGTCCTTACCAATTTCCATCACACACTATATAAAACATAAAAGGGCTATTCAGCTCATCCCACTGTTAGTTACACTGGAGGTTACTATCAGAATAGGCATGGGCATAGGGGGACTTACCCCTCTATCCTATTTTGAAGCATTGTACAATGACTTCCAAGAAAGCCTAGATGAGATTGCAAAAAGTGTAGTTCAATTACAGAATAAAATTTACTCTCTAGTACCCATCATCTTATAAAACAGATGAGGGGTAAATTAAGTAACAGCTGAGAAAAGAGGTCTTCTTTCTAGAAAAAGAATTTTTTTTTTACATTAACCAATCAAAATAGTAAGAGATACAGCTAAAAAGCTAAAAGACAAAGCCAATAAGATAAGAAAATGCCAAAAAAGTTCTTGGGACAGCGAGTTAAAATTCAACTGGGTTACCTGGCTCTTATCCTTCATAGGGCCTCTAACCTTCATTTTTCTTATTTTGGCCTTTGGGCCTTGCATACTGCACCAGATTTCTTCTCTCCTCCTGAACTGTTTTTCTGCATTTACCAACCAGTCTATAGCAGAAGTCATGCTACTTCATTCCATGCCATACTATTAAGCCTTCTGGCTGGCAGAAACTACAAGTCAACACCACACTCCAGTCAACTATCAACTACTGAATCCCTTTCCAACAGATACCATCATGCATATTCAGCAGGAAGCAGCTATAGAAAACCAAGTCACCATCCCTATTCCATAAAACAAAAAGACTAGAACGTTAGGTCCAGGAGGGCCCTATCCCTCCCCTCTACCCAGTAGTATGGGAACCAGACCTTGCATCTGGGTTGGCAATGCTACGTTCTCACCTCCTATTTCACTGAACTTTCCTCTCTTCCTTGTAAATTTACCCACCTGAAATATTCTCACTGAAAAAACCTGACTAAAGCCCCATATAGGTTTCAGGTCCCCTTGTATTTGAGGCTGATGTCATCCTCAGCTTAGCCTGGCTGTCACTCAGCTACAATAAACCTTGCTTTACTTCTTCAGCTTTGTATGTTTTTCCTTTGGCAAACTTAACAAATTATATATTGTGGCCTCTGATTTCAAATTATACTATAAGCCTACAGTAATCAAAACAGCATGGTACTGGAACAAAAACAGATACAAGTATCAATAGAATAGAATAGAGAGCCCTGAAATAACCAATGCCTACATCATCAACTAATCTATGACAAAGGAGGTAAGAATATACAATGGAGAAATGACAGTCTCTTCAACAAGTGTTACTGGGAAAAGTGATCTAATACATGCAAAATAAACAAACAAAAATGAAACCAGATCACTCTCTTATACCATATACAAAAATAAACTTAAAATCAATTAAAGATTTAAATATACAATCTGAATCCATAAAACTTCTAGAAGAAACATAAGTCATAAACTATTTAATATAAAAATGTTTATAAATTTACCCCTTCATGCAAGGAAAACAAAAGCAAAAATAAATAAATGGAATTTTATCAAACTAAAAAGCCTTTGCACAGTGAAGGAAACCATCAAAACAAAAAGACAACCTACTGAATGGGAGAGTATATGATTAATAATGTGTTGACATCCAAAATATATAAATTCATACAATTCAATTACAAAAAAATAATATAATCAAAAAATGAGCGAGAACATGAAGATACATTTCTCCAAAGAAGACATACAGATGGCTAACAGACATATGAAAAAAATTTGAATATCACCAATCAGGGAAATACAAATTAAAACCACAATGAGATATCACCTCCTACCAGTCAGCATGGCTATTAACAAAAAGTCAACGTATAACATGTGTTGGAGAAGATGTGGAGTAAAAGAAACACTTTACATTGTTGGTAGGAAAGCAAATTGGTACAGATACTATGACAAATAGTATGAGGATTCCTCAAGAAACTAAAAAAAGATTTATCATATGACCCAGCAATCCCACTTCTAGGTATTTATTTGAAGACAAGAAAAAAAAAAAACATTTCAAAAAGATATATTCACCCCTATGTTCATTGCAGTATTATTTATACTAGCCAAGATATGGAAACAACCTAGGTGTTCATTGATAGATGAATGGATAAAGAAATATGGTATTTATACACAGTGAAATATGACTCAGCAATACAAGAAGGAAATCTTGCCACTTGGGACAACATGGATAAATCTGAAGGGTATTATGCTAAGTGAAATAAGTCAGAGAAACACAAACACTCTATGGTTTCACTTATATGTGGAATCTAAAACAAACAAATAAAAAATCAAACAAAACAAAACAAAAGCAGTTTCAGAAATAAGAGAGCAAACTGATGGTTGCCAGAGGGGAGATGGAGCTGGGGTGAGTGAAAAAGGTAAAGGAGAATACAGTCAATGACATTGTTATAAATTTACATGGTGACAGAGGTTTCTTAGACTTACATGGTGATCACATTGTAAGGTATATTATGTCAAATTATGATATTGTACTTTTGAAATAATATAATATTGTATACCAACCATACTTTAAAAAATGTATTTAAGAAAAAAGCCCAAAGTAAAATAATACAATTGAAAAATGGGCAAAAGATCTGAACAGACACTTTTCCAAGAAAGACTTATAGATGGTCAACAGATATATGGAAGGATGCTCACCATCACTAGTTGTAAGGGAAATGCAAATCAAACCACAATGAGATACCACCTCACTCCAATTCAAATGGCTCTTATTAACAACACAAGACTTGTTGAAAAGGGAGTAGAGAAAAGGGAAACTGCACACTGCTGATGGGATTGTACAGCAGCACTATGGAAAACAGTTTGGAGGTTCCTCGAAAATTAAGAATAGAGCTCCTATATAACCCAGCAATCCCTCTCTGGGTATCTATCTGAAAATTTGAAACCACTTATTTATAAAGATATATCTATTCCTTTATTCATTCCAGCCATTATTCATAATAGCCAAGATATTGAAACAGCCTAACTGTCCTTTGATGGATGATTAGATAAAGAAGTGGTACATATATGCAATTGAATATTACTCAGCCATAAAAATATGAAATATTGCCATTTGTGACAACATGGGTGGATCTTGAGAGTGCCATGCTAAGTGAAATAAGTCAGAGAGAAAAGGACAAGAAGCATATGATTTCATTCATACGTAGGATATAAAACAAAAAGCAACAAATTGGTCAATACAAACTCATAGATACAGACAACAGAATTATGGTTACTCGAGAGAAACGGAGGTGGAGGGAGGACAAAGAGGGTGAAAGGGGTCAAATATATGGTGACTCAAGGAGACCAGACTTTCAGTAGTGAGCACACAATAGAGTATACAGATACTGTATCATAAAGTTATACATCTAAAATTTATATAATGTTATTAACTAATGTTACCCCAATAAATCTGATACAGTTTCTCTTTCTATTTCCTAGATCTGATGAGTGGCTCTTAGAAGTAGACAAATATACATGTGATTTAATTATATATGTCTTTGAGGTTTAGTTTTTTTATATTCGACATATTTAAAATACCATGGCCATATTTAAATCTTATCTAATAATATTTTTAAAATTTAACATTAAAACTTTATAAAAATGTTTGCCTTAAAATTATAATTATAATGTTTGATCCTAGCATTTTGTATTACAGACCATATCTCATTCCATTAATAATTACTGATCTTATTTGGTGCATCAGTGATCTCTGCCATAGGAATTCAAACCTGATCAGACTTGGAAATGAAATGATCCAGTTATTCATTTCAGCATCCTTACTTGAAAAAGTAACACTAAGCCATCACTTTTAGATTTTCAAAAAATCTCTTGATTTAGGGCACCCTGATCAATTACTATCAGATTAACAACAATAACAAAATCTTACTTTTTTTTTTTTGACTAATCTACTCCAGTTTCATCCAACTTTATTCTTGACAAAGCACTGGACATTTCAGTTAAACTATCAGCAGCTGGTCTGAAAAACTCACTTTTTCACCCAGTTTATCCCTGCCTTTTGCTTTTTCCTCTTTAGGAAATCAAATGGTTACTTCTAGTACTGCTATCTAGGCTTGAGAAGCACATGAATGAAGTCATTTTAAGCTTAGTGATATGAGAAACTAGAGAAATATGTAAAAATAGCTGGATGGAGAGTGGTATCAATGGATTGGGTGAGCTAAACAGCATCTTTTAAAATTGTTTTAAACAATTACTACTTTAAATATTTGTAAAAAGAGACTAGGTTTAGATTTCAGAAGTACCAAAATGTGAGACTATATCTGTTTAGTGGTTCCCAAAATGAAGATACTGTGTAAGAAACTAATGCTATAAAATTGTATAATCCCATATTATGTACTTTGTTGTACACCATCTAATCTAGTCCTATTTTATGTATTTTAAGTATTTTCAACATGATCAACTATTAATTTATTAATTTTTCTAAACATGGCTAGGAGAAAAAAAAATACAATTGCATACTGAGGGAATCTCTGTCATTAGCTAAACTGCCACTTTTCTCAGAAAGTAAATTGACTTTTTTTTTTCAAAGCAACTATATAGTAAATTCAGTATATATTTCCCTCTGTGAAAGATTAACAAATGTTCCTGGAATATAATGAAATGCCTAGTAAACAATGAATAGTTACTAAAATGTGTTCTTTATCAAAGAAGATAACAGGTGACAAATAAGCATATGAAAAGATGTGCAATATTATATATCATTGGAGAAATGCAAATTAAAACAATAATGAAATATCATTACACAGCTAGTATAAATGCTGGCAAGGAAGTAGAGCAACTGGAACTCTCATTCATTTCTGGTGGGAATGCAAGATGACACAGCTACTTTGGAAGACAATTTGGAAGTGTCTTACAAACTAAATATACTCTTACCAATCCATCAATCATGCTCCTTAGTGTTTGCCCAAAGGAGTTGAAAACTTATGTTTTTATAGAAATCTGCACATGAATGTTTATAGCTGTATTCATAATCACCAGAACTTGGAAGCAACAGAAATGTCCTTCAGTAGGTTAATGAATAAACAGACTGTTATACATCTAAACAATGGAATTTACATAGTGGTAAAAAGCAAATAGCTCAAGCCACAGAAAGATATTGAGGAAATCTGAGAGTACATTGCTAAATCAAAGAAACCAATATGAAAAGGAAACATACTACATGATTCAAAGTACATGACATTCTGGAAAAGGAAAAACTATGGAAACAGTGAAAAGATCAGTGGTTGCTAGGGGTTCAGTGAAAGGGAGAGAAGGACAACAAATAAATAGGTGGAGAAAAGGGGATTTTTAGGACAGGAAAATGATTATGTATCAAATAGTAATGCTAGACACATTATACGTTTGTTAAAACCTATAGAACTTCACAACCAGAAGTGAACCCTGATGTAAAGTATGGACTTTAGTTAATAATAATGTATCTATAACAGTTCATCAATTGTAACAAATGCACAACACTAATACAGGATGTAAATAATAAAGGAAATTGTATGGAGGGTGAGAGGGGTATGTGTTAGAACTCTCTATACTTTCCAATCAATATTTCCGTAAACCTAAAATTGCTTTAAAAAACATAGCCTATTAATGTTTTTTTTTAATTATTGATAAAAGCCTCAATATGGTTCATTATTTAACTCTTAATTCTGTCCATTCAAAGCCGTAGCAAAGTACTACATCCTGAGCCAAGACGAAGTAGAAGTGACCCTCTGATCTTTGTATACAGAATTCTATTTGTCAACTATGAAATAATCCACTTTTAATTGAAGATACTTTATTTTAAATATAAGACAAAAAAAGCAGTAAATTTTGGGGGTACAGTATGATAAGGAAATTGAAAGAATAAAATTCTTATGATATTTGAGTAAAAATTATATAAAGAGATTAATCTTTTTAAAGGTCATTTACATGGAAAATGAATCATAATAAAATGCCAAACCCCAGGAGATATAATAGCTACTATCTCTATGCTTTTGGGTATTTTCTCATACTTTACTGTTTGCCGCTTAGTATGGTTGTTGGAAATGTTTCTAATATTTTAGAGAAAGGGCATTTAAAAATGAACTCCACACTCTTCTAGGATATCATAAAGGTACATCCTGTTCAACATTTCTACTTGACATATAATTTTAGGCCCTAAGTATATATTTAAATAAAGTACAGAATTAATGAAGAGAGTACAACTTCACACTCGACCTAATTTTTATATAGTTGGCTTTATATTTTGTCCTGCTTACATTCTGAAAAACTAAGAATATTCATACTATACCATTGATCTATATGTCAAAAACTCAAATGGCCTTTTAACCATGTGATCTCAGAAAATGAGCACTCATGAGTAAAAATCAAATATAGTAACCACCCTTTTTATGCGGTTTCACTTTCTGTAGTGTCAGTTACTCACAGACTGAAAATATTAAATGTAAAACTTTATAAATAAACAATTAAAAAATATCATGATGAAATCTTGAGCCATCCTGCTCTATCCCACCTGGGACAGAATCAATCTTTGTTCAGGGTATCCACACTCTATAAGCTACCTGCCGTCTATTCACATAGTACCTGTCCCCATTATCAGACCGTTAGGATATCACAGTGCTTGTGTTCAAGTAATCCTTATTTTACTTAATAATGGCCCCCAGAGTGCTAATTCAGATTTAGATATGCCAAAGAGAAGCCATAAAGTGCTTCTGTTAGGTAGTTAGTAAGAAATTAGAGACTGGGGGCGGGGTGGGGGGGAGTGGGGACAAAGGAACGAAGGCCCAGCCCAGAGACCACCCAAAGAACACCCCATTTGTTTTTGAAAAATTACTCCTGCATTCTGAGAGAAGAAGGACTGGAGGGCCATAAATTTATAGATGGTTTAATCTGGCCACAGACACTAGCGCAGAAGGTACAACTCTAACCTGCCCACAACCTCAGCCTCATTATACCATCATTATAATACCATGTTTATGCCCAAAAGTTTATGAATCTAATTATAATAGACCAAATTATAATGGGTAAGCACATGCACAGTAGACAGGGAGTTATATAGTAGCTAGTGTCAATCAAAATGACCTCACGTGCCAATCACTGAGGAATACCTTTGTAACTACCCATCATGGCCCTAATATGATACATTTGATACAATATGATCTCCTCAAGAAGAGTGTATTTTCATTTCCCTGCAGTTATAGCCAGTTTTAGGCGTGACTTGTTTCGACCTCAAACATGCCTTTAATAAATATTACTTTTCATAACTCTTGCTGTGCTTGAATTGTCTCAGAGACTTTGAAAAAAACTGAGAATCTTCAGTGTTACTGGAGTAGCACCAGAGTTCAGATCACTCCTAAAATAACACTTCCTTTAAGTGAAAAGGTATGTATGTATAGGAACAAACATATTGTATAAGGTTTAGTACTATTTGTGTTTCAGGCATCCACACTGAGGATCTGGCAACATATCACCCATAGATAAAGAGTAGGATATGGATTCATGAAAGTATGGATCATGAGATACTGAAAACAGAGAAAAATTTTCTTTAGGGAATTTTTCTATAATGAGAAACTTAGAAATGGGGCTACCGAAGGGGAATATAAGGTCCAAAGAAGATTGTTTTAAGATGGAATAAATTAGAGCATGTAAGTATGCTGCTGGAAATAATACAGTAGAGTTGGGAAAATTGATGATTAAAGAAAGGGGTAGAATTGCTGGAGAGAGACCCTTTACTAGCTGAGAGAGATGTATTACTCATACAGTGTGTGAGTAGCAGGACTGGCCATAGATGTGAGCCTGTGCAGCTTATCAAGAGTAACAGGAAAGACACATGTGCTGGAAGGTAGTGAGAGAAAGTAGTGGAAACTTAACAAATGTTTTTATCTAATTGCTCCTCTTTTCCTCAGAAAAATAGGAAATGTGGTCAGCTATTGAGTCATGATTAGAGGAATAGAAGTTGGAAATTTGCAAAGAGGAGAGTTTAGAAAGTTTGCCATATGCATGGAAGTAATTAGACAGGGAAAATATAGCACGAGATGCATCCTGTTGTTCATATTATCAGATTTATACAGTCTAAACATACTATTTGTATCTTGTTTTGAATTCTAAGAAATAACATTATTAAGTCATTAGCACTGAGAGTCTGAATGTACAAATAGACAATGACTGGAAAATTTATAACAATAAATCTTTGACCCATAGAGATTGCTTCTGAAACATTCAGCTCAGGAAGCCAAACAACCACATCTGAACAATGATCTAAATTTGGTCAGTGAATTCCAGCTTCTCTATATTTCTTTCCCAATTCCAACTCAGGACCAATGAGAGAAAGACAAATTTGCTTGTCTTTCAAATCAACCACAAGAGATGCCCCACTCTAGTTAGCCTCCCCAGCTTCTTCATGCCAACAAAATTTCAATCAGAGCATACCTGAAATCTTTTTTTTCTTTTTAACTATAAAAACTTTTCTCCAACCCTGCCTGCTTGGTGTCTTCTGTCAAATACCAGTGATGGTGGCTGACTCTCTTGCTCTAACAAACACTGAATAAATAACCTGTTTGTTCTCACTTTGGTAATTTTCATTTATTTCCACAATAGTTTTTAAGCTATAGTTTGTACAAATTGCATTTCAAAAAACTGTATAGAATCAATTTATTATTTCAATAGAAAAAGTTAAACTGCTTGGTATCCTTTAGTAAGAAAACTGGTGAGCTTATTGATTGCTTACATTTTTCAATTATTTGTATTGTAGAAGAGAACGATATAGAGATTAGAGGGTGGACTTTGGAATATAGGCTCAAATCTTTGTTTTTCTATGTTAGCTGAATGGCTTAGGTAGAGTTACTCAGTCTCTAAATATTATAGGTTTCTCATCGGTAAAAAGGGGTAGTAACTGCTATTTTAGAGAATTTGTTGACAAGATTAAATAAAGTATATATAATGTATGTAATATAGTGAATTCACAAACAATGCTATTTTTCTCTTGTAGTCCTCCTTCCCATTTCCCTAATTAATTATTTTGACAGTTGTTTATGTATGAAGAGTCTAAAAATAACAATTTAAAAAAAATATTTGTTTTTTATTTTTAGTTATCTGAAAACCATTAATTGTCACTGGAGCAAATCTAAGAAGTAAATAGGATAGTGTGTGTGTGTGTGTGTGTGTGTGTGTGTGTGTGTGTGTGTGTGTGTGTGTGTTCAGCCGAGTTATTTAATGTGTTTTTTTCTGGTAAAGGTTTATATGCTAGAAAAAATTTTAAACACTTTCTTTTAAGGATGGCAAACTACTTTTAACAATCACCATGTCCAGGGCAGAGTATATTGTCTTATTTATTTTGTAGCCCAAATATCTGCACAGTGCCTGTCACAAGGTTGACATCTAGTAAATTTAAAGTGTAAATATAAAAAGAGATGAGTAGCTCTTCCTCCCTCCATTTTTATGGAGAGTCTCTAACTTTCCAAACTCACCTTACAACTTGAAAATGAATTCTATTTAATTGAATGAGATGGGATAGATGCCATTAGGTCTAAGAAATAACTGACTGAGATGACATTTTGATAAGTAGATAATTATTAAGAACAAAGTTTGTATATTAGCTTTATCTAACTCTTTGTTAGAATATGAACGTCTCTGTAGAACTTGCAGAAACTCATTAATTTATATCTAGCTTTCACAATTGGGTTAGCTCTGTACATGCAGCTGCTATATTTTCAGCATCTAAAACTTCAATTTCACAGATCAAATTATACTTAATTAGAATCATAAAAGGAAAAAAACTCAATTTTCATTTGTGTTGAATATATAAACTGAACTCCATTATACATATTTTTTTAAAATTTTAGTTAATAATACTCATGGTAATGTACATTGTTATAGTTATAAAACTGGTATTTTTAAATATGATACTGTGATATAGTTTATACATTACTTTTTTATATAAATAGTATAAAATATGAATTGTTAACTTTTATAGACACAGTAAAAGACAAACTTTTTAAATTGAAAGGGATTCATTTAAATTTTATTTGTATAGTACATTTTAGTGGGTTTTTACAAAATAAATTTCTATAGACTACCAGTTTTGGATATTAATTCATATAAATTCCAGTCATTAACTTTTAAAATGCTATTCAAATAAAAATCAGAATCAGAGATATATTTGTTTTTAAAATAATTCTTATTACTCTAGTCTCTCAAAAATAGTTGTTTTAAAAGAATGGGGAAGTAAATTTTTAAGAAAATTGACAGTTAAGTGGAACTACAAATGATAAATATACAAAAAGCATAATATCATGTAATCTAGAGCTATTAAATAAAAAAGAAAATCTTAAAACGCTACAACATTTTAAAGAAGATATTATTACTAGATAACTGAACACGTTTCTCATAAGAGCTGAAAATAGAGCTTCGCAAAAAAAAGATGAGTAATGTTAAAAAATTCATATTTCAATAGAAAGGACTTAGTTATGCCAAGTGAAAAAGCCAGTGTTAGCATGATTTTAAGTGGGAACACGGCAAATAATGCCTTGACTAGTCTTAGAGAAATGGAATTTCTAATGGAAATAGTAATAAAAAAAAATTGGAAAGTTGATTTGGTCATCATTGTCCTCTTGGCTGTATGTGTCTGATACTGTTCCTTGATATTACATTGAAAATGTTAAAAAAAAACAATATCTTAAACATATGACAAATAATATTGATAATATACATAAATACCTTGTTATGAATTAATAGCTGGTATTGTGGAAAGCTACTAATAAACAGTGGAAATTATCCCTTTCTTCAAAGAGTATGACATTCAACAACAAACAGCCTTAAAATATGCAAAATAGGTTATCATCGTTAGTTATTCTATAGTTACATAATTTTGTAGTGGAATACCCTAGCAAATCTTTAAATGAATGAGAATTAGTGGAGTTCTATCTTTTGAAGCCTCTTGAGAAGAGATGAGTTTTGAAAAGAGAGTTAAAAAGTAAATCTTTCTACTTCTCCCTCCTTTTTCTTGGGTGGGCAGGCAGGGAATTGGGGTTACTTTTCTGCCTGCACTTTGAATACAGGTGTAGCTAATTTTGCTCTCATGCATTGGATAATTGAGACATACTTAAGCCTGTGAGAAATACTAAAATAGAGCTGGGAAGAACAATGGAGTCTTTAAAAGGAAGACTTATTCAGAAAACTAGCAACTAAAAGTGAATATACAAAAAAACTAATATATCATTTAATTTAGAAATATTAATGAAGGCAGCAGCTGGAAACCAGATGTGAGGTTGGCTACAACAGTGGCATCAACTGCTGATGGACTAAATGCAAATATAGAGAAATGTGAAGTTTCTCCTAGTTAACAAACTCCAGAAAATAACTGTCAATCTTAAAGACCACTAATGTAAACTTAGTAAATTTTGATAAATTTACCAACCTGTGTCTTAAAAAAAAAGAAAACACAAAAAAACAAAAAACAAAAACAGCTGTCTAAAATAGATTTATTACTGAAGAAGTAGGAAGAGTTATGGATATAGCATAAAATGCAGTGGTGATATTTCTACATTAAAGAAACTTGAACACTTTTTTTTCTCCCTTTTCCTTCTGTGAAGGCTGGAGACTATTCAATAATGGACAAGCACCAATTATAGAATTTAATGAGCCACTCTGAAAAGATGTGATCTAACTTCCACTGCAAATTTCAGTCTTATTAAAACAAGACTGCACATTTATCAAATGGCTTGTTCTTTGGAATTAAAGCTGGTGCAATAAAGGTGCTACAGCTTCCTCACCATAACCGTTATTTATACCCTCCTTAGAACAAAATTTCTGATTCAATAACCATTACTACGTATGCACTGATACCTTGCTTTGAAAAAAATTAACACAGAGCCATTTCCATCTCAGTGAAGCACTGATGAAATATTTAGGATGTTAAGGATAAATAATAAAAGGTTCTTTTGGCTAGAAATGAGCTCATTATTATTTGCTATCTTTATCTTCCAACTGATGATCAGGGCCTAACTGCAGTGTTTTCTTTTGCCTCCTGTATTTATATAAAACTTCTGTGTTACAAAATCAGAATCTAGTGAGTAGCTTTATTATCTTTTGGAATTTTATTTTTCCAATTCATCTGAATTACTCCACTTATGTGTTTTTAAAGACATTTAACATGGCACTTTGTGATGATGAACACTTCTTTGAAGGAGGTTTGTGGAGGTTCAATCTGTGATTCATAGATTGTGTCAGGAAAATAAAGGTCCATGGATATATATTTAAGGTGATAAATTTAGGTGATCCATTGTAATGCTCAATTCAATTTTTACCTAATTGAGCAATATCAAAAATTTGCTTTAACACAGTAAATTGCAAAGAGTTGGATTCTGTAATGCACCAAAGTGATATTCATGAGAACTGTGCAATGCTATTTGTGCCTCATCTGCATAATAACCAATACTGGCACCACTCAACTTCTCTCAACAGCTATGGTTTAATGAGGTAGTTATCCACTTCTAACTCCAAATGTTCCATTTTCTGGTTTGTATTGTTTTGGTCTTATTCAATATCTGTAGGTGTCTGCTAAAAATGCTAACCATTATGTATAAACACTGCTCACAAAGTGACTTAATTTAGGGTTTTTCATGTTTGCTGGGAATTTGATCTGCCTTCCAGTAGCATTTTTGGGGAATGTATTAGTTTCCTAGAACTGCCAGGACAAGGTTCTACAAACTGTGTGGCTTTAAACAATAGATATATCTTTTCTCATAGGTCTGGAGTCTAGGAGTCCAAACTTAAGGTTTTTGCAGGGCTCTTTTCTCTCTTAAGGCACTAAGGGAAAATCTGTTCCATGCCTTTCTATTAGCTTCTGGTGTTGCTTGCAATTGTTAGCCTTCCTTGGCTTATAGATGCATCCCTCTAATCTCTGCCTCCATCAACACATGGTATTCTCCCTGTTTCTCTTCTCATGTCTTCTCTCTGTACACATCTGTTCTGTATTTCTTCTCTTCTTATAAGGACACTAGTCACATTGGATTAGAAGCCCAACCTATTCCAGTGTGACCTTAACTAATCACATCTGCAATGACCTTATTTCCAAATAGGTCACATTTGAGGTACTAGGGTTAGAACTTCGACATATTTTTTTGGAAGACACAATTAGACCCATAACAAAGAACAAGCCTTCTGATGGACAAAGTGCACAGAGTTCTTAGCTGCTCACAAGGCATTTAATATATGATTATTTTACATTGCTATTTAAATATTTTTACATATTTATTTATTCTCTATTTCATTTTAGAGGATTGGTGGCAGCTTAAACAAAAACATATAAAATAAAATTGAGATTAAAGAGAAATATTAATAAAACTAGGAAATGTAAAATATAAGTAAAATTAAGATGGGCAAGAAAAAAAGTAAGATAGAATAGAGGTTAGGGAAGTAGAGTACACAGACTGAACACAATGCATCAACAATTACCCAGATCTGAGTTTAAATTATAGCTACTCTATTTATTAGCTATGTGAACATGGGAAAGCCATCTTACTTCCTTCAGTCATCTATAATAAGAATAATCTTAGCTTTTATTTGGCATGAAACCTGTCACTCAGGATACAAAATAATTGAATGAGTTTATTTTTCTAAATTGCTTAGCACCATGCCTTACAAAAGGTAAGTATGCAGTAAATGATAGCACTTACTTATACATTAACTTTAAAAAAACAGATATACTAACATTTTTACTGTAAGAGTGTTCAAATTTGCTTTTGAACTCCCCAGAAGCCAAAGCAAAAAAGGTTATATGATTATATAAGTAATTATCACATTCAGATAAGGGAAAGACTGTTGGTTCCTTAGAGGAAGCCAAACTTTTGTATTTTTAATTTTTCAGAGATATTTTTCATGTGAGACTTTCTAGAGATCATTCAGAATTATGTAATGAACATGTTGTTAAGACAAATGGTATTAGATATTTTAAATGCTTGTTTCTTATAACATACACTGAGGCAATTTATAGTATATAAAATAGAAATAAAATTGATTAAAGAACTAAGATACTTTTACTAGAGTATGTGGTATCTGGTGGAATATATAGTTTTTTTTTGTTCCACAATTATCACTTTCTTCACTCAGCTTTTTTTTTATATGGACTAAATAGCAGAGTCTGAGTTTGAGGTATTATGAGAGTTTGCAATAATAATTATCAGGTTGATTCAATGGCATAACTCTTCAATCTATGTCATTTATTTCTCTCAAGTAATTAAGAGCCTACTATAAGTCAACTCTTCTCAATGTCCAGGAATTGAATGTAAATAAAAACAGGTAAGAATTTCTGTCTAATGAAAGAAGGCAGACAACAAAAAATTATTTAAGTAAATGTTCATTAAGGTAGATAGCTTACTACCCTTGCCTAATATTATCACCAAAATCATCCAGAATATACAGTATATTTCTTATAAATTTGCTGATTGAAATAGCTTAAAGGGAAGGAAGAGGAGGAAGGGGGAAGGAGTCTAGTGGTATCAGGCAGGGATATATGGAGAGCACTCTAGGAAAAATAACCAGTTATATCCTGGAGCTATGAAGTTAAAAACTTTTTAGAGGGCCTAGTGCTGTCATAAAAATAAGTCAATGGAATAATAGCCCAGAAATAAACCCACACCTATATGGTGAATTAATCTATTACAAAGGAAGTAAGACTATTCCGTGGGGTAAAAAAAGACTCATCAATAATCATCTTCTTTGATTATAAGTAAGGAAATGAAACAAATTTCTCTTGGTTTGTTTGGTTTCAATATCTATTGTAGAAGTGGAGTATTCAAGTAGTGCGTTCTGAAACGTGAAACAGCAGGAATTAGTATGGTAATATGCTATGTGGAAGGACTGAAGAGTCACACAAGTGATGAATTGCTGCACACTCTATCTGCACACTCAGCCCCTACCACCAATGCTGTCTCACATTGTACATAATAGAAACCCACTGTTCATAGTTTAGCTAAACTACTCCATGTATCTGTACTTCCACACCTATTTATATGGCCAAGCTGCCTGCAGGGACCTTGAACTGACACTAGATCCTCCTGTGAGCATATGCCCTAGATGACAGCCCACAAAGTCAAAAGCAAATGTAAGCTCCTGATAGGAGCCCTTGTAAATCTCCCTTGCCCACTAGGGCCTTTCCCTGTGTGCGCCTGAGATAAGATCTCCATGGAGCTTACCAAAGTCTCACTCTTTTTTATTTGAATTGACCGATCTGATCTTAGCCCAGGAACCCCAAAATACTCCACCCACAGACCTCAACAAAAGCATGTCATGTCTTTCTTTTGATATCCCCATGTGGCCTCTTGAGGAATGAAGTGATACTTCCTCCAACACATATGCATAATAGATTTCTCTATTTCAATTTCCCTTGTGGTCTTTTACTGAACTCTCTGATACCCAAGGCTCTACCTTAAAAAAAAATGATAATAATAATTTTACTAAGTAACAACACCCACAATGTATCTTAAAGAGTCTAATAAGTCTTATAATAAAAATGTTTAATTTTATTTAAATATATTTAATGTTTAATTTTATTTAATTGTGAGTAAATAAATTTGGATAATTCTACACTGATACATTAGGTGGTTTCAAGAAACAAAAACCAGATATATTTATATTATTTATTATCTATAATGGACCTTATAAACATATGCAGGAAAGCAAGGAAACTTCTCAATAGACTCACAGTGAGGTTGCACAGAGGAATGTTTTCTTATTTATGATTTATAGTCATCCAAATGCCCTTCAGAATACAAGCAATGCTATGGTGACCTGATCTTCCAGTCTTTCAATGGATGCATTATTATTCCACTTCTTTGGTATTACACACGTGGCCAGTAGTGGAAAGAAGGGTTGGAGAAGTATAAGTAGCAAGAGGAAGATCTCAAAGTTGAATCTCTTCAAAAGAGAGAGTTGTTTGGATTAATGAGTTATAAGCCAGTAAAGGCAGCTCCACTTTAAGACACTTCAGAGATTCCTGGCTAGACTAGAAAAATTTAAAAATATCATTGCTTTGTAACATGTGACTTACTCCTTTGCCCATCTGATTGAACCAAGAATTGGCAGTTGACTTGAAGTTGTATGCTTTATTTATTATATGTTAAATTGTTATATTTACAAGGATCTTATGAACCATCTATTTAAAACTGGATGAGCTGTCTTTCAGTGTCACACAAATGAACTGAGAGCTGTCTCATATTTTAATCACTTGATGTAATGTCCAAAACAATTCTCTGAGGCTAGCATTAGTACTCATTAGTACTTCTGATCTAAGATTTAGCAAACTGTTCAAGTTCAGTAAACATCAGAGTTTCAAAGTATGGTTGGTTCAACATCATGCCAACATTGTTTTCATCTTTATTTTTTGCAGTACAGCTAAGATAGACTGAAGAATCATTCTCTCCCTGACCGTCATAATTCTCTATTTGGAGTTGCTTCATCAAAGAGAAGTTTTGTTCAGTGATACAGAGACCCTTGTATTCTTCTCATTTTTTTCTCTGACTCTCAGAAATAATCATTGGAATTTATATAAAAATCAATGTTATGTCTTCTGAACTTGGCCTAAATATATCAGCAGGGGTTGTTAGGGAATTTATTTACCTCCATCCTATTTTAATTTTTTGTAAAGGATATTTATTCATTCAATTTAGTCAGATCTTCTTTCTCTTTTAAAATTGGCTTTATGAAACTATTGACTGATGCAGAATTCCTATTAGGAAAAAAAGATGGCTGCTACACCAAGAAGTATTTTCTTTACTCCTCACAATGAGAAATAAAAAACATATCCAAGAAAAACTTTTCTATAACATATATTTGCATCTTCTAAGTATCACCTCTCTTCATTTCACTTTTATCTACCCTTAACCACCTACTTTTGCTCGACAGATTTCATTTACTATTTGGTTTTCAGCTATATTTGCATCACCTTCTATCATGGCCCACTGGTTGTACCACATAGAACACTTTCTCTCTTAAGATAGTCTAGAAGTTTTTTCTCTTGCAGTTTGCCTGTTTTAAAGGGCAATCTAGATGATCCATAGTCACCATTATTTTTTCCTCTGCTCTCCTTCTATGCTCTTCTTCTGTTTCTTTTTTTAGCTGAGTTTATTACTACCAACACCTAATTTTTCAGTCTGGCTTTACTTTCTTTTTGTGTCACAAACTCAGGGCCAAGCGATTTTGGCAAACATTTGGTAAACATTTTTATCTTTAAATTCCTGCCTTTCTTTGGCTTTGAAATGTCTGATATTACCTTTTTATTAGATTTTATTTTTTTAGAACAGTTTTAGGTTTATAGAAAAATTGCACAGAAAGTACAGAGAGATCCCACATACCTCTTTTCCCCTGCCCTCACTTCCTCACAGTTTATCTATTAACATTTTTCATTGGTGTGGTAGGTACCTTTTTTTTTTTACAATTAATGAACTTATACATTTTATTAACTAAAGTCCATAGTTTACATTAGGATTCACTCTTTGAATTGTGCAGTTTTATGGGTTTAGACAAATGTAGAATGACACACATCGACTATTACAGTGTCCTAAAGAACAGTTTTGCTGCCCTAAAATTGCACTATGCTCCAACTATTCATCCTGAACTCTTCCCTTTGAAACACTGGCAAACACTGATATTTTACTCTCTCTATATTTTAACTTTTCCAGACTACAATATTGGAATCACACAGTATGGACCTTTTTCAGATCTGTTTTTTTCACTTAGCAATGTATATTTACAGTCCCTCCATGTGTTTTTATAGTTTAATAGATCATTTTTCAATCACTGAGTAATATTTTTCAAATGGATACATCATCTTATATTCTTTGTTCACTCCTTTTTGTTCCATTTAGCCATTCTCATCTCTGATATTTTCTAATTTGTGATCTTTGAGGCTTATCCTTCTAACATTTCTTTCAGTATATTCATCCTTCTTGTTTTTCCCTCTGAATTCTGAGAGAATGCCATGACCTCACTTGCAACTGAAATAACTTACTCAATATACCATTAATTTCTTCCAAAGCAGATTTTAATCAGCAACAATGTTTTACACTTCCATTAATTATTTCAGGATTCCAGAGACTTCAATCATTCTAGATGCCTCCATCTTGCAACAAGTAACTGTCACCTCTCATCTTTATTGCTTGAAAATCTTCATAACTGTCTCCCCACATCTGCTTCTAGCCTCTGCCAACCAATTCCCCATAGAGTTGCCAGAATGCTATTTTAAAAACAAATTTGGTCACATAATTTCCTTGCTTATAAATCTTCAGTTGTTTTCCATTATGCTTAGGATAAAATTCAAAATACTCAGCCCAGCTTCCTTGACCCAGGATGAGCTAGACCCTCCCTAGCCTCACCTCACAGCTTTTCCACCTTACTGTCTCCTTCTAGCTTCTTGGTTCTTTGAATTATTTTCCTCCTCATTTTAAACACTTCCAGATCAAGAAAATTTGATTTTTCTTCTACCTGCTTCAAATTTTGCCCATGTCTTACCTGGCTAATTCCAACTTATGTTTTCCTTCTCAGTCTCGATGTTATTTGTGAAGCCTTCCCTGATTCTACAAGTTAGGTCAGTAGCCTCCACTTTACATGCTACTTGTGCTACTTCATTTCCGTCGTGCCACAAACAATTGTAATTCATTTTAATGCATACCATCTGAATACAACTTTAAGGGCAGGAAGTATGTCCTCTTCCTTCACAACAATTTCCTCAGAGCCTAACTCAGTGCCTGTAACATGGCAGCTAAGCAATAAATAGTCACTGAAGGAACGATTTTTCTCACCTCTTTTCTTTTTTTGCCTAGGCCTCTTCTGGTTTTATAGATGCAATATCTCAAAATCTTGTTAAAATACAAATTAAACATTTGAAAAAATCATTTTCTGCTTTGCACTACTCTATTTCAGAGGATGTATTTGCTCTATTTCTAAGGAACCTATTGTATTATCTTTTTGAAGATATGGTGGTTTTTTCCCCCTATTTACTGTAGAAGTATTAATCTCATTGATAAGGATGAGTAAATTGAAATAGAAATAAGCTTCCTTTGGGATTGGTGCAGATATCTATCTTAAATTACAGTAAATCTATTATTTCCCATGGCTTACCTCTGGATTGGAAATATTTCTATGCAAATTTGAAGATATGGCAGCCTGAGAAGAGTGAGAGGAATATGAGAGCTAGAATTGGAAAGCGTGTTTCTGCAATGAAGACCTTTTGTTTTGTATTTTTCTAGATGACCAGGAGCCCTGTTTAGGTTCTGACAGAGCTGCACTTGTCAGAAGCCAGTTCCTGAAAGGTCCCTTTTATAGAGCAGTAGTCGCTTTAGCAAACAGAACCCTTCCCAAAGGCATCTGTTGGTTTGAAATAGATTTCCTGATTGTCCTACAGCTGGCCTCACCTCTAAACTCACTCTGTCAAAGATGTGGACAGGATTCTATCCTTGGTTGCTTTAGTTATTTGTTATGCAAATGATTCTTAGCCACAAAAGAGGCAGTTATTTTGTTTCTTTAATTTCCTCTCATGTTCCCTAGACTTAGCTGAAATTCTTTGTTTCTGACATGGATCCCACTCCTCTTTTATTATGTATGTTTCTCTCTAATTTAGATCTTTCAGGGAAGTTTTAGAGAGGAAAAATGCTTCTAAAAGTAGTTAGCTTTTGTACTTTTTTCTCACATTCACTTAAAATATGACTTAACTGCTTCTAGGCAATTGTGATATGCATAAGCTGCAGTGTTCATGCATCTCACAAAACACTAAAAAAGGGAGGTGAGGTAAGAGAGGTGCTAGGAGGGATCCAGGTCTTCTGTGAAACTGGTAGCCCTCATTGTTCAGGCATTAGCATAAAAGTCTGATGGAGACAGGTGATTAACCAGTTAGGCTTTCACAATAGATCCTCAGCTTTAGGTGGTCGTTGGTATGCTAGGTCTTGATTCCACTTTAGTCTCAGACATGTGTTATATGATGAATTTCTGTCAAAGGCATCTTCACTCTGCCAAGGACTGCTGAATTACTAGCACTATTCAACTTCTGTCAATATGAGTTAACTAGGTTCATCTTTGTTTACAACCTGTTGGAAGTGGAACAATGGATGGGGTTTACCCAGTGACAGGGACTAGCATACACCTCGAGCACCAGAGAAACAATTCTACCCTAGTAATTTCCTTTTTCAGGTTCTTTCTACCACGTAGCTTGCACTTTTATGTTGTGATGGAGGAGCCATCTGATGAGTAGACTTAAGATTTAAGAATTCCCCCCAAAAGAACATAATATGTGATCTGATTATTTACTTAACACCTCATTTGAGGGCAACTGGTACAGTAGATCTTGCTCATTTCTTCAGTGTGAAGGTTGAGATTCAGAGAGAGAAGTTTGTATTAGACACTTACACTTCTCACCCAAACAAAATGGGTTTAATACTTTTCTTCTTAAGGATTAAGTCTAATGCTTTAATTTAATTTAAAAAGCTTTACAGTTTTACTTTTATATAAGCCAACCAATTTGCTTTTGGATTAATCAACCCTTTCACTGAAGTTCATAATTGTCTGTGAGAAAATGGAATGTTGCCTATTTCAGAAGACTCAAAGGAAATGCTAATTTTCTTTTGAACAAAGTATACTTTTCTAAATTCAGTCTATAAGTGCCTTTAGACTTGATTAAAATAACTTCATCTGTAATGGTTGTTTTTAACATATTTTTGTGATGGCAAATGTTAAATAGATGTTGGTTAAATATAACTTTAACTTTGAGAATAAATTTTGATGTTTTTGCTAGAAAAAATATATTAAATGTGACACTAATAACTGCATTTGTTCAACTCTTTAAAGTGAAAAATGTGTCAAGTATTGAATAATACTTAAGGCAATTATTTTAATGCCTGACCTGATTATCTAATACTTGGCAATTAACTTATAAGATTTAAAAAATGGATATCTGATTTTTGTATTATCAAATGAAGCTGAACAGTTGAAACTTGAAAGGAGAGAACTGTCTTTTTCTCTTTTCATTTTGCTTTTCAATTGTGTCATGGACACTTGAATAATCTGGGACAACAGTCTGGGGGACTTCTCTTCTAGTCAATAGCATTGTAAAGGATGCTTCTTCTGTGAATATATGGATTTGGAGAAGTCTTACTAGGAAAACAAAGTTTGGCAAGGCGTATGCCATTCATTTCTTGACTAACAATTATTTAGTTGTTACTACATGTCAGGGATAATTCAAAGCACTTATCACTTATTGACTAATATAAGACTCATAACGACCTCTGAAATAGATTCTATATTTATCTGCATATTAGAGATGAGGTAGTTGAAGAATGGACAGATTAAGTGGCTTGCCTATTATAATGTACATAGTGAACTGTAGAATAGAAATTAAAATCCTGACAATCTGGCTTCAAGAATATAACAGAACATGGAATATTTCATAATTTTTATATAATATCATAATATCATGCTTCACAATATCTTTTTTTTTTTTTTTAGAAAATAGTAGAGAATCACCCTTAAATGATCCAAATGAGAAATAAAATAGTTTAATTGGCATTACCACTGTTATCCTGGGCATAAAGTGGTCACTAGCTAAGGAATAGCAACCAGGTCTTGTCCAAAGTAATTGATCACAAAAACAATGGGCTCTAGAATTTATTTTTTCTTTTTAAACAAATTAACCTAAAGAGAAAACCTAACCATTTGTCATGGACTAAATATCTGTGTCATTCTCAAAATTCATATGTTGAAATCCTACCCCCCAAAGCGATGGTATTTAGAAGTGAGGTCTTTGGGAGGTGGTTTAGATGTGGTGATGACGTAGGGCCCTCATGATGGGATGAGTGTCCTCCCTTATACGAGAGGATAAAAGATCAGAGCCCTCCATCTCTCTCACATGAGAGGACACAACAAGAAGCCAGAAAGAGGGCCCACAACAGAACTCACCTTGCTGTCACTCTGATCTCAGTTTTCAGAACTGCGAGAATAAATGTCTGGTGTTTAAGCCCCCAGTCTGTGATATTATGTTGTTGCAGTTGAGCTGACTAAACCACCACCAAATATCTGAGAAATCTATGTGAGTAGTACCTAGATTATTACTTAATATTATCTTAAATATAAAATTTTTAAAAATGATAGAAAAAGAAAAAAACACTACTGATTGATGCCTGTCCTCTAGAATTCTGAACCTTTCACTCCTTGATCTATAAGATGAAACTTTTTATATATTGAAGAACTTTCATGGCTATTTTCCTGATCTTTGTCCAAAGATTCTTCTGATATACCAAAATATTATCAAAGTGGATGTTTTATACTCACCTTAATGTCTTTTATTTTCCAAATAAGGTAAAGAAATATGCAAACACATCCAACAAATAGCCAGCCTCCGGCATCTGTATTAGATATTTTTTTTTTCCCCTAGCCTGAAAATCCTTATATAGTAGCTCTTGTTATGGCAGAAAGATTCTCTCTAAATGACATTGAACCCAGGTCACATACTAAGTTGGGCTAAACTTTACTCTTAATCAATTGTCTTAGAAATTTTATGGTTTTATCTAATTGTTTATTCGTGGGCTGAGCTAATACCTTGCAGCCAAGCAAATGTTTATGGCTCTGTGTATAATTTCTGAACAAATAGGGTGTATAATGGAAACAAAAGTGCTGACATTATGCTTTCTATTATGGCATGAGTGGACTCAGTATTACAAAGTACACTTTTATTGCATCCTTCCACCAGGTCATTTATATGAAACATGGATTGAAATATAATTTAGAAGTGTGATGGTACTTGAACCCAGTAACTAGAATATAAAAACCATAAAACAAATAAACAGACAAATGTAAATGATCCAGAAACAGAACACAACTGACTCACGAAGGCCTCCAATAATTTAAACATTGCTATCAGAGTCTTTTAGAGTGTGTGTCTAAATCAAGCTTGATAAATGCAGAAAAATATTTTCCCTTAGTTCAAATCCAAATCACATTTTACTTGAAAGACTTAGTTTAAACTAAGTTTTTTTTTTCTAAATAAAGAAAAAAATCCTTATTTAGAAAAAATGAAGGCTAATAGTGTATGTGTGTGTGCACGTGTGTGTGTATAGGGGTGATATTTCTCAGAAACCGAAATCTAGAGGACAATATTATTGATTCTATTATCCTTTCTGTAAGTTAACCTGATTTTTTTTTTTTTTTTACAAACTAGGAAGTAAAATAAGCAAGATATAAGAAAACAAAGAAGGCCATTTCTCTCTTTGACAGTATTTACTAAATACCACCAAGATCCTTAGAGCAGACTCCAGGCACTGGGTAGCTGATTAGGAGGGTTGATTCTGAAATCTCACATGTTGATAAATTCAGCTAAATTCATAAGGAATTGATATTCTGGAAGGAAATGGTGGAGATGAGTTAGTAACTGAATATGTAAGGTCTGTTTTTTCATCATTTTTCTCTTTTCCTCTTCTTGTCTTTCCTGACTCCACCCCAACACCAACCCCAACCTCATTATTTACAACATGAAATTTAGGTAAGGGAGAGATGATTAGTTTGGAAATATCTTTTACTTAAGAAATGAGAGAATAGAAATGTGCAAGGAAAAGGAGCATGAGCTGACTTGGGGAAATGGAGTTTCCAAATCACCTTCATGTATTAATTCAGTATTTGAGAGCCTGAGATTCTTCCAGAATTTTAGAAATGCATTCTAATTAGTGCAGCTTTTTGGGTGTTAATATTACTCCTTCCTTTCTGAGCTCTTCTTCCATCCTGTTTTTCCTTCCCTGTCTCAAAGGCTTTCAAGTACCTTTTTTCACCTTTTGAGTTATCTGAAATCTCCTGTTCTCTATAGGTCTATATATCTCTCCACCCCACCCCTCATATTTTCTCTCTTTCCTCCTCTGACCAATCAAATTTCAGAGAAATGCTGGTATCTTCACTAAAAGCTCTTCTTATTAATATGATCCTCACTAAAATATAATCAATAAAGAACAAGTTCCCATAATTTTTTCACTTAAAAAAATATATTTTTACTCAAGTGATTCTCTATGTGTAAAAATATTTCAGGCAACAAATTCTCATGTTCTTGGTCTATGTCTGCTCACTTAAAAACTGTCACTCATTGTATTTAGGCAGTTTATCTAACCTAAGTGGCATATTGGAGAGAGCATGGACATTGGAACTCAGACCTAGACTCAAATAACAGCTCCCTTAACAACTAGTTCAGTGACCTTGAACAAGTTATCAAATCTTGAGAAACTTTTATGCCCTTTGCAACAAGTTGGTAATACCCACTTCATGCAACTGATACTAGATGACATATATGAAACACCTAGAAGAGTACCTTGCACATTGCAGATGCTTGAAAAACATCATAATCTATTAAGTGATTTGAATTTAATATAATCATAAACGCTAAGATAAGAAAGTACTTAAGAGATAATTAAGTACTCCCTCCTCATTTATGGCTGAGAAAGCTGAGGTTCTAAGAAGTATCTTACCAAAACTCATTAAATAATTAGAACTGGGGTTAGGATCTAGGGCTGAGGCATGATTTAATTAATATTGTTCATATTATTTTATATACCTGCCCCTCAAAGCCCTGAATCATTCTGATGTTACAAAATGTTACAGATTTCAATCTCCTTCACAGAAAAACATTGATTTCCAAAATGTTATACCTTATTGCAAATGGAGGAAAGAAAGTATACATTCTCCCAAATAGAAAATACTTAGGTGCAAATAATCAGATTTAACACTCCTCAGTTTCTGGATTTCCGTTCTCTAATTGTTGTTCTATCCATTTTTTTCTCAATAGTTCATCTAAATGTCTATATTACTAGAAAAAAAAACCCATAATCACTGAAATTTTATAAATTATAAAACATTTTGAAAGTCTATGAAATTACGTTTGTTTTTAATATTAAAGAAATCTTAAGAGATAATGATAAAGCTCCACCAAATTCCTCCACTTTTTTTTCTCCAAGAGCAACTGTTAACCTGAAATTGGCAGTTGTCATTCTAATTCATATTTTACAAATAAAAATACATTCAGATATTCACATAAACCATAAACAGCATTGCTGAGTGTTTCTGACAACTTACAGTATTATAAACACCTTTTGTATCACTTAATTTTTTCAATATTTTATTTTTGAATTGTGTGTTAAAACATGTATTTTTTAATCCATGAATTTCAACAGCTAAAATGTGTTCTATTTTATGAGTACACAAGAGATTATCATATCCTGTTTTTTAGCTGTAATCAGTAATGCCAAGTGAACATTCCTGAACGTGCTTTATCTTTCCTTTCCTTTTCTTTTTCTTGCACGTATGCAAAAGCATCTATAAGGTGAATGCCTAAAAACAAAATTGCTGGTTAATCAGGTATGAATATCTTAAACCTAACTACATATTGACAGATTGTTTTCTATATAAATTTATACTTCTGCAGGCAGTATAATATAATTCCCACTTCTCCTCCTTGGCAACTCCATGTGGTACCAGTTATTAATACTAATTTGCTTAAAATTTTAAAATTGATATTAGTTTTTTTCCCTCTTAGTTATAAAAGTTGTTTTTGAGCCTACAAGCAATAACACCTCAAAACCATGAGCACTCCTAGCTCCTAGATCTTGGTTTCCTATAAATACAATCCCTTACTAAAAGGAACCAGGTTTCCTAGGAAAAATTACTGTTTCCCGGATTGATTCAGGGAATTTATGAGATGACCCTGGAACATTTTATTGTTTCAGAAAGTGCTAAAAAAAAAAAAAGAAAGAAAGAAAAAGGAGTAGCAAAATTACACAGGAACAAGTTTGATGGGGCTTCTATTGGCCAAATCTAGAACAATTTAAGTAATCAAAATAAATAATGGCCACAATTAATTATATCACACTGGGGAAATTAACTATACTAATACCAGAAAATGAGTGCCAAAAATATAATAAATGTAGAAAAAATTGTAGAGTTAGAAAATCACCACTTTATTTTATTACCCTAAAAATTATCACAGACAAATATCACTACTGGATCATAAAAGCAAGGATTAAAATTTATTGAGAGATAAAATACTTACATGTTTTCAAAGTATCTTGCCACAGATTACTCACTAATTATAAAGAGATTAATAGGTACTATTAAAGCAAAGAAATCTGGCAGAAACTACCTTAAAAATGGTATCAGATAAATATAACAAAGGATGAATAAGCTGACATCAACTGCCTTGTTATGTGATGCTTTAAGAAAGATACTATATTATATATGTAATATTTCTGACAAAAATGCATACGGTGATTTGAATAAAGAAGAAACAATAAGAAAAACCCAAACTGAGGGTTATGCCACAAGACATTGGTCCCGTGCTCTTTAAAACACCAAGGTCATAAAAGACAAAGAAGAGAGAAGAACCATTCTATATTAAAGAAGACAAAAGACACTATGGGGACAGTGAAATCTGAATGTGAACTGTGTTAAAAACTAATAATATATCAATGATGAATTTTAAAAACTTGCTCAGTGATTTGGTGAGAGAAGTATTTACGGGTGAAGGGCTGTGATCTCTATAACTTACTGTCAAATTTTCTAGCCCCCCCAAAAGAATAAGAATAATAATGTGTGTATTATTTTATTATGAATGTATATGCCTTGACCATTCTTGGTAGTATAAGTTTTATAACAATTTTAGAGTATGTCCATTAAAAATTTATTTGGATTTAGTTTAACTACAGTGAATTTTCAGTTTAATTTGGGAAAAAACTGACAACTTTATGATGTTGATTCGTTCTATTCAGGTTCATGCAATATCTCTTATTTTTAATAGGTCTTTGATATTCTCCAATAAAGTTTTATACTTTTAAAAAGATTTATTGCTTTTGCTTTCTTAAAAATGAAACTTTGTAATTGTTTAGGATAATATATTAAAATGAAGTTGGTTTTCATATAGTCATCTGGCCAAATTTTCTAGTTAATTCTAATAGCATATCTGTGGATTCTCAGAATCCTGGTAACTCTGTGAATGAGTGACAACCAAAATGCCTTATCCTCAACAGCTCTGCTCAACTCCTATAGACTCATGCCTACGAAATATTTGGTCTTCATCTTTTTCTGCTGCCTTCTATATTTTTCCAGCATTACTGTCCTTTATAAGGAACCTGTTCAGTTTTGTCATTTTTGCCTCCAGTGATGTTTCAGGCTTAATTTGCTCCAGGACCTACTTTTTCATCCTTCTAGTGGTTCAGGGTATGTGCAGAACTTTTCTCCAACACCATATTTCAAATGAATATTTTTTTCCCTTTTACCTTCTTTACTGTCCAACTTTCACATCTGCACATAGTAATTGGGTCTATGAGAGTATGGATAATCTTAGCCTTGGCATCTAATGACACATCTTTGCTCTTGATGATCTTTTCTAATTCTTTTATTTCCGCC
Organism: Macroglossus sobrinus; assembly: GCA_004027375.1. NCBI lineage: Eukaryota > Metazoa > Chordata > Mammalia > Chiroptera > Pteropodidae > Macroglossus > Macroglossus sobrinus. Next base: position 1,733,705 of record PVKZ01000086.1, read on the forward strand.
CTTAGGAGTCTCAACTTTTCTTAATTTCCTGGCTGCAGCCTCCATTTGAATTGATGACTGAACCGAGGCAAGCAAAATCTTTAACAATGTCAATGTCTTCATTGTCTATGTTAAAGTTGTATATTTTTTGAAGTCATTATTTTTGCCTTCTTGTTCAGCTGCAGTCCTGCTTTGACAGTTTCTTCTTTTGCTTTCATCAGAAGTCATTTCAAATCATTGCTATTTTCTACCAGTAACATAGTGTCATCTTCATATCTTGAATTGCTGATATTTCTTCCACCAATTTGCACTTCTCCTTTCTGTGATTCAAGCCAAGCATATCATTCTCTAAATTGTACTTTTGAATATTTTTTTTTATCTTATTGCACTAGTTAGGTGCTACACTTCAATGTTGGTTAGGAAAATAGATATAATGGATATCCTTATTTTGTTCCTGATTTTAAATGGAACATTTTCAATGCCTTACTATTTAGTACCATGTTTGCTATAGGTTTGGGTCAGTATCTTTTGTGAAATGAATGAAGCTTTTTTCCCTGGTTTACTTAGAATTTATTTTTAATATTATGAATGACTTTTCAATTTATTGAATATATTTTATTCTAAGAATATTGAAATTGTATTGTATTTTTATCTTTTCATCTCTTAATGTGGTGAATTACCTTAATATATTTTTCTAATGTTAAAATATCTTTGCATGTATGGAATTCTTCTTAGTCTTTATGAGTATGCTTATACATTCTGAAATCACATTGACAATATTTTATTTAAAATTTTTAAACTTATATTCATAGATAAAATCAGCCTATGTTGTTCCTGTCTTAGTCTTATTTATTATCAATAGTGTATATATTTTCTTCTTTTTCTGTACTCTGGATCTTTGTTCTTTGTAGATTCAGGAGAAGTTAATTACAAAATTATATGGATCTCATATTTTTTTAAAAAAAGTTATTCTCATGCAGAGCCTTAAAGTTTACAAAAGTTATTTGGAGTAGGAATTATATAGGGAGTGTGGATATTATTTTCATTTTACAGTTTAAGAAACTTGAGGAGTAGAAATTAGAAGACTGCTTATGGTCATATGGCATTTTCATGGAGAAAAACTAGGAATATGTTTAAATCTGTTGAGACACACATGACTAAATAGAAGCTGAGGCTATTGTGAGGGGTTTTATTCTGTTTTCAAAGCCTGATATGCGTACTCTGTCATCACTAAGGCCACAGATGACTGAAAAAGTCAGCAAGTGTTACCTTTTGATGGATGATCTCTAAGGAGGGTAACTCTGCAAACATGTAAATGCAGAGAACATTTGGAGCCTGCTGAATGTCCAGTTAATATTGGTTCACCTTGCAGGGTTCCTGTACTTTTTTTCTCTATGAAGTAATAGTAACATCCTAGGAACCAGAGAAATTTGCATTCTTACATCTGTTGTTTTCTGGCGTCTTAATATGATTTTGTAGGTCTATAGATAGGGACCATCATGTGGTGACTCTATTATATGCAGACTTCAGAGTTTCGCTCTCTCCAGCCACTTGAAAGCTCTCTTGAGAGCACAAATGCAAATACTCACTTCAGCAGGCAGAGTTTAATCTGTAGCTCTGGTGTGTGGATTCTCCATCACAGAGCAAGAGTCACTAAATCTGTCTTTTGCTATGACTCTGGGGAAGCCATCACTTGTCATCCTGCCCAGTAGAGCATGTTGTAGCACCTGCTTTATATTGTACCTTACCACAAAGTATACTTTCTGGTAGAACATCAAACAAACAAGTATTCTCATCTATCAAAATGTCAGGAGAGAAAAGGAGGCATATACTGAATTGAGCCAAACTTCAGCTGTGTTGATAAGGTATAGACTATGTCTATTTTTCTCTTTAACAAAAGATAATCGTAGAGGAAGAACTAAGCCTTAGAAACAAAAATTTATCTACTTTCAAATTCTCATCCACTGAGAAAAATTGAGTGAAGGTTAAGGTAATTCTCAAGGTATACTTTCACTTATATGAAGATTTTATTAAAATTTTTCAAAAAGTTTCAATCAGCTTTATTTTACTTGAAATTTCTAAAATCCTTATCATTTCTTTTTTACTATTTCCCATTTTCAGAATATATCTGGTATTCTGTGAAAAGCAAACACATATGAAATATATATGCTTTCATATATGTTAGAACATTTAATATTTGTGATAAGCCTGGGGGTCCTAAGTTACAGATGAAGAACTTTAAATTAGAAGAGTTTAAGTAATGTGCCCAAGATCATTACAAAGCTAAAAAACTGCTATTAATTTGTAGCAGACATTATTAGTTATGTATCTAAAATCAATTTCCTCTCTCACTATTTTTTTCTTGTGCTAGACCTGTGATGTACTCTTATGCCACTTTTTCCCAATGCTACCTACTATGTGCTAAGGGAAGGCAATTCTATTTATGAGCCAGGAGTGATTAGAATCTCCTAAGCCTATCACAAATACTCAGCTCTCTGTGTCAGTATTTGCTTTAGTGTTAGACATAGGTCTATGTTATATTAAGAAAGATCTGCTAGAGAGGGATTCTGGAAAGTTTTTTTGTTTGTTTGTTTGTTACTCTTAAAAAGAGACCAAGGAAGAGATTTGCCCCTTTCTTTTGCTGTGTATTTTCTCTACATGAGATAACTGATCTGGCAGTGAATTTGGATCCTTGTGGGAAGACAGCATAAGAATAAGACCAATTCTCTGAGGATGGCAGAGCAGAGAAAGAGAAAGTTTCTAGATCTCTGAGAGCATTATTACATTCCTGAATTGACCAACTTTGAATATACTTCAACTCAGGCCTTCTTTTTTTGAGGAGAAATTAATTTAAGTTTGTTGAAGCCATTTGAGCTATATCTAAAGTCATCCTAACTAATACACAATCTAGGATGTCTTACTCAAAAGCCAGCAAATTTTTCACAAAAACACCCCAACAGTAGCCTACATGGGTATCCATTTTTCACCAAATAATTATAGCTGTCCATTACAATTAACATGAGCTTTTAAAAACAGAGAGTGCCAATGTATGCCTACTGGAGCCAGTCAGTCAACCTGAATGAGTAAAAGGGGGCGGGGTTTGAAAGCCTGGAGAACAGAGACCTGACTTAATGAAGAGTAGCAAAACTAGCTTCCAGGAAATTGCTGCCTAGTATTTATACTTTTTTGTTTGTTTGTTTTTTTAAGAGAAACCTCCAAAATCAGAATGTTTGAGGACATTTTGAATTTTAAATTTTGACCACCAATTCATTTTAAAATTATGCAAGCCAAACAAAACATGCCTATAAGCTATATTGTGTCCTTTAGTTGGAATTTTGCAGCGTCCACTTTAGAAGACTACAGCTCTTACTATATAATTTCATTGTATTATATATAAAATAAATTGTGTGATCTTTATAGTAGCCTTCAAAACACACAAATCCTGCAGTGCTAGGGAGATGATTCTTTGTCCCACTCTAAACCCAGCAGAAACAGCATAAAATGGACCTAAGGCAAGATGCATGGTTTATATCTATGGGAGTGTTTTGACCAATTGCTGCATTTGCAGAAATTTTAAGTTTTAGTTCTGAAGAAAAACACTGCTTTCTATGGAAAGTTTTTTTTCTGATTCCAAAATGTTTCAAAGAATTTTTTAAACTTTTTGGACTATAGAAAGCTTAGGGTCAAATTTTGAAATTCATCTAATGCTAGACTGATGTCACAGGCTTACTCAAGTCTTTAAGGTGTAGCCAGAGGTTAAGAGTAAGTGAACTCAGGAAACAATTTTAGAATTTTGATTCCTATTTGATATTTCTTAGCCTAGAAGAATGTTAATTGGGAAAAATTTTTTTCTTTCTTTTTCTTGCTTTCTCACTCTTTTTCCTAATTATTAATGTAATATATAACCATTCTAGAATATTTGGAGAGTAGCAAAAATCATAAAATATCAAAATGTACATTAATAAAATTGTTAACAGTCAGAGGCAACTGCTACTAATATTTGGGTATAATTTGTCCCAATGCTCTTATTTTTTCATATTTTTATCTTACCTATTTAGGATCATATACCATAATCATTTCTGTATCTTGTTTTACTTTTATATCATCGAGTCTAGAGTTTATATCTGAATTTTGAAGCCAGCTTAACTTGTGATTATTATTAGGTAATAATACATTTTTTCCCTCTCTGCCTAGACTCCGTTAGGAGTTTTAAAATTTGTATTTGGAATTCAAATGTTGTACCAGCAGATACTTTACACTAACTTTGCCTGGAATGCATTTGATTTGTAGAAATAGTTTTCTTTGTCATCTCATGATTTTCTTTTAAATATTATTCTGTTCCAGTTGTTACAGGCTCTTTTGGAAAACTTAAGTTAATTCTCAGTGTTTTTTCCTAAGAGTTTTTTTTTTCTTTTTTTTTTAAATAATAATTTCAGGATTTTCATTTGGCATTGAGACATGTTAAAGTTTTTTACTGAAAATATTAATATTTCAAACTTTTGATCATCTCTCTTATAATACCTTTGTATAGGTTCAGTTTTATATATTTTTTATATACTTTACATAGCATCATAAAGAAATATAATCTGGGAGAGTGTTTTCAAAAAGGCAAGGTAAAGAGAGTGTCCTTAGGCCTCTTATATGTTCCCTACTACCACTAAGACTAATGTTTGGGTACATCCTGCTAGCATTCACCCTGTCTGCTAAGCCACTTAGTATATACTTGCACAGGTGAGCAGAAATTGTGGGTGCCTCTACGAAGCACAGGGTTTATGATGGTGAAGAATGGCAGACATCTTGTAGGACAATTATAGCTTATGCTCACCTTCTCTCTCAGTTTTGAGACCCCCAGTAATGTTCCCTCTTTCAATGAATTTAAAAGGGGGTATTTATTATTGTATCCCAATATTTCTTGATGTTTGGTAATGAAAGATTCTTCAGTATATTTAGTCTGCTGTTTAATTATAAAGAGAGATCAATCTAATCATTCTTTATATTGAAAGCCTAATATATAAAAATTTACCAAGACCTAGGCATTCAAATATGTTTCAAATAGAAATGTAGTAATGCAAAGTAGAGAAATTTTCTCAGGGTCCTCTTAGGTTTGTTTTCTGAGGTTTTGCTCCTTCTAGTGCATTATAGCTTTAAGGAGATGAGACACCTTTAAAGAAGTTCAAGGTTAAAGAAAATAAACTGAAAAAATATTAGGTAAAATGTCTGCATGGATTTCTATGGCAAAGACTAAAAGAGCCCTTGGGAATAGATTTAAGTGTCTGAGGTCAAGCATAAAGTAGAGAATAAGGCCAAAATGTTCTGGAGTCAAAAAAAAAAAATCCAAGTACTGCAGGTAAGCAAAAGGCTTACATCTCCTGTATCTGACTTTCAAAACCCTTTTATGTCCTACTGGCATTCTAGAGCCCACTTAGCACTTTCCACCTATATTGGGCCCAAGTAATAAAATGTCTTATGGTGACTAATCTGTTAACAATAAGAAAAAATATATGTTTTAATTGACAGACACTTTCTGTTCTTTATTATACAACCAGCTTCTCTAGTCTCCAAACCTATTTTTCTGTCTAATAGCCTGGGTTTTAGTTGTTTAACTATTTTTATTAGTGTGTTTTCCAAAACTTAAACTGACTTAAGCATTGTTTTTCATTTATATGGTATATCTTGTTTGTGTGTTGTGTTTTGATATTACAAATAAGATAAAAATATAATTACAAGGTAATTTAGAAGAAACGAGCAGCCCATTTCTCTATTTCTTCCCTTTTTCTCTTTTTCCCTCCTTCCCTCTCTTCCTCTCTCTTTTATGTTTTTTCTCTCTTTTTCCCTTGGACAGATAGTATTTTTCTAGGAAATATCAGGAAGCAGATATAATAATAAGGAAATGAGGAGGTGTTCAGCAGAAACAAAATTGTGGACATATCTTTAACCACAGATGCCTTTGAAATTTGCCCTTAATCCCAAACCAAATGGTTATATAGAACAAACTACTATATCCCTGATTTTTAAAACATTTTAATAGGCTTTAATTTTTAGAGCGGTTTTAGGCTCACTGAAAAACTGAGCAGAAGGTACAGATATTTCTCATATAATCCATGTCCCTACAAATGCATAGGCTCTTTCATTATCAATATCCCACAACACTATAATACGCTTGTTAACAATTGATCTATCATCATTACCCAGTCTATAGTTTATGTAAAGGTTCACTCTTGGTATTGTGCATTTTATAAATTTAGATAAAATTGCAAGAGATGTATCCACTTTTACAGTATCATACACAGTAGGTTCACTGCCCTACAAATCCTTCTGCTTATTAGTTTTTTCCCCCTTTCCTCTTTAGGTGGGACAGAATGGCTAAAGGTCAGTTAGGCTATGAAACATCCCCAGCAGGTTAGGCTGTGGTCAAATAGTTCCTCCTAAGGGAAGACCTTGTTAAGAACAGAGTGCTCTGGCATATTTTAAAACAGTTCCTCTTCTCCTCCCGCCAGAAGCACAAAAAGATTTTTCTCTTATAGTCACTGTGAGAACCTAGTAGAGCTTCAGGATATAAAACTGACAACACTGTGAAGGACCCCAATGACTGTCCTAGTCAAATTTTTACTCTCAGACTTATGCACACTGAGCTTCCAGCAATTTGTCAATTACAGTTAGAATTTTCTACTCCAGCACTGGTTCTGACCAGACACTGCTGCTCTGGTAGGTTGAGATTCTCTGTATTTACCTTTCAGTCTCTCTGATTTGGGGGGTGGAGAAAAAGGGCAGTGGTTTGCCATGTGACCTAATTTCTCATAGAGATCTAAGAAGAATTGGTGACTTGTTAGTTTGTTCAGCTTTTTACTTGTTAAGATGGAGTGGTGATTACTTCTAAGCTCCTAACACACTGATCAGGAACTGGAAGTTAACCCTAATTTTTCAACCTTCCCTATGTTCATGCCCTTTGCCATGAAACTTTTCATTTCTTCCCATCAAGGCTGAGCATATTTCCAATTCCTTAGATTTGAGTTTGGCCATGTGACTTGTTTTTCCATTATAATGTGTGGAAGAAATGCAACCAGAGTATCTTTGGCTAACCCTTTACTCAAACATTCCAGGCATGAGAGTTTCCTTCAGGCAGTCTAACATAAGGAAGAGAACAAACTATTTTATAGGGCTTAAACAGAAAATGGCCAGTCAAAGTTCAGCAAGGCTTAGAAGAAGCAGGTAGACCAAATTACAGCTAATTCTGGAAATTGGAATTCAGGAATTATTCGTGTGGATTAGCAGTCATTGTGTGGGCAGTATGGAGTTTAAAGCACTAAATGTTAATGCACAGAAAGCAGTCAAGGTTGAGAGATTCCACTTATCATTGTTAATCTATTGTCATTCTCTTCTGAGATCTTGGGTAGATCTTTATTTGGTAGCTAACTGGAATAACTCACTTTTGTTGTTGTTGTTGTTGTTATCCAAACTATTTCAATGCAGTTCATTTTAATAAGAAAGCACTTTTAAATGTATATGTTGAGACACTTAAAAAGACAGGGTCTTTAGGTGTCCAGTAAGTACATTTTGATTTGAATTGAAATCCAAGTAATTCAATTAATTTCACTGAATCTCTTCTAATTATGGCTAATATAAAAATTTTGCCTAAATAAAAATAAGTTAGAAAGAATTTATTTAAAAGGATGAAAAGACAAGTATCTCATCAAATACTTTAGGAAATAGACTTCTCTGTTTCTGGAACACATTCTGCTCTCTCTCTGTCCTTGCCACATCTGAACCTTGCCTACTCCTGTCATCCGTAACCCCACCCAATAGTGGTGCTAGACTGTCTCCCCTTCATCTTTCAGATCTTGGACCCCACATCACTCTTGCATTCTCATGCACTCCCCATGGTCACTGGGCTCTCCCGTAAACATGGCTCAAGTTCTTTAAAGCTGCTTCCCATTCACTACTGCCCATGTTCACGTGCTCAAGAACACCTAAATCGAAGTTTAACATTTAATACTACATGTTGACTATTTATTTTCAGTACCACACCATGAGGGTTTAGCCTTTAGGGGTCCCAGTTTACTGTGTTAAGTTTCCTTTTTAAGATTTTACTGTCACAGGAATTGAGTTTGATTTTTATTCCTCTTGCCTACCAGGCTTTTAAAACAAATATTCAAATTTTCTAGGATTAGCAAATGCCATCCAGCGAAAAACAGCTTTAATTCTTGCTTATACCTGGTGTCCCCAGTTTCCTTTAAGTTTTAACCTAGTGGTTCCTTATTATCTGTTTATGTTACCTTGGCTGTTAAAAATTTTTTTAAGTGTTTCATACCTTAAATTATTTTTGGTGAGGGGAGGGTGCTGTGAATAACTTAACTATTATCAGAAAGCAGATCCCCTTATATATCTCTGATATCAGCAATTTTCTAAATTTACAAGGCTAGCAGTAACATTTTGTATATTTAAGAAAACTAACCATAATTACCCTAAAACTTTGAAAGGCTAATTAAGGCTTATTAGAAAATCTTTCTATTTGGGAAAGCTTCCTGGGCTTAGAGCTCTTAGCGACATCCATTTTCAGTCCTTTTGAGGATCTTGTTGTCCTAGATTTGTTCTTATTTGTAATATTATTGCTTGGGTGATAATATTAAATATTGTTTTCTTTTTGTGTAACCAGAGCAGGCCCTAGAACACTCAGGAAATACTACTGACATCTTATGTGTAGGAGACTGTGGTTAAGTATGGATAAATTAAATTGAGATGGTTACAGCTAAATGGAGTAAATGTCACTCCCAATAAAAAGAAAACATATTACAATGCAGGAGGAGCACAGCATATACTGGAATTGACAACCTCACTCTCCATTCACTCAGTACCACAGGTTTCACACTGAAAAAAGATTGTGCAAATTCCTCATTTGAAGTAAAATTTACAATCAAAGTTTAGAGTGCCAGAATTTGGGAAAATTTGTCTAAATTTGGTATAACAATGAAAAAAAAAATAGAAAAAAAAAACGTAAATTTGTCTGTGTATGCCTTCTGAGGGGCCATGCCTGGTGGGTGTGGTTCTGACAACTCTAGCAGTCTAGTCAAACATTTAGAGGTAAGAGAGAAGGGCAAGCTTGTGTCAGTCTGGGTCCAAGGCTTTGGCTCATGTTTATCAAGAACCTACCACAGGCTAGATAACATACAAGATTACAGAGGTATAGTAGTAAGTGAAACACATTTCCTTCCATCCTACTTTTCCAATCCAATATAGAAAATGAGAGAAATTAATATTAATTAAATTATTAAGAGTAAAGATCTTGCAAAGGAAACATGTATTTCCTGCCATGACTTTGGAGGATTAATTAAGTTGTTAATCTATTTTTATCTTATAAAAATCCATGTCACTGTAAATGTTTTTATCTTTGGCTTGCATGGATTTCAATAGGAAGAGTCCCATTCTTGATCCTTACCTAAATAAGTAAAGATACATTAGAGAGTTCTATATATGTAATTCACTTTTAGAAAGCAGTGTGTCATCTATACTTTTGGCTAATGTCACCAAAATGAACTTGATCTGTTTTTCTGCAGCATGATATACAAATGCAGAGGAACCTTTCACTAAGTCAACCTGGAAAATTCGCAGTCCAATTTAAGAACATAGTGCTTAATTTTTACTAATGTGTTCAATCAGATTACATACTCTACTCCAGTCAACTCACTTAGGCTTGTTAGACTGTTTCTGTTTGAATACATTTGTGCTATTTGTGATAGACTTTTCATGCCATGATGTACTATAGAAAGAAAAAAAAAATGGATGAAATCCAACACAGATTTCTTTTTTTTTGTCAAATTAACTGAATTGCAAAATAGTTCCATAATACTATGACAATCTAATCTCTTATTTGCTGATGAGACTGAACTTCTAATTCATTATCAATAACTGTTGACTGAACTGTAAAAGGTTCAAAGTTAGAAATGTTCTATGATATTGCTGCTATGAGAATGTAAAACTCAGGAGGTGTATGGGTATTGGTAGGTGGGGTAGCATTGGTAGAAACTATGGATCTATCCTTTAGAAATCTATAGGCTGTGCCACAGATTCGCTTACTGCAAATCTTTATTTTCAGTGAGACAGTAAGTGATATTCAAGAAAATCAAAGAGTCAACAATGTTCCTATATGTCTGTTTAATATGGATGACTCTTTTGTCTTGCTAATAACTTTTATACATAAGAATATAAACATAAATATGTATATATCTATGTGTGGAAACATATATGTATATATATACACACATATATACACACATGCACACACACACACACACACACACACAGACACACACACCATGATATATGAGCCTAGATGATACACACAAGCATAACATATATTAAAAACAAATTCTTCAGTATGGCCTGCCATTCAGAAGATACATGTGGGTAGGTGAATGTTTGTAAATCTATGAGTGTTTATTCTTGCATATGTTTCAGCTACAGAATGGAAAAAAAATGGCTTTAGTTTTTTCTAAAAGCCCATAGAATTTGTAGATTTAAGATTTTCAAAAACATCAATAATGATTTCGAATAAGGATATAAAATAAGAAAATACTTCCCAGCCAAGAGTAACTCAGATATATGTATGTCAAAAATGAGTGATAATTCTCCCTTACTCTCACTACACACTCATCACATGAAAATAACATTCTTCTGACTTCCTGGGTAGGGATGATTTTCAGTTGGAGTACTGAAAGCAACTTTACTTTATGTGTGATGGCAAAGGCATTAACTTAAGGCAGAAAACTAAAAGTTGGCTAAAGTTCAAGAAAGATAAGTAGAGCTGGCAGAAACCAATGCCTCTGTACCACTCTGCCTTTGGGATATAGTGGGGCACATTCAGTAGCATGGAAGCTGGCAGAGGGCCCATCTGAGACGCATCACACACACTTGTATTTCTTGTCAAATAAGCGAAGATGGAAATCGTATCACCTTTTGCTTAGGAATACTGCATTTCATTGCAATTCACATTGAGAGTGGTATTTAAAAATTACGATATACGTAAACTTAGCATGTTAACACTAAGTTGTAAAATATGTTAAGTACTATCATATATTGTTAGCATATAACAGTACACACAAATAAAAGTTTTAGAGTATATCTGAGAATGTCCCTTAGAAATTTAAGTAAATTTACTATTTTCTGCTATGCTATTTTAAGAAAGCACAAAAGATATCTTACTCAAAAAGAATCTTGTTTAGGCTATTTTGAAAGTTAGACATCTAAGTTAGCAGACATTTTTTTATACAAAAAGTAGGCCTTTGGATGTTGAATTATGAATTTTAAGAGTTGTATGATAACATGGATATACTATACTTAGCTGTAGAATGTTGAGTAGCCAAAACTGAATGACAAATTACAGAATTACAGATGCACAATGTAAACGTAAACAGATTCTTGATATAAAGACCCTAAAGATCTCCTCATTGAGTGAGAGTGTCTTCCAAAGCCATCTCTGACTTTAGTGTCACTTTTTTATCTATCCCCTAACATGCCTACAAATATTATAATACCCTATAGAAAAAAAAACATATAATTGGGGGAATCAACAACTGACTTAAGATAAAACCATGAATCTAGGGCCAGAAACTAGGCTTCCAAATTATCAGTCAAATCCGAGATCACTTAAATGTTCTCACTGTGTTTTGATTAGTCCTTTAGTAAATATGCAGTCTCTGCTGATGTTCGTTAGTTTAGACCATCTCAGCCATTCCATTCTGAAATGCTCACCAAGACACAGACATACTCTATTGGCTCTTTCATATACTTTTATTCTGATATGACCAAGAATTATAATTTCTTTTCAATGGCTTTAAAAATTTTTAATTATTCTAAAATTATTGAAAACATTATTATAAAAATTTCCAGAACATTCTAAAACATAAGGTATAGGGGCAAGTACAAAGACTCAGATTCAATTACATTTACCACTTAGGTCTCAGTTTACACATGTAGAAATAACTGCCCTGATCACTGAAGCTGTGTTGGGGGATTAAATATGAAAAGTATTAAAAACTGTTTGGATGCTACAAATTGTAGAATAAATATGACAGTAATTTTAGCCACTGCCACAAAAATGAGGTGTTTTCTTTGTTTCCTATCTGAGGTTAATTATAGACCCATGCTCAAAGTATTTTTTAAATGAGTACATTGAGGATCTTTGCTTCAGATTAAGTTGCTCCAGCTGCTACTCTTACACCTACCACTGATTTATGCAAATTCCTTCCCTTTTATTTAAATAGTAGGAATTCTTTTATTTTAATGCGCAGTGTCAATTGCTACAAAAAGCCTTTTTTAACCCCTTCTTTTAGACAGCAGAAATTGATTCAATATGTTAATTTACATTGAGCCTAACCCTGTGGCAGTGCTGTGTATTCTTTTTCTGACCTTTCTTAGTATGTTTTCCATGCTTTTTTTAGGAAACATGTCCTGTTCTACTTCAAATTATTTATGAATGCACATGTCTCATCTCTAACCGTAATATATAAACTTCTGAAAGCCAGACTCTGAGCTTAATTTATGTTTATGTTCACTGCAATGTCTTTTACATTACTTCACAATGAATGCTTAAAAGGAAACTCCTGAATGTGTTGATGGATGAATGAATGTGATTCTTTAGCTTTATTTTCCCTGATATTTCTGCCTCCAAGCATTGCTGTTTGTTTTTATTCATTTTCCAACATATTATGGTAATGTTCTCAAAAAATGTAGATTAGCCTTATGCAATACAAAACTATCTTTTTACTATGGTAATTAAAAGAAGTTTTCCTTCTACCTTTCTGACAGTGTCCTTTTTCAAGCTTTTTTTTTTTTTTTTCCTTATTAACCTGCTCTTTAAATGTCAATGTTTCTTAGAATTCTGCCTTTGGAATTACTTTCTTTTCTTTCTCCACAATTCTGAGATGTTTCACCCATTCCCATCTTTAATTACATTTATTTGAAAATGAATTTAAAGTTTCTAACTCGAATACAGATTCTACCTAAATTTTATATCTCTTTATCCAGCTACCTACAGACTAGGATCACTTAAGCAACCCAAGGAACATCCTACGCCCGTATGTCCACATATAAACTCCTCACTCTGCACACCCACCTCCACACCCACTTCCAGCAATTGCACTTCTTTTTAAAAGTTTACTCTGCTAGAGAATGGAACAATGTTCCCAACCAGCCATTTGGCCAACACAGACTCCTAGACACTCTTCTTAACTCTGTCTTCTCCCTTCTATTCCTCTAAAAAAAGTATATATATATCTCTTTCATAGTGCTAAAAATCTGTCATTGATATATCAATCTCTGGAATCCTCTGACTTCACTTTACTCTCAATGACACTTTACTTCTTAAAGCCATTATCATCTCATTCAAATACTACATTAATGTCTGCTAACTATAGTATTATCTTCCTGTATTATAGACCCTGATCTCCTATCCATTCACCACATCAAACAAAGGAATCTTCCTAAAAATCAAATCAGACTATGAAATTTAAATACCTACCACATGGTTCCTACTGTGCTTAAAATAGAGTCCAGACCCTTTTGTATGGCTTACAAGGTCCTATGTGATCTACCACCTATTTTCTTTTCCTCTTCCTTGCTTACCAGCTCCCCCAAGCTGTGCTCACAACTTCTCTTAGTTCCTGGAGTACATCCTGCTCTCTCCTTTTCCACCTATGAACCCCTGCTTAATTCAGGCTGTACTCCCACCCCACCCAATAACAGTGCTGGAATATCCCCTCATCCTTGGTATCTTAGACCCCATGTCACTCTTGTATTTTGGTTGGACCCTGGGCTTTCCCATAAACATAGCCAAGTTCTTTAAGCTATTTTCTGTTCATTATTGACCCATTCATATGCTCTTCTTTTAATTTTATCTCTGACTTTTCTATTTACATTGTAATTTTTTTCTTAAAATAAGAATTGACACAGCATGATAGTAATACATCATTTTATCTGCAGATACATTTATATAGTTATTTATTCACTCATTTTTTAAAAACAACTTTTAAAACACTTTTATGTTTTTAATTCTTTATGAACAGGCTCACACAGATGATTTAATGATTAGCTGTGAGTAGTTAAAATCAAATACATTTGTTTATAATTTTAGAAATTCATCATTTTAACATTTTAGAAAAAAAAACATTTTTAAAATTATGAGAGATAGCCCAAGTGAAGAAATGTACCTGCATTTCTGTCACAGAGTTTTCTTAGACATCAAGAATAAATTTTAATTGTAGAATAATTATAACTTTTCAAACTAATTTATTCTGGAATTTAGAATCTCCATCCAGGGATTTTAAAATATATTTGGTCTTAAGAACTGAAGAAATACTTGTTCACTTCCTTGAGACAAATCAATGGTATTTCTACCTCTCAGTATTTGTAGCATGATCTTATGTAGTTATATATTTTTGGAATAATTTATACATTGTTCACAGCTAAACAAATTACTTAAAATGAAAATTTGTGCATGTTGTTAATGTTGCCATTTTCCTTTTTTTTTTTTTAGTTTAGAGCAACACTTCTCTGTTCTGTTGAATAATTCAGATTTTTTTCTTGCTGAAGAAAAACGAGAAAGGTTATTCAAACTGAGGTAGACTAAGTATTTCCAATTGACAGCCATAACCTTGTATAACTAAATCCACCAGAAGCATCCTGTTAGAGATATAATGCTGAATTTTTCATTTCCCTTTTTGTAAAAGGAATTAATGTGTCCAAATGACAGAATCTTGGAGCCCATAGGAGATTTTTAATGTTATTCACCATCTAGTAAGATGTATTAGGATTATTGAAAAACAGGTCATGGTCTTTACCTCTTTTGACTTTTTAGAAAACTTATCTGGAGACAGAGTAGGAAAATGCCTACCAAACCAAAAGTAACTAGAACACACCTGTCAGGCTTATACACTTTGTGTACATATCTATATCTATCTATCTATCTATCTATCTATCTATCTATCTATCTATCATCTATCTAATCTATCTACCTACCTATATACATAATCTCCTTGCACTATATCCTCATATATGTGGAGTTGAAAATATTTAGTAAATTAAGGAATAGAAAGAGATCTTCACTTTGGTTCGGTAAGTCATTACTATATAAGATATGTAAATGATATAAAATTATTTAATTACTGAATTGAATGCATATGGTATGTCAATATTACTAAAGAATTTGATTGACAGATAGTTTTTATTTTAGATACAAAAAAGTATATGATTTCTATAATCTCAAAACGATATTTTAAAATGCTCCCTTTAAAGAATATAAATTAATCATGACACCACAAAGAAAGTTCTCAGGTTTCTTTGTTATGTACACATGAAACACTCAAAGTCAAAATGCTATTTTAAACTCATGAGGAAAACCAGGACAAAAAAATACTGTTTTGAATCTCTACAGAAAAGGATTCAGGAGGATCAAGATCACAAAAAATAACTGAAGGTGGCATTGCTAAGATAAGAAAACCAGCATTATGCCCTGCAAAGCAGTGATGCCCTTGAAAATAGAACAGTTAGATTAGCTGTAACTACTACATGGTGAATGATATAGAAATCCTGAGAATGATCTACATTCTTTTATGAGTGCTGGTTATAAAGTGAGTGTTATCAATATGTGAGGCTAGAAATTCATTTCATGGCAAGGAATAGGAATATGCTTCCCAGAAAGAAATCATCTATTGAAAAAAAAATAGAATGACTGAGAAAGAGAAATTGGAAAAAATAAATTTCTAGAACTTTCCTTCAAATAGGATTGTTATACCTGGTCAAATCTGATAACCCTTTGCAAAATGTCAGCATGTTAAGATGGAAGAAAGCTATTATAAACAGTATTTTCTCCATCTTTTAACTTCACCTTTATTAAAAAAAAAAACTTTCAAGGTCTCCCTTTTGTATCTTACATTTCTTGATTAAGTTTTAATGCTGTCAATTAGTTGATACTATCTCAGACTGTAATTTCTTACAGTAGAGAGGATTAGTAGCTAGAAATTATCAAATTTATTGTGTTCCATACAAAATTCTAAGCACTCCACAGGCAAACTCAGCCCAGAGGCCCTAATCTTAAATAGGATGCTGCAAATGACATTGCTTGTTTGAGAGTTGTATTTTCTCTCATTTTAGTGAGACATATTCTAATTGTACATACTGTGAAACTTGTTCAGGAGTGAAAGTCATTTAGTTTAGAAGTGAATCTAGAGTTTATGGAGAAATTTTTTGGTCTTTTTCTTATTAAGTATGCAAGAGTTCCTATATATATATATTTTTTTACATTGTGTAGAATGGCTCAGCGAAGAAAAATATCTGAAATTGTTAGTGATGCAAATTATTAGAAAGTAGTCAGAGAAGTGATGATTTCTAGCTAGAAACTTTGCTTTTGTGATTAAAAGATAATTAACTATCTGAAAAATTTTTATAAATATTTCAGCATTTATATTTTACTTAATTTATAGAAGGGAAAATGAACAGTAAGTGAAATGGCATTGACATATTTTGTGAAACTTGCAAGTTCTCATCATTAAGCTGATTGTCCTTTAAACCATCTTCTATTTCCTCCCAGAAGAGATATTTATCTCTTCTTATCACTTTTGTTGCCTTTGTTTTGCACTTCTGATATCCTTCAGTTTTTCACATGCTATCTACTTTGAATCTACTTTGAAATGGCTCATTGCCATTTGTTCCAGGAAAGATGACATCCATGGTTAAGGACTGCTCGATTATTTTTTAAATTGAGAACCTCATTCTGTGAATGATTAAAAAACATTTGCCAGGAATGTGTGTAGGTATGTGCACGTGACCCTACATTGATTTCTCCTTTATTTTTTCCCTTATAGAACTGTAAGTTTCTCAAGGGCAGTGTCTATATTGTATTTTTCTCTATCATCTATTCTGGGATATTGCTGGCAATCCCTAAATATTTTTAACTCTTAGATTCATAAATCAAATAGAACTTTGGCCATCCATCTCAATAAATTCTACTTCAGTAAATCAGGATGAATCTTACCAGGGTTGAAGCAACTTTTACTTTAAATTCAATATGATTTTAGTATTCAACAGGAGCTTTGCCTTGACCGTTCCTTGCAATTGCATCAAAACATACTCAATGATTACATAGTACACTCTGAATCATTCATCGGTGCCCCATAAATCATGAATCTTTATACTAAAAAACTAAAAACCTAAAAAGCTTGCCATTGTGTTAAAAAAAAAAAAAGTACAATGACCGAGTATTGTGTCTAAAATCAGAGTGGGTGGGTGGGTGGGTGTGATGATTAATTTTATTTCAACATGGCGGGGCCACAGTGCCACAATATTTGGTCTAACATTATTCTAGATGTTTCTGTGAGGGTGATTTTGGATGAGATTAAAATTTAAATTAGTGGCTTTCAAGTAAAGTAAATGTTTGATGCACATATATGTTGTAAAATGATTATCTAAATAAGGTTATTTACCAAATTCCTTACCTCACATAATTACTATTTTGTTATTATTATGACTGAAACATTAAAGTTCTAGTCACATAGCAGCTTTCAAATATACAACACACTATTGTTAACTATAGTCACCATGATGTACATTAGATCCCCATAAACTTTCTAATTTGGATGTCTTTTCTTTCTTTTTCTTGCCTGATTGCTCTGGCTTGAACTTCCCAGGACCATGTTGAATAAGAGTGGTGAGAAGGGGTACCCTTGTCTTATTCCTGATTCTTAGAGGAAAAGCTTTCAACCTTTCACTGGAGTATGATGTCATCTGTGAGATATTATATATGGCATTATCTTGAGGTATCTTCAGTCTATATCTACTTTATTAAGAATTTCTATCATAAAAGGATGTTAAATATTGTTGAATTTGTTTTTTGCCTTTATTGAGAAAATTATATGATTTTTATCTTTTATTCTGTTAATGTGGTATATCACATGTATTGATTTGCATACATCAAACCATTCTTGCATCCCAGGGACAAATGCCACTTGATCAGAGCATCTGATTCTTTTAATGTGCCAATAAATTCAGTTTTCTAGTACTTTATGAGAATTTTTATATTTATAATCATCAGGGATATTGGCCTATAATTTTCTTGTGGGGTAATATCCTTATCTGGCTTTGTTATTAGTGTAATACTGGCCTCGTAAAATAAATTTGGGGAGGATTCCTTCCTCTTCAATTTTTTGGTAGTGTTTGAAAAGGATTAGAGTTAATTATTCTTTAAATATTTGGTAGAATTTACCCATGATATATTCTCGTCTCAGGCTTTTCCTTTGTGGGAGGTTTTTGATTATTGATTAAATCTCCTTATAGGTTATCAGACTGTGTATATTTCTAAGATATTCAATTGTTTCACATACTGTATCTCGTAATACATCAGTGTTATGTACTATCATTAATGATACTACGTGATAAGTAGTATCTCGTGATATGTAGTATCTCGTAGTATCTAATGATACTACATGATATGTAGTATCTCGTAATCCTTGTGACTGTGATTATGTTATATAATACTCTGTCTTTGAGACTAGAGACAAATTCTCCTGCTAGCTTTGAAGAAGCTGCCATGTTATAAGAGGACCACATAGCCAGGGCCTGAGAGAAGCTGATGAAGGTTGAGTGCCCCCCCAATCAACACCCACTAAAAAATGGGGGCCTCAGCCCAGCTTCTGCAGAGAGTTAAATTTTGCCAACACCTGAATGAACTTTGAAGGGACCCTGAACTTAGATTGCAAACACATCTTGGCCAACACTTTGATTTCACCCTTATGAGACTATGAGAAGAAAATCTAGCCATACTGAGCCTGAAACACTGGCCCATGTAAACTATGAGATAATAATAAATGGGTATTCTTTTAACCTCTTAAGTTTGTAGTAATTTCTTACATAGGAGTAGAAGACTAATATATTATGTAAGAACTTTTTCTAGAATTTGCTTTTTGGAGCACAAATTTCAAGCTTAAGCTGTCAGGAAAAGAGAATGATAACAATGTAAATTGGCAGTTAGATCCTAGATCACACTTCTAATTAAGGGTGGCCTATGCTGCTTGGTGACTAGAGCTTAGGGTCTGGAATCAGATGTCTGCATTTTGAACTCTGACTCCACCAATTAATAACTCTTCCACTATGGGAAAACTGCTTAATTGCTCTTTCAATTTCCTCATTTAGAAAATGGGAATAAAATAGTAACATCCATATCACAAGGATTATTAAGAATCAAATGAGATAAAACATAAAGACATTTACAACAAAAGCTTTCCAAATGTAAGCTCTTGATAAATTAGTCATCCTTTGGGGAAAAAAAGGAAACTATGAAACTATGTCTCATTAGATAAGCTAGGTAGTAAATGAATCTGGATTGCTGGGAGTGAGAGAAAAGAAATCTAGAAAAGTGAGTATTATAATTATTCTGAAAGAAAAATGGTAAATAAGAAATGTATATGACTAAGATGGAAAATTTTTATGGACTGAATTGTGTCCCTTTAAAGCCTATATGTTGAAGTCCAAATGCCCCATTGTTGAGAGCCATTCTTGATGAATGCCCTGCAGACAGGGTTGGAGTTGCCTGCAAGCTGGAGGTTTGCAGAGCAGGTGGGCTTGTTTACTGAAGGAGGAAGTTTGGCTTAATGAATAGCTCAGTAGTGGAGGAAGAAGTTTGGCTTAATGTTGAATGTTTATTGCCCCAGGGAATAAGAGACAAAAACAGGAACAAGGATGTTTTGCAAGAACTTATGTAAAGGTCAGTGATCATTTGCATATATGTGGGTGTTGCTTCTCCAAGGGTATATATATGCTGTGTTAAATAAACTCCGGGGCAGTATTTACTGTTAGCCCTCCCGATTCTCTCTCTTTGTCTCTCTTTGTCTCTCTCTCTCTCTCTCTCTCTCTCTCTCTCTCTCTCTCTCTCTCTATCTTTCTATCTCTTTTTTCTCTCTTTCTCAATCCTCACTCCCCCTCTCGGGAACTGTTCGATCTTAGCCGGCAGGCTCCGGCACCCCATATGTCAGTGTGTCTATATTTGGAGGTAGGTCTTTAAAGAGGTCCTTAAAGAAAGAGAAAATTTGGGCACACAAAGGACTACAGGGATGTGTACAGAGAAAAAAGACCATGTGAGGACACAGTGAAAGGATTATCATCTGCAAACTAAGGAGCAAGACCTCAGAAGAAAATGACCCTGCTAGCACCTTGACCTTGGACTTCCAGCTTTTGAAACTGTGAGAAAATAAATATCTATTGTTTAAGCTCCCAGTTTATGGGACTTCACTATGGCAACCCAACCATACTAAGACTGTGAATCTCCATCCTCCTTCTCTCTGCTCTGTCCAATAGAAAGCTGACCCTCTATGCTTCAGCTCTTAATTTCTTGTTGGTACCAAGGTGTCAGCTTTCACTGAACTCCCATAACTGTATGTCTTTTCCTTGCCCTTTCCATTCTGAAGTTTGTAAAGGCCTTTATGCTTTTCTGAGTTTCTTGGTGCCCTGACCTCCCATGTTTGTTTCTTTAGGATAGTCCACACTGTCTGAGATAAATTCTGTTCTCCATCAAGACCTGACTGAGGTGAGTGGGGAGGCAGGGGGGGAGTGGAGAATGGGAGGAAAGGAATGTAGGTATGTGGAGTAAGTGGCTGGTAAAAGATAGAAAGATAAAATGCCATTTGGAGAAAATGAGTACAAATAATCAGTATACTAGTCTCAAGTTGAAAGGACTGAGGGGGCTATCAATAAGTGATTTATTATGAGATGATCCATCTGGGCAGTTAGTAAATTGAAATACAGCAAAGACAGTTTGCCTTCACTCATCCATCTCACATTTACTCCCTAGATTATTGCTTGAGTCTCAAGGTTTTAAATACCATCTATATGGTGAGGACTCATGTCAGTCAGGGCTCTTAGCAACAAACTATAGAAACAACTAGTTCAAGAAAAAAACTTTATTATAGGATATATAATTGCTCAACAAATCTCCTGTAGGATCTGAGAACCAGGCTTAGAGACTTCCCAGGGCCCTAAACTATGAACTGCTCCAGTGGATACACTACTACAGCAACAATGCTTACACTGCCATTTATGTAGGCACTGTGGATTCCTCCTAGAGCTTCTTTCAAGCCATCTCTGGAAAGTGAACATCTCCACTACTGCCTTCACGTGAACGGGTCCACTCAGCATCTGACTCCTTTGTCATGAGCAACTATGGCATTCTATTCTTCTAGCACCCTACATCTACCATTTCCTCTATCCAGAGTGCCTTTGCTCTTTTCTTAACCCGACTCACTCTTTTAAATCCCCCAGGTCTTAGTCAAATATTACTTCTACATAGAATTCTTCTTTGAATACTTTAACCAATACTTGTGACTTACCAAGTGATTCTCCATCCCTTCACCTTATATTTCTTATAACAGTTTTCACCATCTAAAACCATGTGACTTATTTGTTTATTATATGTTGTCTATCACTCCATTAATATTTAAATTTTATTAGTTTAGTTCTAACAAATTAGATTAGGATTTTTCTCTATCTCGTTCACTGCTGTTTTCCTAACTCTGAGAATAATAGGCCCAGGAGACATGTCTAACTCTGGTTAGTTGTCTAGGAGTGAAAGAAAAGGCTTCTCTAGGGTGCTGGCATTGGAATTAGATCTTAAGAAATGAAGAGTTTTTCAGGCAAGATGAAAAACTACCAGGCAGAACATAGCACTTGCACAGAAGCCCAGAGTGATGAAAGGCACAGAGTGAGATACACAGCGAGCAGCCCAGGGTGGTAGCAGCCGAGGGTACACATGCAGTAGGAGTGGCAGCCAAGAGTCTAAAGGCAGATGGAATCCAGATTGTTAAAGTTCTGGACCTCAAATTGGGAGTTTATGTATTTGACATTAGGACAAAAGATAAAGTTCTTTAAAACAGGGGTCTGATATGATTAAATTTTTTTAAAGCAGTGATTCTCAAAGCATGATCTGTGGTCCCCTGGGGGTTCCTAAGACACATTCAAGGGTTCTGGAAGGTTAAAACTTTTTCTGTCATAATAATACTGACATTATTCACTTTTAAAAAAGTTGGTTTGCTATTTGTGTTGATGTTTGAAAAACAATGGTGGCTAAAACTCCTGGAGTCTTAGCCTACATCATGTTAGGAGAACTAGAAGCATTAGCAAATCATACTAGTAGTCTTTGTATTTTTCACTGCAATGTTCTTACAGTTAGAAACAAAGAGCCAGTTTCACGAAAGAAGGTCCTTGATGAGGTAATACAAATTATTGATTTCACTAAATCATGACTCTTGAGTACATGTCTTTTTAATATTCTGTGTAGTAAAATGAGTATACATATAAAGCATTTTTGATGCAAACTATAACTGTCTTAATCAAAAATCTTTTTGTTGGAATATTTTGTTGGAACTAGTTCATAGAAAATATTTTTACTTGAAAGAATAACTAACAGATAATGCATGGTTATTCAAACTTGAATATTTGGTAAATGTAGCTCAAAGAAAGAAGTGAGACTGTCATTTCAAGAATAACATAGAGTTTTGGTTACAAATGATAACATTTTTGTTTTCAAGGAAAATTAGAATTTTGGAAAACTTGTATTTGCCTCTGATAGTTTAATACCTTCCTAACACTTAACATCATTCCTGAAGAGATCAGTAGAATTAATAAATGTTGTTTTATTGATATTTTATAATAAAATGTGCCAGTATCTAGAAGATTGGCATAATCTAATGAGTTAATATTTCCCAAAAGAGTTGCATGGTGCTAAAATAATAATGCATTGATAAAATCCATTAAAATGCAAAATAAGCTAATGAATTTTAATGAAAAAATTATAAAAAGTTAAATATCATTTCATATTCTTCATTGCATCTAACCTTTAAAACTACCTCTTGTTGAGTTTTGATTTAATATCAAAGAATATTTACAACTACCTGAAAAGACTAGTAAAATACTTCTTTTCCAACTATATGTCTTTTGAGTCCATATTCTCTTCGTATACTTCAACCAAGATATCTCAACAGATTAGAATGCAGAACTAATATGAAAATTCAGTTGTCTTCTGTTAAGCCATATATTTAAAAAATTTGCAAAAAATGTAAAACAATGTGTTCTTGCTAATTTTTTTTGTTTAGAAAAGCATTGTTTTCATTTATGTTAACATGATTAATTTGTTATTTTAAAATGAATTAGTAAATAAATATTTTGTAATTGTTTTACATTTCTAATATAAGCTATTCTTGATTTATACTGTACCTATGCTAACTGAAACCCATGCACACTGGAACTGTGTACCTGCTTTTTCCACAGCTTTGTGGTAACTTAGGTAGAAGTTACCAGAGTTTCAGGTAACATGGTACTATACAAAGTGAGAACTGCCTGGATAGTAAATATTAATAGATATAATCCACATAAACAAAAATTCTTTGGAGTCAATGTCTGAGTTTTTTAAGCTAGGTTCTAAACTCAGAGAATCCTAATTTTGTAAATTTCCTTCATATAAGATTTTTAACATATTAAACCTAATAGTTTTTTTGTTTTGATTTGTTTTTTAATCAGGCTACTGAAATTGCCAAGGCTTCTTTTGGAGGATTACTGGACTAGAACAACACCAACATATCTTCATGTGGGCAAGTGCTGATTCAAAGAACTTTTTTTTTTCCTATTTTATTGGGGAATTCTATAGATGTTGTTAATTTTTAGAAAGTTTTTAAAAATATAACTATAAGACTTTTAAAATGTTAGGACAGTGTTTATAAGTGTATCTTAAAAGTAAAGATTGACATTGGGATGTGACATGAAGTAAAGAATGCTTCTATGGGTGTTATTTTTCCCCAAAAAAAGAAAACAATGTCTTTGATTTAAAATCCTCAGTCTCAATCACAGTCTGTTGCAATTGTCTGAGTGCTTGTTCTAGAAGACTTCTCTCCCATGCTTCTACTTCTTCCAGCCATCTGTAACAGCCTTTATGCACCTAATTGATCCCATGACTTCTTTTCCCATTTCTGAGCTTCCTGTTTTTCTTTCTTTTTTAAAAAATTTCTGACCTCTCACCTTTCTTCTAATAAAATAATCACATTCTTCCTTCTTTTTTTTAAATACTTAGTCATTCCCTCACTTTAATGTGGCTATTCATCACCTTCCCAACCCTCTTCCTAGTAATAGCCTGAGATGTCATCTATGAAATACTTTCTCATCAAAGTCCTATGGTTTTATGTGAATTCATGGTCACTGAGTTAAACTCAGTTATAAATGATGGGCATGAAAGAGTAGCAATGCTACCATTTTTATAAGCTAATGCACAAAGTATGAAGGACTCATCCTAATTTATAATTTTAATGTACTATATAGTTTACTAGACACGTTTATCACCAGTATCTTACTTGAAACTCACAACAGCTCTTCACAGAAGGCAAGGAAGGCATTAAAATGCTAATACTATTTTCTTATTTATATAAGTGAAAAATATTCTATGATGCCTAAGGTCATATTTTTTAGAGTCCCTAAGTGATAATTTAAATCTCTTCTGCTTATCATTCTGGTTAGGTTATCAGTCCTAATTGTTGGTTTTCCAGTGGTTTCTAAGTATTTAACAGCCCCCAGAAGGTGAGTCAGATCCTAGAAGCAGAAACATCCAACACCTGGAAATAATTCAAAGGAAAATAATGATGCAGAAAATAGAGAAATTTATGAATGAAGAAGATTAAAGGAACATGTGTATTTAATTGGCTAAGTAATAAATAATATGGAGCATGAGAGAAATATTATGAATATTTGAAAGGTAAAAATAGTGCATCTGAGCTCAAAGTTGGTAGAAATAATGAAATATAATTAAAGAATAATCAAATAAATTTATCTTAGCTGGAGAAAAAAAAAGAATAATCAAATACTATCCTACAGGAATTAGCATACATTATGCTGTGCATTGTTTAAAAGAAGCTAACAAAGAATTGGGTTTGAATCATAAATAACATTCAAATCTCTGCATCATTCTGTCAGCTTCCTGGTAAATGTATTTGCCTTGCTGACAAACATACTTCTCTTGTGAACCCCTGAGGCTACTGGAAACCCTGGACAAATAATCTGCCAGTGCTTTCTCTTGCTAACATATGTTACTAAAAGTTACATGAATTCAAATTTAATTAATGAGCAATAGCATGAACTATAAGTCATTAAATGTTACCAAGGTCCCCATTAAAGGGTCTTTCTTCCTTATCCACAAATTTACTGAGAACCATAAAGTTTTCTTGAATAAATCACCTATGGAATTATTGAGATATTCTAAAAACATGTCCTCACTCATTAAAAACTTAAAGAAAGGGAATGAAAGAATGAATTTTTCTGTTCTTGACTCAACTTTAAGTTTTTGTATTTTCAGTCTATGTACTATTACCTTCTTTTCTCTTTAACTTCTCTTTGTTTTTTCTTGGCTTGCCAGAAAGTGATTTTTGAATTTTCTGGAACCCTTTTTTTCCCTTCAAATTCTCAGCCAACCTCTGTTTTAGATTATATTACCAGGTCCTCTTGTGTTCTCTGTAATACCAAGCTACGGTCTTCATGGATTATGTACTTTTATAATGATGTTGCATGGGGAACTAATTTTGATTGGAATAGAAGAATAAAATAACAGTAACCTGGGGGTTTCTGTTTATCTTTTATTCAAGACTTTTGATGTTGTATAAACAAACATATTCATATTTTATTTCAAAGGGGTTGTTTTTGGTCACATAATATGATCACAGATTTATAGAGTGTGTATTAAGTAGCATTCACTATTTTAAGCAGTGGAGATACAGAAATAAATCAATTGTATTTCTTTCTCTCATATTAGCTCATCATTTTCAAGTTCAGAGAACACTTACCACATCATGTTATAATTATGTGTCTATCTAAAGGGAAACATCATATGCTATGAGAAAGAGCAACTGACCTAGTATACAGTGAAGTCTTACTTCAGGAGAGTATATCGTTTCGGTAACAGCTTCAATTTATGTAATACTTTCCTGTTGACAAATGTATTCTTATTTGATCACTTGAAAATATTTGCGACATAGAGATTATTCATTTCTATTGCTGTTTTGCTCTTGAGAAAGCAGGTGTATAACAGTTTATGTGACTTATTTAAGGTCACGTAGAGGATAAGGCAATGAGACTTTAGCCTAGATTTTCTGCCTGCAAGTACAGAATTCTTCTATTGTGCCAAGTTTAGAAACCATTTTCTCTCGGCTTTTTCAGAGTCTTTTATCTAAATAAAAACTGAAGAAAAATAGTCTACATATGTAACTTGTTTTCAACAGAGGGGGCTGCTGTTAAGTTCTTTAGTATTACTAGTAAATATAGTCTAAAGATTATGTCACTTCCATCCATTTTTTATTCATTTACTTTGGACGCACTCTAACAACATCTACTTTTCTTTATGTGCACCTTGACACTGACCTCAATAAAACAAATGTTCTGTTCTGCACTTCAGCATGCTCTCTCTATTATTAATGCCTGTAGTAAACTGATGCCATTTTTTTTTTCCATTTTTCTATTTTGGATAATCATGCACTTCTGAAGAAAGCCTAGAGAGGGAGATTGCTTCTGGTACAGAATAAAGACAAACAGATAAGCTGGCCATTATTGCCTTATGTCTGACTAGAGAAATAAATCAATCATTTTCTAAGTATGTGAGTAAAAAAAAAAAAAATGTAGCTGAGAGAACTGTACTTAGCATCTGTTTATGTAAGTGTTTAAGCCCTCTGATGCTTTATAATGTCCCTTTAGAAGAATTGGGATCCAAACATTTAAGAACTATAACTGACTAGGCAGATGAAAGTCTTTGCTTTAAGCTTTGTAACACTAGTTTTGATATTAGAGACTAGTTTTTGGTATTCCTTTTTATGTGACATCTTCCTTTCTGAATTCTTACCCATAATGCCCAGAAACTGAACTCATTGGAATATTCAGTTTTTCACCATGAAAACTATCACCCTGGACTGTCATTGAACAGTTGGGTTGAATGTCAATACACTCTAGAATGAAATTAAATAGCATTTTAACACAAGTGTCTGTGGCAATATAGGTATTTCTAAGTGGCTGACAGGACAATGTGACTATAGATTGTCTTAGTGAAACAGACTGGTAGAACAATTTCAATTGTCTACTCAAAGAAAGATTTTGGACCAAATGCAGTTTTAGTGAGTTTGAAAGCAGGTACAAATGTAGTGGAACCAGGAATTGCAGACCATGTAATTTGAAAATGTTCATCACCCAATATACTTTGAAGATTATAGACAGGGGCCAGCCTTGTTAAGTAAGTTACCATAAAAAATGCATTTTGGGCTAAACCCAAAGGAAGGAAAATGATCACTGTTACACTTTGTTTTAAAAATAAAATTAAATGTACCATGTGGCAATGCAGTAAATAACTTACATATGTTATTATAACAAACTTATTTTTTCTCCTAATGTAATTAGCTAAGAAGACGTAAATAAAACTGAAAATAATTTATCCAGTGTTTTTCTCTATCTTGACTTTAACTTAAAATTATTTCCTTCCATTTCAAAAGATGTCTTGTCTTCAGTTATTTATTCATTCAATAGATACTTGTGAATGCCTGATAGTTGGTTGTCTCCCATAAAAAATATGCCAATGTAAACATATTGGAGATGGTAAGAATCACCTAAATTAATAAATGGTTACCCTCCTTCCTTGAGGATAAAATGAGCTAATTGAACTTATCACTAAGTCCTAAAATAACAAACAATATTAAGAGAAGTAAACCTTTTCATAGTCTGCTATTACCATAAACATCAGCTATTACCATAAATTTCCTTCAAAGATGCTTTTTTGATTTCTAAATATATCTCTATTATTTTGCTTTATTTTTAATATGAATGCCAATTTAAAGATTTCATAGGCTCCAATACATAGAAGTCTTTTGACTCATGCATTAGTACCAATCCACAGAACCAAAATTTTATAGTATTATTCTTTAAATGCAGTTATAAAAACTGGGACTGGGTTATGAGGGAATAATTTGAAAACAGTGAAAAGAGTATCTAACTTTCCTCTCACCTATCAGAACAATGGTCATAGGAGGAAATTTCACACAGCCTAAACAAACAAACAAACAAACAAAAACAACCCACTAACCTTTAAAAAAGTGAAATCCCAAAGTGTACAATATTTTTGGTGTTATCAGAGGAGAAAATGATGCTTGCTACATGGCCTACTCACTGTCCAGGCTCACCAAAATATAGCTTGGTACTCTCAAGAAATAGATTCTCTTCTATATTGCTATTGAGGATGCAAATGATTCTATACCCATTAAAGGAAATTTGGTTATACCTAACAAAACTACATATATATTTGTCTTTTTATACAGTAACTCTGCTTTTAGGAATTGATCTTGAAGATATACTACCAATGCAAAAAGATTATTCACTGCAGCATTATTTCTAATTATAAAATATTGGGAACATCTAAATGTCCAAGCCTATGACACTGAATAAACTATGAAACAAAAATATGTACATAGTGGAGCACCGTACAGCTTTAGAACAGTCTATACATAGAACAGTCTGAAGAATATCTATGAACCGATATTGTGTAATTTCCAGGAAATATTACTAAATAAATATGGTGATGGCCAGAAGGGAAGGGGGTTGGAGGGTTGGGAGAAAGGAATAAAGGATTAAAGAAGCACAAATTAGTAGTTGATAAATAGTCACGGGGATGGGAAGCACAGCAGAGGGAATGTAGTCAGCAGTGATGTAATGGCTGTATGTATAGAGCCAGAGGAAAGGAAGAGTAATCAGGGGGATGATTTCATAAATTATATAAATGTCTAACCAATGTACTGTACACTTAAAACTAATAACAAAATAAAATTTAAAAAAATAAAGTTTAAAAGTGCTTATATAGTGTGCTAGTCTTTGTGTAAGAAAAAAGAAATATAGAAAAATACATATATCTGTTTATCACTCAGAGAAACTCAGAAAATAGAAAATAGAAAACTGAGATTAGGTGATGAGAATAAGAGGGATGAAGGGAGAGAATGACACTTCTCCAAGTTTATCTTTAAATTTAAAAGTATATCCATATTCTTTAAAAACCCAAAAATATACTTAAATCAGTAAAAATAGAAAGGGGAGAACCAAATAATGAAATCAACTAAATGAATTTTAATCCTATTTGTATTTCAAATAAAAACTACAACCAAGTGTTTATATACACATGTAAATATATATGGTTATGTGTGTGTGTGTGTGTGTGTGTGTGTGTGTGTTATGTATGTTCAAATGCCTATATTATATGTACGCATGCATATATTTCCTAGTTATGTTCACTGAAATGGCCAATAAGTAAAGATACCCAATAGCAGTGAGCATACCTGTCTGAAGTCTTGGTCTCTAATACTATTCTTCACTCAAAAGATTGAAGACTGCTCAGAGAAAAGGCTTATTTCAGGGTGAGACAGAATACATACCAGATAAATCTGAAACATTTTGATATACCAAAAAAAAAAAAGCAAGTGCAAAAAATAAAAGATCGGGGAATGTCGTAAGGACATAGGCTTTAAGGGGCTCTAGCTCGTCCAATTTAGAACAATTTGAACATCAAAATAATAAAGTGCAGTAAAAAATTGTAAACCATGGAAAAATAGGAATTCATGCCCATAGCAATAATAATGACAAATAAACATATAAATAAAGGAAATAGAATGGAGACTTTTTTCTTTACAGTAGAATGTAAAGGCTGGTTGATAAATGCAAGAAAAAACATTGTTTTGCAACCATCATAATAATTAGATCAAACAAGAATCATCAATATATGCTAAGTGCAGGAAATTTTTGAAGATCAAGATATACATATACACTTACATAGTGTGCAAGTGTCTTCCTACAGACAGCAGATTCTATGCAAGGAGAAGAAACAGTAATTATACAGTGAAGAAATCTAATAATATTTGAACTAGGTGATCAAAATTAACATAACTCACAAGGGACAGATGGTGATATGTGGCTCCAGATGTGATGTTCTGAGAAAGACACAACTTCACCTATGTAATATCCCAGTTGAAAAAGCATATACTTAATTTAATCATGAGGGAATATTAGACAAACACAAATTTGAAAACTTTTATTCACAGGGAATGGCTGGATTCTTCAAAACATTTCAATGTCATTAAGGATGAAGAAAGATTGTGGGAATGTTTCAGATTAAACGAGGCTAAAGGAACACGACAACTAAAAGAAATATCTGATCCTAGACTGAATCCTGTACTGAAAGAGAAAAATGCTATAAAGATATTATTAGAAAACTGACAGATCTGATTTAGGGAGAGAATATTATCGCTATTCTTAGAAGACACATAATAAAGTATTTAGGGGTAAAAGGCAATAAAATATGTGATTTATCCTCAAGTGGTTTAATATGTATATTTATACATCGAGTGAAGTAAATGAGGTAAAATGCTAATGACATTTGCATCTGGATGAAGGATACATAGGTATTCTTAGTTTTACAAAGTTTTGTTACCTTGACATAATTTCCAAATCGAAAGTTAATTAAAAAGTATAGTGAACACTTCTTGTTTACAAACAAAAAACTGGACAATAAGTGAGGATTGTTCTCAATTTATCAAATTTTCTCCGAATAGATAAGAATAGAAAACCAGGATGGGCTAAGTTTAGAGACAAATCTATTTGCTCAGAGATAAGAATCAAAATAAACAAATTGAACGGTGATGTTCGGAGAAAGCTGCATATTTAAGATAACTGAAAAAAAAATAATTTTGAAAATTTCTGATTAACATCCTGATAGGAAACATTGAAAAGATTTCAAAATTATCAGAAGCTATCATGTAAGCATAGTGATCGGAGGATAAGAATTCAATTCCTGACAACCAGACATGTGCTTGCCAAACTGAAATAGTTTAATAGGAGACCTGGGAAAGAAACACACAATTTTTTTTCTATGAAAGAACAATATTTTAAAGATAAAAAATCTGAGAGAAGTTTGTAGATATGAAGCAATATAGAAAATACAAGAAAATACAAGGAATTTAATTTTCTACTAATAGCTTTCCCAAAAAGAGAAAATTAAGGTGTATGTATGAGTGGAAGAGAAAATTGAAAAAATAACTGAAAAAATTTTCCTCTAAAAAATTTTTAACCTTGAAGAAACAACTTAATGCCTATAACAATGAATGACAAAAATCTCTAGCTAGATATATCATGATGAAATTGTAGAACACAAAAAGTAAAGAAGATACTAAAATTTTCTGAAAGATAGAGATAGAGAACAAATAATAAGCAGACCTTATACAAAGGACAGATAATATTTTGTCAGGTATTAAATTAGCAAAAAATGCTAGAAGGCAATGTATCAGTGTCTTAAATGTTTGAAGTGAAATAAACTTGAATCTATTCACCCAAAATTATCAAAACAAAAGCATGGACCAATAGTTACATTTTTAAAACAATTTACTTCTAATTGATTTTGAATACTTCACTCTAACAAAACTGAAAAAGAGAATCTAAGTAAAACTGTTTCAAGAGACTGGATATCAAAAAACAATTAAACTAGATCAGAAAAATAAATTCCTGATAAAGATTATTTTCCACATAAGTTCAAGTAATTAAGTTTATGATCAAAAAGAAAGTACATTCCATTCTAAGGAAGCACAAGTCTCTTTAATTAGCAAAAAGTATGTATATGTATATATATATATGTATTTGTATATATATATATATATATGTATATATACATGTATATATATGTATGTATATATATGTATATATATATGTATATGTGTATATATATACACATATATGTGTATATATATACATATATATACATGTATTTAACAAATAAGTAGAAATTCAAGGTAAAAGAAAGATCTGTATAGTAAATGTACAGTCTAACCTTAAGAGAAAAAGAAGGCAACACAAATATGCACTGTTAAGAAGGTAGTTCTATGAATTATAAAAAATGTACAATTTGTAAGCCTGCAGGACATTTAATATATAGAACTCTTCTCTCATCCATTATTAGTTAACTATTTTCCCACCCCTTGCATCTAAAAAACACTGTTTTATTCTTTGCTCTTAAAAATTTGCCTTTTTCTGTATATTGTATAAATTCAATCATACAATAGCTAACCTTTGGGTCTGGCTTCTTTCACAAACCATATGTATTTGAGATTGATATATGTTACTGCATATAATAAGAGTATGTTCTTTTCATTGCTGTATAGTGCAAATATACCACAAAATTTGTCTATTCATTTACCTGGTGAAGGACATTCCAGTTATTTTAGTTTTTGAGTAATTTTGAATAAAGCTGTTGTAAACATTTGCATACAGGTTTTTGGGTAAAAATAAGCCTTTATCTCTTAAATGATTACTGATGCTGAACATCTTTCTCTGTGCTAATTTACCATTTGTATGACTTTGGTGAAGTGTCTGTTAAAATATTTTGCCCATTTTAATTGGGTTGCTATTACTGAGCTTTGAGAGTTTTTTTCTTTTTCTTTTTTTTTTTTTTACCTATGCTGGATACCAGTTCTTAATTGCATATTGATGTAGAAGTATTTTCTCCCAGTGTTTATGAAATTCTTTTTTTTCATTTTTTATCCAAAATATAATTTCTTAACCCAAAGTCAAAAGATTTTTTCCCTATGTTTGCTTCCAAAATTTTTATAATAGTAACTTTTATACTTAACTCTGCAATAGACTTTAATTTTTGGATAAGTTGAGAGGCATAGGTTAATTCAGAGACGAGACTAAGAATATTAAGAATTAGATGATATCAGAGTATAAGTTTCAGAAGTCAATGTGGAAAAGTTTGAGAGATAGAGAGAGGACAGATGGAGGTATGATTTAAATTAAAGGATATAAGAGAGACATATGCAAGTGAGAATTCAGTGGTAAGTGACCACCTGGGTGTCTTGCATTTCTTTTGTTCACAATGTAAACTGTGAGGTGAAGCATAGGTCCTGGTGGGATTTTTGTTTTGTTTTGTTTTTAGGTGTAAGACGATGAGCAATGGGATGTTCCAGACTCAGTTCATGTGACACCCTAGATCACCTGTGCCATGCCTAAGTCCTCTTCCCTATGCTCCAGTCACTTCTTAGGCTTACTAACCAGAAGAGTTATGGAAAAGACTTATGTCATTCTTTTGATCATTTTCCCAGCTGGATGGTACTTTTATGACAACCACTACCTGCAGAGAAACCCTACATGGTAGAGTTGGCCAAAAATAGATCCATAAAGGCTCTTTGCTCCTCAGTGGATACCTGTAGGGGATGGTCACATTACACAATAGCAGAGGTATTAAGGCCCTGTGGGGTGGATTTCAACCAGTTGAAGATTGAGTACAAGTAATCTAACAGATAAATGCATCTCCCTTCTATCTCCGGAATCAGAGTGCTCCAACTACCATGAAATGTAACAATTTCTTATACTCTCACTGCAGATATTCCATGACTCTGAACGAGTTGCATTTACCTTGGACCTGTATCTAGCTTGTTAAATATCCTCGTGTATTTGCTCTCTCTCCTACCCTGCCATACTTACCTTTGTCTCTTACAACTGATTCTCTGGGACTGCATTCCCTGAATAAGAGTTAGCATAGAACCTTCTGTTTCATACCATTTTCTAGAAAATGCAGGCTAAATCAATGGGAGAGGAAAGAGAGATAGATGTTCTCACAAGGAGTAAAGGAGCTCCCTGGGAGTCTTATTGAGTGACTTACTGAGTTGGGCTATTGAAGAACAAGGACTCTACCATCTAGAGGCTAGCCAATAACAAGGTAGAGACTGGTGAGCATCTAAGGGGACTACAGAATCAAAAGGTTCATATGCAGCCACAAAAAGATAAAGGAAGATGTACAAAGAGCTGTTATTTAAGAAGTTTAATAAAATTGACTGACCTCTGGCTAGACTCATAAAGAAAAAAAGAAAAAGGACACAAACAAAATCAGGGATGAAAGAGGAGAAATTATGACAGATACTGCAGAAATACAAAGGATCATACAAGAATACTATGAAAAAGTATATAACACCAAGTTTAATAACTTAGAAGAAATGAACAAGTACTTAGAAATATACAACTTTCCTAGACTGAATCAAGAAGAATGGGACTTAAAGTGAAAGGGTGGAAAATGATATTTTGAGCAATGGCATTCAAAAAAGAGTGGGAGTAGTTGTACTAATATCAAATGACATAGACTTCGAAATAAAAAAGTTAAAGAAAGTTACTGAGGGACGCTTCATAATGACAAAAGAAGACATAACACTTATTACTATCTATGCTCTCAATTAGGGAGCCCTGAAATATATAAAGCAAGTACTAACAGAACTAAAGGGAGAAACAGACCAAAACATTACAATAGTAGGGGACCTAAATACCCCACTATCGGATATGGACAGATCATCCAAACAGAAAATCAATAAGGAAATAACATCCTTAAATGACACATTAGAACAACTGGACATAATAGACATTTATAGAGCCTTTTCACCCAAAACAGTTGCTTACACATTCTTCTCTAGTACACATGGAACATTCTCAAGGATTGACTACATACTGGGACACAGAAATAGCATCAACAAATATAAGAGGGTTGAAATCATACCAACCATATTCTCTGATCATGATGTTCTGAAACTAGAGATCAACTGCAAAAAGAAATCAAGAAGAATCACAAATACACAGAAATTAAACAACATGCTACTGAAGAATAACTGGATCAGGGAAGAAATAAAAAGAGAGATCAAAATATACATAGAAACAAATGATAACGATAGTACAACATGTCAAAACTTTTGGGACACAGCAAAAGCAATCATAAGAGAAAAAATCATATCATTACAGGCCTATGTCCAAAAACAAGAACAAGCCCAAATAAACAACCTAACGCTTCATCTTAAAAAACTAGAAAAGGGTGGGTAAAAGGAATCAAATATATGGTAACTGAAGGAAACTGGAATTTGGGTGGTACATATATGATAGAATATACAGATGTCAAATTATAATCTACACTTGAAAATTATATAATTGTATTAAT